>JAZAYU010000008.1:10848683-11448683 GCA_038501625.1 Corbicula japonica
TTATGACATTATTCACCTCTTGTTCACAGTAATTTCTCAAAATAACTAGTAGTTCACTTTCGATCAAAGCTGGATTATGTTTTTTTTTGCAAAATACACAACATCTGCATCAGATTTTTAATGCGCTTTTCAGTTTTTATTGCGTGCTTTGTCGAAATGTTCAAGAATTGTTCACTGCATTCTTTAAAATTAATAACATTTTGAAATTTTTTTAATTTAAGCTCTATAAGATTGTCATATTCGTAAAGTTCAAATTCATAAGACTTTGAAAAGTGCCATTCAAACAAAAATATTTTTCTCCACTGTTCCTGGGTAAAATGGTGTTTATGCTCAATAACTAGTCTCGATTTTGGATTCATCAATCTCAATATTTTGCAAAAGAAATTCTATGCTGAAAAGTTTTGTTTTAGCTATTAATCCATATAAGTCATATGGTGATTGAACAGCTGTCGATGTCTCGATTCCACCTCATAGTACTTTTTCCACAAGCTCACAAATTGTTCTACAAGATTTCAAATTATCAGAATTTCTAAAACTATATTTCAAGGCAGAAGAAACAGGTACACTATGTTTTCCATTAAATTCTTTCAAGTCACTCAAATTACGTTTAATATTAAACTTTCTTACATTGATGTCTTTTGATGTAATATAATTTGAGAAATCCTCAAAATAGATATAATTTATATTTGATATATTCTCATCATCTTTAAACACCTTGAAAAGTTTTGTAAACTTCATAGTATTTGTCTGAAATAAAAAAACAACTCAGATTAAAGTTTTAACTTAAGCTAAACTCTCAACTCTATGTCTAAACTGTTTTATTGATATTAATCAATTGATAGACTTTTTTGTTTTAAATAATAACTTGGACCTACAATCTTTTAATCAGTTTTACATTCATTTATAACTTTGTTTCTTAAATAATACATAACTGAAATGGAAAACAAATAATAAAAATAATAAAAAACATACCTTGCTTTAAGCTCAAGAACGACAGTGCAAAATGTTGAGTGTCAAAAGCTGTTAATTTTGTTGTTTATAACAAAAAATTTATAAATACATTGTACAATATTGTTCGCAAAAATGGAATTGGCCAGTAAGAAAAAGATACAGATGTAAGTGTGTGGATATTGAACAGGAAATAAACCTTCATATTAATAGCCAGTGCTTATCAGACAGACAATCTATTGATATACAGCTCAGTGTGGACTAATGTTTATTTTATGATCCTTCAAAGTCAAGTGTGAGGGCAATTAACTTGATAGCATGCTGAGATATAACTGTAATGACCCAGTTGGCTAAAATCCACATTTCTTTGGAAGAGTTACCCTTATTCATACCAGTGAATGGCTATAACTTCGCCATTTCTTTATATATTTACCTCCCTAGGTTTGTGATGTAGCCAAACTCTTTGAGGGTCAAATTTGATCGAGGTATGCACCTTTAGTGTTGCCAATTTGATGAAAAGGCAATACGTAGGAATCACTTTTGTCATTTGGTCGCGAAAACTTAACTTGGGCTAATATTCATCATTCTTAATATTTCTTCATCAAACTATAAATTTATAATATTATTGTTTATGACAGACTTGTGAAGTAGACAAAATTGTTGGTCATGGTCACACTTGACAGTTACACCCCCCCTTTTCTGACCAAATAATAGAGAATGACAATAGTGTCTAACACCCATCTAGTCTCTGAAGATTTGACAGCGAACATTAAGTCAAATGTCATTTGTCTCTCACCTCTGTTTCATGGGAAAGTTGTTTGTTACTGAATTATTACTGATGTGTGCTGATTTGAAACCCAGAAAGTGTTTTTTTAACCTCAAGCATATAAGTGCATGACTGTTGAAAATACCAGAAAGCAATGAGCTGCCTAGAGTTTTGTGTCAGTTTCCTGATTGGATTTTGACCATGACTGCCGTCCAAACTCCTGATCATTACAGTAGTTGCAGGTGTCAGTTTGCATGAAACCTGTCTACTGATGACAACTCCTGATCATTACAGTAGTTGCAGGTGTCAGTTTGCATGAAACCTGTCTGCCGATGACAACTCCTGATCATTCCAGTAGTTGCAGGTGTCAGTTTGCATGAAACCTGTCTGCTGATGACAACTCCTGATCATTACGTAGTTGCAGGTGTCAGTTTGCATGAAACCTGTCTGCTGATGACAACTCCTGATCATTACGTAGTTGCAGGTGTCAGTTTGCATGAAACCTGTCTGCTGATGACAACACCTGATCATTACGTAGTTGCAGGTGTCAGTTTGCATGAAACCTGTCTGCTGATGACAACTCCTGATCATTACGTAGTTGCAGGTGTCAGTTTGCATGAAACCTGTCTGCTGATGACAACTCCTGATCATTACAAGGTTATTGCTTGAGGTTCCAGTTTGTACGGAACTTGACCATAACCATCTAAGCTGAATAAGGTGTAGTTTCAGGCTCCATGTGATGGGAGCTTGACTTACCACAATGTACGGAAATAACAGGTTCAAACCCCATTATTTTGGAGTTTGACTGATGCTGATGTTGTCTGAGCTAAGTTTCAGGCCTGGTAATGGGACCTGAATTAGCCATGACTTCTAAGTGTTTATAGTTTTGACTAGTGTTCTGTAACAATCTTTCAGTAATGTATGCTAGGTGAATGAGTGTGTTCACATGGTTTTCAGGTGGCACACTCCACGTCTCTGTTTGTAACTGACAACTTGCCCATAACAAAGTTGAGCAACAGTGACTTGTAACAAAACTTGTCTTGGAGATCAGCGACCCCAAGCCTGTCACAGATCGGCTAGATCCCACCAGATACTCTGACAAACAGCCCCAGTATTGGTAGCCTGAATCTCCCTGCTTTAGCCTGAACCTGCATCTGCTAAGCCTTAGAACTACATAAAGCGTCTTGTACCTTTCCAGAGACAAGATGCAGCTTTACTATAAACATTTTACATAGACACAATTCAATTTTCATGATAAGTTGTAACCCAAAACAGATCAGAAACTCCTCTTTGTAGATAATTATTCTTGTGACATGTTTAAGCTCAAGTTCAGGCTTCTAGGCATGTTCAACCCTTTCCTCCACATATACAAATTTTTTACGCTTGTGCGACCGTTGTAGATACAGATTAGCTGGCACATTAGTGCCGTCTGATCAGGATTTGTACTGGTTGTTTTTTTGGTCAGAAATAACCTAATAAATTAAATAGCGAACAGTGCAGATCCTGATCAGATGGCACAGCTGTGCTGGCTGATCTGAATCTACACTGTTTGCCCATGGCATAAAATTGTGTATGTGGAGGAAAGGGTTAACTAGGGAGGCAACAAGTACTCTAGTGACTGATACTCTGTCAATAATCCGAGCATTGAATATTAATCTGCTACTCGAGTAGATTCTTAAATTTATTTTAAATGTGACAATAAAAATGATTTTTTTTGCTGTTGCTAATTAAAATGATAATTGCAATTAACATTTATAATTAAGTGACAATTAACTTTTATAATTAAGCGCTCTTTAAAATTTTATGGATTTTGCTTTTAAACACTTAAATATTAATTTTGTGGTCAGGGGTTTTCCTAGCCTTTCTAAGGGTCCAGAAAACGGACCCATTCCCAAAGCAAACGGACCCTTTCCCAATCCGAAATTTCTTCCATTTTTCCCAATTAAATCCACAGATTATTTTCAAAACATAAGAAACAGTGTTAACTTTCGCTTTACGTTGTAAACAACAACTGACTGCTTTATCTTGCACTATGCATGTAACGTCACAACCAGGTGTATAATGCGATGCATACAGTATAATTATGTGTCTGTATGGAGAACAGTTCGTCCAGATACTGGTACGTGCTGAGAAAATGGACATTCCGTTCTGTTCAAAGAAGTTTTAACCAAATAAAATTGATCGGAGTTAATAGGCGATTTGGAGTAAAACAAATCATTCGTTTTCGCGATATTAACACTAATACGTTACCGAGTATGGCCTCTCATACAGTAAAACTTCGAAAACTCGAACATTAAAAACTCGAGCACTTGGGAAAACTCGAAGTAGTTTTGCTGGTCCCGACAATTTTCTTGTATATTCTATATAAAAATACCATGGAAAACTCGAACTTCGAAAACTCAAATTCTCCAGGACAGGTGTCGGTCCCTTGAAACATATTTCTTCTTTGTTTACACTGGAAAACTCGAGTAAGAAATGAGCGATCAATTTTCGCACCTCTCGGGAGTAATTGGTAAACGGTGACAGGAAAATCGGAAAACTCGAGTTACAGCGATTAATTTTCGCACCTCTCGGGAGTAATTGGTAAACGGTGATTGGTATCTTTAAATTTTACTTATGAAAAATAACGACGCACCGATTGTAAAGTATAATAGTTCTTGGACAATTTCAAGAATTTTTTAAAAGCTGTTTTCTTGAAAAAAAAGTCATCAAAACCCTTTTCAAACAGATACAACGGTTCAACAAAATACTGTGTCAAATTAATCATTTAAAATTAATTTAGATGATACTCCGATAACGAAGTCAAAAACAAGGTCACAAACATGTATTTGACTGAAAAAAATCGGACCTCATAAAGAAAAACCTCGAAAACTCGAACATTTTCAAAATCCCCGAGTATTTGAGTTTTCGAAGTTTTACTGTAATAGCAAATACTACGCAAAAAAAGTCGTAAACGGGATTCAAAAGGCTGTTCGTCAATTGTTGACCTTTGCAAGAAATGGCAACAAAAAACACTGAACAAGAAACGTCACAACGTCAACCGGAATCTGGACAAACGGAGCAACACGAGGGTGTAACTTTTTGCTTGTCTGAAAGCAGTAACAAAGAAATATTCTGTTATAGTCATTTGTTGACTTCAACAAATTAAAATTATTCCATACCTTGGGTTTTTTCTGAAAAAAAGCCTGTATGTAGGTTTTAAACACTAAACCACCCTGAGTGAATAAAAAGTAAACTGATCCTTCCTTGTAAAAGTTTTAAAAAATTGGGAAAATGCATAAAACAATGATTTCAAAATTCCCAAAACTTGTATTTTTGTCGATAAAAATTCCCAAAATGAGACGTTTCACGCACTAACATTTCCCCAATTCTGGCCAGGGTCCTTTCCCAAAATGGCTAGGAAAACCCCTGGTGGTGACCTGCAGATACTGCTATACAATGGTTTTGAGCTATTTTCAAGCTAATTTGCTTTAGTTCCTTGAAGAAGAAACACCTGTCACTTTGTATCATTGATGAGCTATATACGACTCTGGCAGATCCCTGATGAATTTTTGTGTGAATGCATTAGACTTGACATTGTTCACTAAAATGGAAGATATCTTGGAATAAACTGTCTTTAAATGAACCTATTTGATACTTCTGTTTAGGGAGAAAGATTTCAGTGATACTCATTGTGGTCCAACTTCCAGAAATCTCACAATTCATTGAAAAAATTTCACAATTCAGGAGAAAAACCATGAAGTGGGAGGCATATAGAGTTGCACTCGTCCATATGTCTTTCATTACGTATATCCATACATAGGTCCCCAAAATCTTGTGGCATCAACTCCTCCCAAACTATGGGGCAAATTTCTTTCAAACTGGCACAGATGATCAAACAGGATGTGTAATGAAATTTTTTTCCCTGCGACTATTTTTATCAATGTGTTGTTACGGATTTTATTGAACATGATGATACAGATATTACTGAGCACATTACCCCACCCACCACCGACGAAACTGAGAAATTGTAAGCTCCGTGTAATTTGACACTCCGGTTGATGGAATCAAGGATCCTGACAAATAGACTATTTAAATAACCGAATTCTACTGTATTGCAAAATATTTAGTTTTTGTCTTTTTTAAGGTACATTTGTTTGAAATATCAACTTTCACCAATAAAACTCGCCAGTTCTTTTCTTAATCTTCATTTTTAGCTACAGAATAAAAGAAGAAAATTGTTTATTGTTTATTGCGCTACTTATGGTTTATAAAAGATAACTTACTTTGACTGCTGATTGCCTGTCTTTAAAACGAATTGAATTATGTTACTGAGTTTGCAATTGGACAATAGGAATCAGGCAACCAATCACAAACCATTAAACTGTGACTGAAGGGAAGTAACTCCTGTGAGGTTTTAAGACAACCACCTTTACAGTGTTTACTTCCCCTTACAGTTTCAGAAGAAAAGGTTTAAAGTCTCCAGACAGAAGGACCAACAAAATACGACATTTTACCGGACCGAAGCCAAATCTCTTGGACATGTCCGGCACCTTTCGGGAAGTCTGAGATATATGTCATGTGTATCACTTACCCAGAAGGTCAATGCCACATGGAGAGGATTTCAAACAGTTTCAGACAATTCAAAATTTACTTTTGCTAGATTGATGGTTATAGTCGTAGCCACTTGCTTGAAGTTGGTTCCTTGAATGGTTTCAAGGCTTTTTTTAACAACCAGGGAAAGGGGTCCTTGCCTTATAATTTTGGGGAAAATAGTGTGATTTTTTTTCTCTGAAGGGTTTTGTAAAGCAACTTTTTGGGGAAAACTGCATGATTTTAAAGAAATTTTCTGAGGGAAGGGCGACCATAAACGGCCCCTGCTAAAGAAGGAAAAAAAGCCCAGTAGTTTTATCACTTTGTTATGGATAAGCAAGTGAGGATAGACAAATGGATGAATAGATGGGCAGATAATTTTGATAGTTGAGAATTTCACAAAGTTCTCGCTGGTCATTACCCAATATTGCTGCAAAATTCTCAAAATTAACCTACTGATAAATAATTGATTGTAAGCAGAACAACATGTTTATCAGGCATTTTGCCGGCCAAATCTTTTGGGACTCTATGAAATTGTTTTGCCTTTTGGGATTTTATAGAAGTTGTTTTGCTGGCACCACTAGATCTGGTTTCTACAATATTAGAACTATGACAAATTCCAGACCTAATCATGTCCTACACAAACAAGACATTTGCTTTTACATTTCAGTTATTGTTGTTGTGTTTTTATAAAATAACAAAATGAAATTGGTCACTTTTCTGCATTGTAAACCTAATAGATTTTTCCTTATAATCTCTCATAATTGCTTCTGATTTGCCACGTCTGGACCCCAGTGTCACTATCCCTTCTTTCATGCTTTAACAACTGCATGGACAGACAAAGCAGACCAGAAGTAGGTTCTTTAACTAGCAGCTAGGCAGTTATCTCATATACAATAGATATAATACAAGAAAATGTTCTTACTTTACTGAATTCATGGTCTACCTTACCAGCCATTGATCTGGATTTGGATCTACACTTGTTGCCATTGTGATCTAATCTAGAGCTACCATGAATTCATTAATATTCATGGGTTACTCATTTTCATAGATTTCAAAGATTCACCTGGATCCATCAATATAAAATCACAGGAAAAACAGTATTTTGCATTAAAGAATTTTAGAAAATTAAAACTTTGGATTGAAGACCCACTAAAATGCTGTTATTATGAAAACAACTAATTCCATGTCCATGAATATAAATGCATTCACATACCAGTAGTTTTCGAAGCATGGTAAATTAAATGTTTCATTAAGAGTCGAATCATTTTGAGCAATTCATGTAAACAATGTTTAAATTTTAGCTTCAGCTAGAATTTCACTGTACTTTAAAAAATACAAAATGAAATGGAGTAAAGTGGATAGCAGCACGTAACTATGGTATTTGTTTTTTCCTTGAGTTTACATTTCTTGTGTAACCAAGTTGTTTTCTCATGTAACCAAGTTGTAAATGTAAATTCCTTTAAATCCAATTAATGTGACAGTTGATTTCGAAAATGCTGGTGACACAATATGCCAAGGAGCCAGTTATGTGCGAGAAGAGGTTCAGAAAAGTTCACATGAAGTTTCAGAAGTACTTTTCACAGGATGTTAGAGAAGTTCTTTTACATTAATAATTAAACATTTAATTTATCTTTATTATTTTAAACCTACACTGAGTGTAAGAGTGCAGAATGATAATTCTAGAATAAATCACTGTTTCACTGAACTTTTAAAATGACAAAAGAATCTTTTATTTAAGCCTTTAATGTTGTTCAGAAACACAGAGTGCACAAAACTTTACAGATAAAAAAATAAATAATTTCAGCCAGGGCTTTTTTTCACTGTCAGGGGAAGGGGCCCATGCCCTATAATTTTGAGGAAAAGGCATAATTTTTCTCTTAAGGGGAATGAAAAAACGCGATGTAAAGTTACTTTTTGGGGAAAACTGCATGATTTTAAAGAAATTTTCTGAAGGAAAGGCGCCCATAAACGGCCCCTACTAAAGAAGGAAAAAAGCCCTGTCAGCATTATTTTTATTTTAATTTAATAGGAATTAAGTTGAACTGTGTAAAACGAAATGACATATTTATTTCAGGAGGCAGAGTATAGATTTTTGGTCCTTTTCCTGATGGCGTTCTGCTGATACATGAGTATGACAGAAACTCTTGTATACCATGATTTCTGCAATAGTCTTTTTTTAGAACCCTTAAATGATGAGAAAGGCCCAGATCGGTCATTAAAATTCTGCATAGATCTATTCAAAAATGAATAAACTGCAGGCATTTTTTTCACCATTTTGGGAATATGACCCATACCCCTGGAACTGGGAAATATGCCAGAAATTGGGATTTTTTTTGTATTGTTGGGGAATAAATTTTTTTACACATATTTAATATTACCAATAATTTCTGGATTAAAGCAACAAATGATTCCTGATTAACTAACGAGCTATAATATTTTATTAATTAAATGACACGGGTAACGGAGGATTTTGTTTCTGAAATTTTTGTATTAATTCAGTTGGTAATTTTCTTCTCAAATTGGGATAAAGGTTTGTTTTGCCATTAGGAACATGACCGAATATCGGCTATAAAATCAACCAAAAAATAGCCATGGACAGACTTAAATGGAAAGAAATGTGATTTTATTACATTACCTTATTCACTGTCGTGTAACAGCTGCCCTGTACCAAATAGTGGGTACCCTGTGGCAGTCCGCAAGATGGCGACCAGTTAAGCGACGAAAATGTATGTGCTATATTGTTTCCAATTTATATACACATTGTAAGGTATAGACTTGTATACTTGGATCATATCATGAAAAGGATTGTTGATTGATTAAATGATTGCCTGCTTAATTGCCGGTGTGTCGGTTTGACCCTGTAATTGATTAAAATAAATGACCTTATTGGCTATTTCAAAATTGAAGCGAGAGCGAAATTTTTGTATTAATTCAGTTGGTAATTTTTCTTCTCAAATTGGGATAAAGGTTTATGTTTTGCCATTAGGAACATGACCGAATATCGGCTATAAAATCAACCAAAAAATAGCCATGGACAGACTTAAAATGGAAAGAAATGTGATTTTATTACATTACCTAATTCACTGTTGTGTAACAGCTGCCCTGTACCAAATAGTGGGTACCCTGTGGCAGTCCGCAAGATGGCGACCAGTTAAGCGACGAAAATGTATTTGCTATATTGTTTCCAATTTATATACACATTGTAAGGTATAGACTTGTATACTTGGATCATATCATGAAAAGGATTGTTGATTGATTAAATGATTGCCTGCTTTATTGCCGGTGTGTCTGTTTGACCCTGTAATTGATTAAAATAAATGACCTTATTGGCTATTTCAAAATTGAAGCGAGAGCGAAATTTTTGTATTAATTCAGTTGGTAATTTTTCTTCTCAAATTGGGATGAAGGTTTATGTTTTGCCATTAGGAACATGACCGAATATCGGCTATAAAATCAACCAAAAAATAGCCATGGACAGACTTAAAATGGAAAGAAATGTGATTTTATTACATTACCTAATTCACTGTTGTGTAACAGCTGCCCTGTACCAAATAGTGGGTACCCTGTGGCAGTCCGCAAGATGGCGACCAGTTAAGCGACGAAAATGTATGTGCTATATTGTTTCCAATTTATATACACATTGTAAGGTATAGACTTGTATACTTGGATCATATCATGAAAAGGATTGTTGATTGATTAATTAATTGATTATGGAAAAGTAGACCATAAAGGGTACCTTTTTGGACACAAATCCAACGACCATACAAGGTACCCTCTTATAATCCCAGAGGCGGTACAGGGTACCAACAACAATTTTTTTTTAATCGCATTTTCTAAAATACAAAATAATTGTTCAGTTTAATAGTTATACCACAAGATAGGCAATTAGAGGCGCTTCAAAGGGATATCACATATTAGGAGAACAACGAAGTTGTTATAGAATAATAGAATAAAAAGCCAAAATCAGTCGTCGCTCTCGCTTCAATTTGAAATAGCCAATAAGGTCATTTATTTTTATCAATTACAGTGTCAAACAGACACACCGGCAATAAAACAGGCAATCATTTAATCAACAAACAATCCTTTTCATGATATGATCCAAGTATACAAGTCTATACCTTACAATGTGTAAATAAATTGGGAAAAAAATAGCACATACATTTTCGTCGCTTAACTGGTCGCCATCTTGCGGACTGCCTCAGGGTACCCACTATTTGGTACAGGGCAGCTGTTACATGACAGTGTAATTAAGTTACTTGGGTTATATTAGTCTGTAGATGAAATTAAAATTCTTTTCCTTTGTCTTATCTTATTTTAATGATGGCTGCTTATTAAATGTTGAAAATTGTTTGTTAACATTAAGAAAAGATCAACATTTTATGAATCATTTATTAAGAAATCACTGTAAAAGCAATCAGTTAATGAGCTTTTTTAGCTCGACTATTTGAAGAATAGGGGAGCTATCCTACTCGCCCCGGTGTCGGTGTCGGCGTCCGTTAAACAAAAAATGCACTTTGGTCCATTACTTGAAAACTACTTATGATATCAACTCGAAACTTGGAATATATATTCACCATCAAATTCTACATCATTACCAACAAGACCCATAACTCTGCTTCCAATATTTTTCAAGTTATGCCCCTTTTTCACTTAAATTTTGCGTTGAGGAAAATATGCACTTTGGTCCATAACTTATAAACTACTTGAGATATCAACTTGAAACTTGGAATATATATTCACCATCAAATTCTACATCATTACCAACAAGACCCATAACTCTGCTGTCAATATATTTCAAGTTATGCCCCTTTTTTCTTATATTTTGTGTCAAGCAAAATATGCATTTTGCCTCTAACTTTAAAACTAATTGAGATATTGCCTTGAAACTTGAAATATATTTTCACCATCAAAATCTACATCATAAACAACAAGACCCATAACCCTTCTTCCAATATTTTTCAAATTATGCCCCTTTTTCGCTTACATTTTGTGTTAAGAAAAATATATAGTCGGCCCTTAACTTCGTTATGAATGGAGGGATTTCAAAATAACTTGGCACAAATGTTCACCATGACAAGGCGGTGTGTCGCGTACAATACCCATGCCTGTAGGTCCAAGGTCAAGGTCACTGTTACTAAAAATAGAATTTTCTTGCAAAATCGTGTCCGCTCTGTAACTTTGTTATTTCTTATTGGTTTTTAAATAACTTGGTATAATTGTTCACCATATCAAGACGGTGTGTCACGTACATGCCCAAGCCTGTATGTCAATGGTCAAGGTCACTGTTGCTAAAAATAGAATTTTCTTGTCTAGGCTGTTACTTTGTTATGAATGGAGGGATTTCAAAATATCTTGGCACAAATGTTCACCATGACAAGGCGGTGTGTCCGCACAATACCCATGCCTGTAGATCCAAGGTCAAGGTCACTGTTACTAAAAATAGAATTTTCTTGTCCAGGCTGTAACTTTGTTATCAATGGAAGGATTTCAAAATAATTTGACACAAATGTTCACCATGACAGGGCGATGTGTCACGTACCATGCCCATGCCTGTAGGTCAAAGGTCAAGGTCACTGTTACTAAAAATAGAATTATCTTGTCCTGGCTGTTACTTTGTTATAAATGGAGGGATTTTAAAATAACTTTGCACAAATGTTCATGAAAAGGCAGTGTGTCCGCACAATACCCAAGCCTGAAGGTCCAAGGTCAAGGTCACTGTTACCAAAAATAGAATTTTCTTGTCCAGGCTGTAACTTCATTTTAAATGGAGGGATTTCAAAAAAACTTGACACAAATGTTCACCATGAAAGGGCAGTGTATCGCGTATTATTCCCATCATTGCACTTGAGTGTCTGAAAATGATGCATAGCGGGGCATCCGTGTCCTATGGACACATTTCTAGTTTCACTTATATTTTCACTTAAGTGCACTTCATCGATAACTTTGCAAATACTTAAGGTATCAACTTCAAACTACCATTATATTTTCATTTCAGTTCTTTTTCTGTAACATTACTGAAGTGATTGATATTTGACTAAAAGTAAATGTCTCTAATAAAAAATTACTAACAAGTTTTCTAACAAATTCAGAAATATTTCATAGTTATTCCCCTATTCAGTTTAATATTTATGGTACATTTAGGAATTATTTCTGTTATTTGAAAAGAATTTCTCCCGTACCATTCACTTGTAAATATTTTTCCTGATTGCACATGAATGTATGGCCATAGTTGTTATTGTTTTAATCTTCAAATTGCATTTGTTTCAAATGATTCGAATAGTCGAGCATGCTGTCTCCTCTGACAGCTCTTGTTCAGATAATGAACACAGATCTATAGTAAAGTACTTAAACTAGGTTACTAGGTTACATCATAAACAGTAAGTTTTGAAAAACAAAGTTACATTCTGACAGTAATCAAGGTCATGTAATGGAGGAAGCTTTGTCAAATGAAGCAAAGACTATTACAGTCTTGACATTCTAGGCAGCATGAAGAAAATTACAGTTCTACTTTAGCATCCTCCTGGGGCTTAATTAAAGCCCACACAGTTGTTAATTAGATGCTTTGAGTCCTCGTTTTTAAGTGTGTCATATCCATGATAATGAAATAAAGTAAGTTAATTTAACTTTTTAAGCACTGTGAACCCAGTTTTGACACCTCATTGCTACGAAATGGAAGTTTGAACATTTGTATGACGTTAAACTTGCATGACTTATTGCAGTTAGTTTGTAGGAAAAAAAGCTGGTGCCAACTGCCGAGGGATTGATGCACCATCACTGTCCTCCACATGCCACAAAACCAATAACAGTACCATGGTAAGCCCAACAACACTCGGAACAGTTCTGCCTTCCAGCACATTTTCATTTCTATTTGCATTGATCATTAGTTGAAGTTATTGCTTAATACCATAATTAACATTCAACAAGTATTATGTAAATTGCTTAAAAAGGTGGCATTTTATCACCATGGCAAAACTGTGAAGGATAAATGTACAGGGAGGTTTAGGGAGTGTTGCAGTGTTGAATTGGAAGTTCAATTCAATTAGTTTCTAATTACGCTGCCAGACATTCAGTTGTTTTTTTTTCTATTCAAATATTTGGTATTGTTTCTGTATGGTTGAGACTGTTTTGTGAAAAGGCTGTTGAACTTCATGTACTGGGTGATGGAAAAATAAAATGGATATTAAGTCAAATTAAAAACATGGTCACATTTAGAGCAATTAGGTTCATACCTTAAGCAGGAGACTTCATAGGTTAGCCAAAAACAATGAATCATTTCTGAATCTTCCTTTAATGTAATAAGTCTGTATCTTGGGGAAACTACTTTATATTTTAATAAAGGCTGTACTTTAAAAGAAAAGATATAAATCATTCTGTTCCTGGATGTCATTTAGATTTGGCTAGTACACATTTTAATGAAAAAATACATTACAATACATAAAATAAAATCTACTATTATGATATAATACACTGCAGACTATATAAACCGCTTGGTTTAAGATCGCACTCTGATATAATGCTGTCACACGATGGACCATGTTTTTAACAAGGTTTTCAACGAAAATCCTGGTGGCGGTTGGGCATGCAGCGGGCAGCGGAAAACGGGTTTCCAGTCGATAACTTCAGTTTGGATAAACCAATCATACTGAAACTTTGGATATAGCAAGCTTGCATGAAGACCTAGCTTGGGATTGCATTTGGGGCCAGATAAATGGTTTCTGCTTTATAATTTGAGTTAAAATGTATGTATTTTGATGAAAGTTACCTGATTGTGCAAACTTAGCTTGGAATTGGATAAGGGGCCTGTTGGGTCAAGGCCACTGTTACTAAAAGTAGAAAATTTAAACAATTTTCAGTCAGGAACTTCAGTTAGGAAAAACCAATCTTGCTGAAACTGTGGATATAGCAAGCATGTGTGGAGACCTATCTTGGGAATGGACTTTGGGCCAGAACTTCTCAATAACTTCAGTTTGGAGGAAGACTGTTAAAGCGTTGAAAACCTGGTTTCCTGGCGTGGTTATGTTTCTTGTTAAAACTACGAAATCGTTTTGTTAATTTGATCAAATTACAGCCATCTTTTTACATTTTGGACTTTGAATTTATGGTTAAAGTTTTCATAAAAAAATCATAATTTTATAATATAAATACACAATTGACAGATTATTTACTTTGCCATCATATACCAGGGATGGTTGATAGGATCAGTCTTTACATTATTTGTTCTTTATTCAAGAATTTACTGTAACGGTTAACCTTTAGTTAGTTTTATCATGTCACTGTTAAATGACCATGCATGGAAAATTTGGGGAAATTAAGAGAACTGTAATTCTACAGAGGCTTACCAAATTCAGCCATAATTTCTATAATTAGATTTACAGGAAAATAATTATTTTTAAGGTCATTTGAAGAGAAACAGATGCTGGTACTATGAAAACAGTTGCAGGAATCTCAGAAGTGTCGCACTTCTGGATGGATTAGAAATGGCAACCTCAGAATTAAGAAATAATGTGACCAGCACTACTCTTAGGCCAGGGTTCCATCATAGACCACAGCTGCATTACTGAGGTAAGTGTTGGTACCAAGGCACTTAAATAATTAAGTTAAAAGCATAGCTTGCCTTGCATTTGATAACAGCCTGGGCATCATCCATTAGCAATCACAATCCATTTTTATTAACACATTCTGAAAGATTATTAGTCCCTTGCTGTGGAAGTGAGGGAAGGCTGTAATATTGTTTATCAGTCTGCAATCCTGTCTGTCCACTTTTCCTGTCCAGGCCATATTTCTCATTAACTTGGGAATTTCAAATTGATGTACCACAAATGTACCCCTTGTTACAGATGTGCCGGCTGATCTGGATCTACACTGGTCACACCTGCGTAAAAACGCATATTTATGGAGGAAACGGTTAAACTGCAGAAAAAATGCTCACTTCAGTGAGACAGTATTGGGTAGTGTTAAGTGGTCAACATTCTTGTAAATGACTAGTTTCCGCAGAATATTCAAATTCACACAATAATTGCCAAATTTTCAACCTAAGACAGAGGTCAGCTAAATGTGATGGGTGTCTTATCCACTACTCATTAAAGGCTTGGAACTAGGGTCACACAGTCTGGTTAAAAATTTCTATGAAATAGCTCGTTCATATGTTTTTCAGTATTGTTTTGTGGCTGGTGATAGGTGGAAATCAAGCTCAGTCAAAAATACCAATCTACTGCAGATAATTATGATGTTGGAACTATGACCCCTGTATTATGTATTGTGAATGTACAGTCTATTTAACAATCATATCTCAAGTCAAAATCAGGCCACAAACAGGCAGAATTTTTATATGAATCCATATAAATTCTAGTAACATATATTCTCAATATTTTTCATATATATTTTTGATGTTAAGTGCCTTTCTAAGCTCCCTTCATCTAAACAGAGTTAAAACAACTGTTTTATTTGAAGGCTGGAATACCTCATGGACACTGCTCACCCAAATTGAAATAAACAACCATACAGTATTTGTATGAGTTATTATTCCATGAAAAAGCACTGCTAACAAATTGTTGATTAAGTAACTAAAAAGATTAAACACAGTATATTGATATTGATGAAGTCATCTATTTTGACTGGGGGGAATACACAATAATTGAATCTGTTGACTTCCCTAAATTAAAGAAATGAAAATTAATGAGAAAAAATAATAGAATAAAACTAACAATAATAGATAGGAAGAAAAGTGCAATCAGGGAAGTTCAGAAGAAAATTGTCACTGAACCAAGTCCCATCATTGTAGTAGCTGGTTATTAGTGTCTGTCTGAATGGAGTAATGATGGTGTTTTGGGGTTTTCTCTCATTCAAATTTGAATGGTTGAGCTGGATGAAGGTCAAATGTCTAAAAGGAATGGATGATTATATTAAGAGTTTAGTGTCTGGTACATGGGATTCTGATTGGCTGGAGATGGATTCCGATTCAGTGGAAGTTGGCTGGAGATTAACCCAGATACCTTTCATGTGAGTGATGTTCGTGGGAATATCTGGGAAAAGAGTAAACTTAAGGTGAAGAGTATCCAGTAATTGCTTCATTTAAACTGACCATTATACAAAATATTTTTGTATTATATTTAGATTCTTTTTTGTTAAAATTTGTCTTGTATTTTGCTTGTATAGCACCAACTATCCAATTAACTTTCAGGTTGTATTGTGTGATCACAAGCAATGGATGGACAGTTGGCCAACTGATGGACAGAATGTTATCTCAACTGTTTTCCCTCTTTATGAAATATTAGATACATGCATATGTGTATTGTGCCTTGGCCAAGTTCTTAGAGTAGACCACAGGTGATAACACTAGAGTTATGGCCCCTGAATTTCCGAAAATTTGCATTGGCCAGACATGCAGTCAAACAAGATGGCAATTTGATCTTTCTGTAATGTAAGGGTAATGCGCAAGTTTATTTCACAAGTTTATTATCCCCCGCCGATGAAATCGGGAGGGGGATATTGTTTTTGCATTGTCCATCACGCTGTCACACCGTCACGCTGTCACACTGTCCGTCCGAATTTCGTTTCCGCGCTATTTCTCTGCAACCACTGGATGGATTTCAATGAAACTTTGTGGGAACCGTCAGTACCAAGAGGAGATGCGCATATTGTCGTCTTGTTCCGGTCAGACCATTTAACACAGAGTTATGGCCCTTTGATAACCTATGCAGTATGCATACAGAGCAGTATTCGTTTCCGCGCTATTTCTCTGCAACTACTGAATGGATTTCAATGAAACTTTCTGGAAACCAAGATGTGCATATCATCGTCTTGTTTCGGTCACACCATTTAACACAGAGTTTTGGCCCTTTGATAACTTATGCATTATGCATATAGAACAGTATTCATTTCTGCGCTATTTCTCTGTAACTACTGGATGGATTTCAATGAATATTTCTGAGAACCATCAATACCAAGAGGAGATGCGCATATTATCGTCTTGTTCTGGTCAGTCTGTTTAACACAGAGTTATTGCCCTTGATAACTTATGCATTATGCATATAGAGCAGTATTCGTATCCGCGCTATTTCTCTGCAACTACTGAATGGATTTCAATGAAACTTTCTGAAAACCATCTATACCAAGAGGAGATGCGCATGTCATCGTCTTGTTGTGGTCAGACCATTTAGCACAGAGTTATGACCCTTTGATGACTTGTGCATTATGCATATAGAGCAGTATTCTTTTCCTCGCTATTTCTCTGCAACTATTAGATGGATTTCAATGAGACTTTCTGGGAACCATCAATACCAAGACGAGATGTGCATATTGTCGTCTTGTTTGTGTCAGACTGTGTAACACAGAGTTATTGCCCTTTGATAACTTATGCATGATGCATATAGAGCAGTATTTGTTTCCGAGCTATTTCTCTGAACCTACTGGATGGATTTCAATGAAGCTTTTTTGGGAGCCATCAATACCCAGAGGTAATGCGCATATTGTCGTTTTGTTCGTGTCAGACTGTTTAACACAGAGTTATGGCCCTTTGATAACTAATGCATTATGCATATCGAGCAGTATTTGTTTCCCTGCTATTTCTCTGCAACTACTGGATGGATGGATTTCAATGAATGTTTCTGGAAACCTTTAATACCAAGAGGAGATGTGCATATTGTGGTCCTGTTCCATTCAGACCGTTTAACACAGAGTTATGGCCCTTTGATAACTTGCGCCTTTTGCATGTAGAGCAGTATTCGTTTCCTTGCTATTTCTCTGCAACTACTGGATGGATTTCAATGAAACTATGGAAACCATCAATACCAAGACAAGATGCCCATATTGTTGTCTTGTTCTGGTCTGACCATTTAACACAGAATTATGGCCCTTTGATAAGTTATGCACTATGCAAATAGAGTAATATTCGTTTCCGCGCTACTTCTCTGCATCTTCTGCATGGATTTCAATTAAATACTGCATTTTTTTTTACTACTGCGTTCTTCATTTCAACAACTTGAAGACTTTACGTCTCATTCGTATATTCTGGTGAGCTGCCCAACGCTTTTCACCATCTGAAGTTTTTTTTCACTGTTTTTGCCATAATAAATATCTAAATAAAGCCCTATGTCGTCAGCTGTTGTGTTAGTAATAACCAGTACTAGGCGGGGGATATAAATTCAACGAATTTGCTTGTTTTAGTTTATTTTATTAGATCCAATAGGTCCAAGACCCATGAGGCAATACAAGCACAAATAGACATATATGGCGGACAAACAATGTGTGCAAAGCAGTATACCGTATAAACTTTATGTTTTCGGCCACGATCTTTTTAAAAAAAAAATTAATTTTTTAACTGACGCTAAAAATCTGGCCACTGTAAATCGGCGATTTTTTCGCAAGTTTTCGGCCAGCATTTTCAATTCTAAAATCGTATGTTTTTTGTTAGATTTGTAACAAAAAAGGTGGAAACCTTGTTTTTGTTTTTTGATATTAAAGATAGAACTTGGCAATTATTGTATACAACATTGTCCGAAGATGTAGGAATTGTTTGTTTCTGAACAATTGTTTGTAATTATCAAATTTGCGGTAATTAATATTGTAACAACTAAGCGGTTAGTAATCTGATCATACCCAGGTATAGTCTTCTTTTTATTTAAAGCAATTATAATAATGATAATCTTCAGTTTGCAATCTGTCATGGGGAAGTTGCTGTGCAACTAGGCTATAAAGTGTGAAATATCGCGACTTCAATATTGCCGTGGGCAAACATCTATTGTAATGGTAAGACATACTGACACAAAATCTACAACATTTACCAGCACGTCAATAAATGAAATATGAAGAAACAAAAACACAGCAGTTTTAAACATTAATTTACCATGCAACTGGCTTCCTTTAACTTCCTGTCATTTCGCTAATAATAACATACACTACGCTTCAATGACGCCATCATTAATTAACGGCTGACTCGAACCACTCGATCATCAACTCCTTCGTAGTGGCCTTGACTTTTTCACCTGCGTTAAGATGTGTGCTGGCTTCCTTCATGTAAGAACTCCAGCTGTTACGAAGCTTTGATTTGAAGGGCTTGTTGATGCTAACATCTAACAGCTGTATCTTGGGTCTTGGAATTATCGCCGGGAGAACGTTGCCCTTTCGTAACTCCTTCAAGACAGCTTCTGTCTCGTGCGCTCTAAACGAATCCAAGACGAGCATAGATCGTTCTTCCTTTGTGAAATTAAGGTAGATTTCATGTATCCAACACTTCATGAGGTCTTCATCCATCGATTTCTTTTCTTGGACGGTTACAATCCAACCGGATGGAGGCGCTTTCAAGAGCTTCAGTTCACGTTTCCCCTTGATAATAATCATTGGAGGAAGAACATCTCCCGCAGCACTGATGGCTAAAACAACTGTGAAATGTTGTTTCTCGCTGCCGGGGGTCCTTATATTTTCACTGTTTTATTACCCTTAAAGTCAATTGTCTTTTCTGGCACTAGATCAAAGTACATAGGCGTTTCATCCATGATGATGTGTTTGTCTTCAAATTAATCATCGAGCCTGTTTGTTCATAAATGAACGAAACAATGTGATTTTCTCTTCCAGATCAGCTGGAAGCCGCTGTGCCATTGATTTTTTGGCTCTCAAAGACATGTCATGTCGAGCCATAAACCTAACAGCCCAGTTTCTGCTTGCCTTGAATTCTGGGTGTTGAGGTTCAATCAAAGCATTAGCAAACGCACATAACTCCTCGATTGATATAGCGTTCTGCAAGTCCCTTTGTTCGAGAATGAACTCGATGCACTTACCTTTAAGCTCTTGTTCATAAGTGAAAGGTCTCCCACTTTTCGGCAGATGGCCAACTTTTTTACGTTGCTGGCTGAAATCCATATTCATCCAGCTGTCGATGGTAGATTTCGGCACTTTGAACTGCCAAGAGGCATTGCGTTGTCAGTGAATACAAGCATAATCAATAATGTCAAGTTTCTGTTTCACAGAGAATGACTTGTAATGTCCACGCACTACAGGAATATTCACTGAAGAGGTAGATCCACTGGAATCACTGAGTGGTGAACAGTCCTCACTAGATTCACTGACACAGGGCTTATCATTAACACATGACTTATTAACTGATATATCATTGACACTTTGCACTTCACTGACATTAGACCTATCATTGTGCACCGACATTTCTCATGCTGTGGGATTGAGTCAGTAGACAGTTTCCTTTTCTTGGGACGACCGACAGGACGTTTGGATGGTGCCTTGGGCAAAGGCCAATTCTTTCAAGAGGAAGGAATCGTCTCTTCACTAGAAGACAAGCATACTACCAACTTATCTATAGAATATGGTGAAGAACATGCTGAAGACGCAAAGTTTTTTTTACGCAAAAATAGAATATCATTGGTTAATAACATTTTCTTAAAACCAGCAAGTATTTTTTTTTGATTACTTGAATGTTCTTCCAATGATCATTTCATTACTCAATTCTAGCCAATAAATTTATACGAAACAAAACTCTGATGTTTTTAAAACCGTTATACAAATGCGAGTTTAAAGCAGCATTACTTCAATTTCACTCGCTCTTATATGAAATATTACATGTATTTGGAACTATAGGCACAAATTTGCAGCATTAGTTTGGGCTTATAAAACTTTAATTTACTAAAATAAATTTGGTCCGCGTGACTAAAAGTGAAAGTAGGATTTCCGAAACATCACAAAAATTGAGATCGCGCATGAAGTGGTCTCTTCGTTGGTGCTAAATATAGCTCTGTTATATTTAGCTTCTTAAAAGTTCGTTAACTATAATTTAACAATATCATTGAAAATCCCGTCTATAAGAAAGAATTTGATCTGACTTTTTGTGTTCTGTTAGAGAGTTTATATGGACAAATATGATTTTTCAATAGTATATTCTTACTTAAGTTTAGGGCTGGGGCTTTAATTGGATGACGGGCATACACATTAATTTGGATAATTAGCGTCAATCATATCATTACGTTCAATTTGTTTTCTTTAATCAATTGCTTAGATACAACAAACAAATAACAAGGTGCAAAAATAATAAATGCACAGGAATTATAAAATAATTGTGGAATTGGCTTTTTTCACAATCCAACAAAGTGTCGGTGGTTCAGTGCCCTTATTGAGGAGTGTCACAACTCCAAGCATTATCTTTGATGTGGAAGTTGTGGCTTAGTTTCAGAAAACAGGTTTACTGCTATACACCCAATTAAATATCTGATCAGTTACATGGCCATCAATTTGACTCCCTCATTATTGTTTTAAGAAAATATATGTCAGTGCAGCAGTGTAATTTTGCCCAAAACTGGTCACTTGTAGAAATTAAGATTGACAGTTGACATATAACCCTTTTTCTGATGTCAAACTTTAAAACATTTTCTACAAATTATGCTTTTTGTAGGATTTAAAGGTTTTCAAAACTCAAAAAATGTTCTTGATTTACACACAAAGTTACAAAGGATCAGATAAATGGATAAACTGAGTCTTGTTTGAGGAAATCTTGCATATGACCTTTAAAATTGCCATCTGAGTGCAAGTCTCCTTTTGTTACAATTCCAGTTGCAAGTAAACGAAAGTGAAGTGCATGGTAAATCAAATTTCAGTGAAAACTGTTAGTGACAGAGCGTCTGAAATAATTATTGCACATTTTCTTTAGAGAGAATGATGTAATACACTTGCCTTCATTAGGCTTAGAGGCAGTCCAACATAATAAGTTTTGCTGATCCTTGCCAAATCACTTGAGTAATCAATCAAATTACTGTTTGCTTCTGGTGATAATCCAATGTCAAGGTCAGACCAACTTGAATTATATCTTGATTTTATAGATGGCTACCCATTAAAGCTGCATTCTTAAACTACTGTATAGGAAAAACAGGGCCCTGTCACAAAATTTATCAATTAAAATTGTTCTCATTAAAGGTCTTCCACACAATGATGATGGGTGCTGACCAGTGGAAGGAGCCATTGTCTGAAGATAGAGTGCCAGACTACTAGTTGTCCACTGGTTGTCTGTTCCCATGATACCAGGTATGATGTTCATTTTGAGTAGGTGCCGATACATGAACCAGTTTCAAATCTTGGCATTAGTAACCACTTAGATTCTCTTTGTTTATTCTTTGTGGTATCCTCTTTGAAATTAATCACAGTATAAACCCATGCTCTTTACCACAGTACTTTTTGGCCAAGTGTGGGGGCTGTGGTTTCAGAATGTGCCCTTATGCATATTTCACTTGTTTTCTACATTTTTATATGGTAATGGCATTTTTATTATGCATTATGTTTGAAATTCCATTACTGTAACAGTATACATGCAATCATTTAAGTGTATAATAAATCTTGATTCAATTGAGAACTGTTAGTGACAGAGAGTCAAAAATCATTACAACATGGTTCCTGCTGTGTGAATGACTTAACATATGTCATGTTTTGTTTCTAGGCATTTACGTACATCACGCTTGCAGGCAATGTGATATGTTTGGTAAAGTTTCCGACAAAATCGTAAATATTTGATGGGTTTCCTGATCATGATCTGTTAGATGTGTAAGCAAGTCTAATTAATCAGTAAACTCTGTGTAGTTTTGATGTATGAACTAATTCAGAGATAAGACCGAGGATGGACTTTACTTGCATCTATTGATGTCTTTATCTATGCAGATTGCATTTATTTTGTGCATGATTTTTCATTTAATTTGACTATTGAAAGAATATTTGGAGCTATTCTACTTACACTTAAGGTTAAAGTTACATGTCCAGCCTCATTTCTTGCAAGCTAGTTTATCTTCAGTTTTTTAAAACTTTTTACAATTGTTTATTATCATAGTCTTCAAACAATTATTTGGAGACATACCGGTATACATGTATTTTTTTACAGAATTGTAATAAATACACTGCATGGCATCACAGCTGCATCAGAACTTGATGCTTCACCATTCATTGGTACCATATCCTATAATTCACACGAACAGAAGCAATGTTTTGTAATATTCCTATATTGTAAATATACATACATGGATGGCATAGTTTCATTATATCATTCTATCATTGTTGAAATAATATAACTTGAGCTTAATTAGCAAATAAGAAAATTATCATATTGTTTTAATGTATTGAGTCTGTATAAATACTGAGCAAAACTTCCAACACAACAAGGATAAAAATCAAGGCCATAAATTTCCTTTAAACAGAATACAAACCAGTTACTGGGAATTAAATATGAAATGAATACTTTGTAATTGCAGTGAGAAAAGATGGGAATACAAGTTATGCTTGAAAGTCAAAAATCACATCTTTTTGATTTTTACTAAGTTCTGAGCCAGAATGCTCATCATAACTCATCAATGATAATTTTCTCTCTTCACTAAAAATAAATCATGGTAATTTTTGGGTTGTTTCATTGCATGAAATACGTTTTTAGTAAACATGTACAATAACTAGGGTCAGACTTTTCCCAAGTCAATTATGAAAAGCAAAGACTGTAAAGTACAATCAACAAAGTTTACATGTCAATGCCTGTCTTATAAAAAATTAAAGATACAAATTGGCCAATTAGATCTTGTAGTGGGCTAATAGGACTTGATGGTACCTATTATACATTGTAGATATTTTTATGCCCCCGAAGGGAGGCATATAGTAATCGGACCGTCCGTCCGTCCGTCGCGTCCGTCCATCCGTCCGAAATAATCTTGTCCTCGCTTCTTCTCCAAAACCGCTTGAGGGATTTCTTTGAAACTTCACAGGAGTGTCTGTCACCAAGCCTAGTTGTGCATATCGTCAGGAATTTCTGCTCGGATTATTTTTGGCTGAGTTATGGCCCTTTTTAACAAAATCTTGGTTGCTTCTTTTCTGAAACCGCTTGAGGGATTTCATTCAAACTTCACAGGAGTGTTTGTCACCAAGCCTAGTTATGCATATCCTAAGGAATTTCTGATCGGAATTTTTATGGCGGAGTTATGGGCCTTTTTACCTAACCCTAACCCTAACCCTAAGCTTTTTTGAAACCGCTTGAGGGATTTCATTGAAACTTCACAGGAGTGTTTGTCACCAAGCCTTTTTGTGCATTTCCTAAGGAATTTCTGATCGGATTATTTTTTGCGGAGTTATGGGCCTTTTTACCTAACCCTAACCCTAAGGTAAATTTTGTTAAAGCAATAGAGGTTACATTTTTTGTCCGATTGTCATGAAATTTGGTATGAATATTGATATTGATGATTTCTACACAAATGATTAAAATCATGTTGTTAAATTGACCAGGGGCCCCGCCCTGGGGATTTTTTTTTTCTTTCAAAATCTGTTTTTAACCTTTGATTTTCTACAGCTATCAACCAGATTTTGACACAAGCTTTATACCATCTTAAAATTCAATCTTTCCTGAACAATTCATTCACTGGTTGTTCAGTGATAAAATTTGAAACAAAAATTTTAGTAGCAGAGTGAAAATTTCAAGTGTCAAAATTCAATATTTCTACCTGTCTTCAGCTACATATGATGTTTACCAGTTTATTCATTAATATTGGTCAAGTTGCTGGACAATGACCTCATGAACTTTGCTGCTTAGATCTGTGTTATGCAATATTAAGAACTTAGCTCTGGAAGATTTTATAGGGTAAATTTTGTCATTTTCTATGGATAGTGACCAAATAAACTTTCTCACTTTCTAGCACTTTGAAAATCAGGCTTTTCTGAATATGTTATTCACTGTTTGTAAGTAAAACAACAAAAAGAACAACAACAACAAATTTGAAGCACATTCTCAAAATCTTAAGACTAAATTTAAGAAAGTCTTAGATGTATACAGTGTATGTACACAAACAGGCAAGTTAAGGCCACACTTTTTTAAGCTCCCCGCATAAATTCGGGGGAGCATATAGTCGCCAAGTTGTCGGTCAGTCCGTCAGTACGTCCCACATTCTTGAACACTCTAGCGGTAACATATTTGCCTCGATTGTTTTGAAACTTGGTCAGGATGTTTGTCCCAATGATTTCTCAGATGAGTTCAAATATGGGTCATCTGGGTCCAAAAATTAGGTCACTGTTACTAAAAATAGAATTTTCTTGTTAACACTCTAGCGATCACATTTTTGCTCCGATTGTCATGGAACTTGGTCAGGATGTTTGTCCCAATGATTTTTTGGACAAGTTTTAATATGGGTCATCTGGGTCCAAAAACTAGGTCACTGTTACTAAAACTAGAATTTTCTTGTTAACACTCTAGCGGTCACATTTTTGCTCCGATTGTCACGAAACATGGTCAGGACATTAGTCCCAGTAATTACTTGGAACAGTTCGAATATGGGTCATCTGGAATCAAAAACTTGGTCACTGTTAATAAAAATAGAATTATCTTGTCTTGGCTGTAAATTTGTTATTTCTCATTGGATTTCAAAATAACTTGGCACAAATGTTCACCATGACAAGGCGGTGTGTTGAGTACAAAACCATGTCGGTTGGTCCAAGGTCAAGGTCACTGTTCCTAAAAATGGAATTTTCTTGTTAACACTTTAGTGGTCACATTTTTGCTCTGATTGTCCGATTGCAAAGAAACATGGTCAGGACATTAGTCCCAGTTATTAATTGGACGAGTTTGAATATGGGTCATCTGGGGTCAAAAACTAGGTCACTGTTACTAAAAATAGAAAAATCTTGTCCGGGCTGTAAATTTGTTATTTCTCATTGGATTTTAAAATAACTTGGCTCAAATGTTTACCATGACAAGATGTTGTTTCGCGTACAATACCCATGGCTGTTTGTCCAAGGTCAAGGTCACTGTTACTAAAAATAAAATTTCTTGTCTGGGCTGTAACTTCCTAATGAATGGAGTGATTTCAAAATAACTTTACATAAATGTTTACCATGACAAGGGGTTGTGTTGCGTACAATACCCATGCCAGTAGGTCCAAGGTCAAGGTAACTGTTACTAAAAATAGCATTTTCTTTTCCAAGCTGTAAATTTGTTGTTTCTTATTGGATTTTAAAAGAACTTGGTGTAAATGTTCACCATATCGAGACGATGGGTCACATACAACACAACTTTGTTGTATTCAGGTGAGCGATAAAGGGCCATCATGGCCCTCTTGTTTCCCTTGATTTTACCAAACTGGCACACAACTCTTACAACCATTGAGCAGTTGTTGACAGGTGAGCCACCCTATGGACCCTCTTGTTGCAAGGGTTATAGGCCCTTACTCTTTACTATTTAACTTCCACAGGCGTATTTTTACTACATATGTATACCAATTCGATTTCAAAGCTGCATTTCGGGGGCATATGTCAATTTCAAGTGACAGCTCTTGTTGAATAATTATTTTAAATTAATTCAGTATTTGGTGGCTAATTTGTTACAAATGACAAATAAAACAGAATTTAAAATTCATCATTTAAGTTGGAACATTGGTTCAGTATCCATATGGCCATACAAGGTGAGAGTTACCTATTAATATTTGATAGGCTTACACATTACAGTTCATGGCAGAATGCCTCTCCCTGGAGCTGTAAAGTTAGATTTCAAAGGCTTACAGTAAATCAATAGTTGCCTTTAAGTGTTGGAACTGTTATTACAGGGGTAATACAGTTGATAAACATGGCTCCATGATGCGCTGAGGCTTATTGAATATTTTAACTAAGTGGAATATTTGGTCTACATTATTTAGGAGTTATACCAATTATAACATGAACCCAATTTAGAAAATCTATTTTTTTTGGTGTTATTTTTTATCTTGTGTAATGGCAGACGCGTACAGAATTTATTCAAACCCATATAAAGTGTGAGTATCAAGCCAGAATGAAGCGAACTGGTAAACAGTGATTAACACATTTCACAAAG
This sequence comes from Corbicula japonica, assembly GCA_038501625.1. NCBI lineage: Eukaryota > Metazoa > Mollusca > Bivalvia > Venerida > Cyrenidae > Corbicula > Corbicula japonica. Next base: position 10,875,785 of record JAZAYU010000008.1, read on the forward strand.
AGTGATGTAGTCTATTTTAATTCAATTTTAACACTACTTTATGAATTCAGTAATGTGTAGTCATGATTGACAAACATTATTTTGAAGAGGAACTGGTATACTAGTCTTGGTGTTCTATAATAATAAAACAAGATTCATATTTCCCCGAAGTTATACCTTTACATAAACGACAGGTGAAGTAACACATCTATGTGCGAAATATGAGTAATGTTACTGTGGCATAGAGATCTTTGCTTTTCTGTAATGTTCAAATGTTGGAATGAGGATAATCAATCCAAGTAAGGAAACAGACACACTCTTGCAATCTTTACCAAGTTTAAAATAAGTTTAAGTAACAGACTGCAATACAGAAGACAAAACAATCTAGAGAATTTTATGGTCAAGCCTCAAATTAAGAATAAAACATTTGTCATCTGAAACAATTGCTTTATGTGTGGATTGTTAGTTAATGGAAATAGATCTTAAAATACACATTTTCTGGAAAATTAATAAAATATTTTTGTGATTTTCATATGGGGCACAAAATTATTGGCTTTGTCAAAATAATTTAAACAATTTTATTTTTATTAAAGTATTAAGGCTTGCTCAATTCATGGTCAGATTTGGTTTTGGTCAATATGTGTGCTTCAAACCCCCCACCCCCACCCCTAAATTTTATGGCAAATTCTCCAACTGTTTTTATGATGGTTTGTTAACCCCTTTCTCGATTTAAGGCATATGCATTCAAGCCATCTGATCTGGATCTACAAAGTGAACAGTGTAGATTTTGACCAGACACACTAGTAAATGTTTCAATTGTTATATCTGACAATTTTTTTTTCAAACATAATGAAATTGTTGAATCCATCCCCAATGACTTGGGGTCATAGAACATGATACTTATAATCATTAAAGACTAATGGAAAAATCCTTACAGCCATATTTTCAGACTGTATTCATTTCACATTTTTAATTGAATCTTTGTTTTATTATTGGTAATTTTGTTTATAAAACATCAAGGTTGACATCAATTAAAAGTAGACAGAAACAATCCATAAAAGCAAATCCTTATTGACTTGTGACAATTTCTAACAATGTGCCATGGTAAAAGCTTTGCTTCCATGCAGAAAAACGGGAATGTTGGAATTTGCCAGTGTTATCGGTAACATCAGTGACAGAAGTCTGTGAAAGCGATCAGCGGAACATGGCTTTTAAGGGAAGAGAAACTCTATGATATTGGATATATGCATTTGTCTATTGATGGAGTGAGACTTATAAAAATATCTAAAGATGGGGAGCAATTGAATGCTATCTTTGTTTGAATAATCACAAGAAAAGGCACTTAACTTTTGGAGAAATGGCAACAAATGATTGAGAGAAAGAATAAAATGAGATAGGATGTACATTTTGGATTATCAGAAAAGCAAGAGTTAGTAAAAGTTGAACTGTTGTTATATTGGAATAAAATTTGAAATCGTACTTAAAGGTTTTCTTGTAAAGGATGTTAGCAAAAACTAAAGGAATATAAATGACAGCATGAAGTGTTAAAAATTATCTAAGTAGAATAAGGATTAAGTGTTAAAGTGAGTGCTCAGTAGGAATTAATTATGGCCCTTGTTCTTCATTTGAAGTATGCAGAAAATCTCCCAGGTCGCATGGAGAGGTTGGCAAAGGTCTCCTTTAGAGGTGAGATTAATAGAATTTTCCTTTATGCATTAGCCTTGTTGTTGTTTTTTTTTTCTCAGAAAAAAAACTTTTGGAAAACATCTTATTTTGTGTTTACTTGATAAACATTGTTTAAACAAGGAAACATTGTTGGGGTGCAAAAATTAACTATTGCAAAAAAAACCACAACAATATGGTGTAATAAAAAAATAATTTTATTTCCTGTGAATGCAAATATAGGACTAATATTACAAACTCATTACATGTTAGCTTATGTTTGGGGCTAAATAGAAAGATGGTTACAATAAGTATATCACTGAACTATATTTTCATAACTATAAAGTTATGAAAATATAGTTCAGTGATTTATTATTTTGGTGTTAATAAAAAAAACAAATTAAAATATGTGACAATTAAAATTTGAAAACCCCAAACTTTATAGTTCTGAAAATATAGTTCAGTGATATACTTTACGCTAATAACAAATATGAGGAAACTCGTATAAGATGAGGAATGAAATAGTGCAATGCTAAATGCTTTTTTAATATTCACTAATCAAAATAAATAGCAGCAATTTGAGTATTAAAAACTAATGTGTTAACCACCAAGTTCCAAGAGCTGTGTTAATTTTTATAATCACTCAAAAGTCTCTCCCATTCATTAATTGATAAATGTCAGGAGCACTAACAACTATTTTTAGGGATGTCTGTGCAGGCAAGTCATGTACAGCATGCATAGGTTATGAATAGACATGTTAATTGAAAATTATGACACTATATACATGCAGACGGGCCTGGAGACTGAGCACCCATTAGGTCCACCCTGTTCAGTGGCTGTAGGGGCAAAGAATGGTGAATTGGCAACAACAAAAATTCATAAAAGAATATATTAACCCTTTACTCCGTAATAATATTTAGGTTATAATGGGTGTGTGAAAATTTTAGATCCAGATCAGCCAGTACATATGTGTCATCAAATCAGGATCTACAGTGTTTGCTTTTTGGTCAATGACCTAATAGATCAATAAGCAGATGACACAATGTGCAGGCTGATACAGATCTGCTGGCTGATCTAGATCTGCTGGCTGATCTAGATCTACACTGTTTGCCCATGTGATTAAAGTCATGTATATGGAGTAAGGAGTTGAATTATTATTGATGAAATTTGTTGTTAGTTATGCACATATGAATCATGTTGTTTGGTATTTGGTAGAATTTCTTAATAAATAAATGAGTGCTTGAAATTCAAAAGGCATTTTTAAAAAAGAATAGGCACCTTCAAATGAAATAGGCATGGCAATGAAAAGCATTGAATACCAATTAAATCCTTAAATTAATCAACTCCATAATTGTTTTTATTGTTTGTTTACAATATCAAAGCATTCTGTCTGGAAAAAAGGAACACAGTCACATCCATCATCTTTTATTTACTTGTAAAGTACCTATTTTTGGGAAAAAAAACACTCATGGTTTTTAACATCTTTTGCTGTAAAACATTAAGCATAACATATTGCTGCTTCACTGCTGAATTCTGTACTTCCGTAAATCATAATACATATTCAGAAGTTTTCAAAAGGGCACCATTTAAATACAACTAACATTTTCCAGTATTGTGCAAACTGAAAGAGTTGTTTTATACAATAAATTGGTTTGGTTGAATTATTTGTATTTTTCATAATGCTGACAATTCAGAATTCAAATGATCTAAAAATGTTTGTTGATATGTTGTGATATTAAACCTTTACAAGACTATAGTAATAAAGTATTGCTTCTTGTTGTTGCTAGTAACTTGTTATGAATCGATAAATGTTAAGATACATGTACACAATTTTGTATTTTCTGATTAAGTATCATCTTCAGACTAATACATTTTTTTCATGCACGATTTTCTTCTGCGGTTAACTTAATATTTGCGCATGGGCACACAGGATCTATCTTGACTTTCGATATATCAAGTATAAATTACTTCCCTTCCTGTTCTTATATAACTTGTAAAAACATTCATGTTTTCTAAAAGACAATGATCAGGAGGACTAATTCAGATTTAATAATTGTTATTAACCCTTTCCTCCATATATACACATTTTTATGCATGTGCGACCAGTGTAGAGCCAGATCAGCCGGCACATCAGTGCCATCTGATCAGGATCTGCACTGGTGGCTTTTTGGTCAGAAATAACCTCATAAATCAAATAAAAAACAGTGTAGATCCTGATGAGATGGCACAGATGTGCCCACTGATCGGGATCTACACTGCTTGCCCATGCCATAAAAGTATGTGGAGGAAAGGATTAAATCCTGCGATTGATTTGGGAAGAGATCTGAATAACATAATATTGGAAAAAATAGCTCATGTCCAAAATTAGCTATTTTATGACACCGAAATATTCTTGGTTCTTTCTTCCAAAACTGAAAAGCTGCTCTTTGAAATTGCTGTTGATGACATGTTTTTTTTTTGTAGCAACTCTTGGCAAATATGGGTGTGTTTGTGTGCCAAAGTTAGAAGACAAAACATTATGCATCGTCTGATGGTTTATAAGCAGTTTATTATTGTATCCACAACCGAAAACAGAAACTCTTTACTGCGTATAATTATATGCCTTTATGGCATGTGCTAAGAGTGCAGATCAAGATCAGCCAGCACATCCAGGATCTGCACTATTTGCATTTTTATTTGGAATGTTATTTCTGGCTAAAAAGCAAACACAGTGCAGACTTTGATGAAATGGCATAGATGTACAGTGGTTGCACAAGGGTTAACATGTGTATATATGGAGGGAAGAAGACAAAAACAGTCAGTCACAAGAAAGAATTTATGATGGCAAAGTGCAAGATGAGTGTAAAATATGATGTTTACTTACTTTTCAAATATTCACAGGAAAAGGGGTATGAAAATTGTCATGGGTATCCTGATAAGTTAATGTGACATTTAGAATAATGGAGTAAGTTCTCACCGGGCACTTCCTTATGGATTAGAATATATTATTGATCTTATGAAGTATAGAAAGTCTCATGTGATATGATCTGGTTCTATGCTTTTAAAGTTACTGACTTAATTAATTTGAATCAAGTGAAGATAATTATGACACAACTTGTAGGTATACTCTGACAAAGCAGTACTTTGATAGGTGGGAAGTATTAATAACCTTCGGTGATAGTTCAGGTTTATTATCGGCTGATTTGAAGAATCTGTTTTAAACAGAAATGTTTAAAGTTCACAGAATAATTATGACCACTTTTTACGCAATATGAAAGAAAAAATATTCAGTTTGGTCAGTTTGGAAATTGTTTTCTTAAAAACTATTTTTGGTGCAATTTGCAAAAAACAAATAATGAAACTATTAACTCGAGTCGTGTTGAAATATGTCTAAAATGAACTGAGCCCAAGATCATAAAACTAAGTTTTGAGATCAGTCTCAAATCTCAAGGATCTGATTACCTGAAATGACGACTGGTCGCCTTTTCAGCCAATCAGATGCTTGAGATTTGAGACTGATCTCCAGATTCAGTTTTATGATCTTGGGCCCTGGTTTAGAAGTTGCACTGATTTCATGTAGTCCATTCTTAGCTGACATGTAACATGCTTTATTTGCTTTTGGCACACATGCTTTATTTGTTACTACTGGTTGTTCCCATTGCTGACAATGATCATCATTTATTCATCTCTAATTGTTTATTTTCAATATTTGCCCATCTCTTCTCTAGTAGCAATTTATTTATTGTGCTTCATTGATTTCACTCTTCAGTGTTTGTTGTTTCATTAGCATCAATTGTGGCAGGTCAATAGAGAAGCATCAAATTAAAGCCTAAATAAAGAATGTTAACAATAAAGTACCTAGTATAGAATATATCACATTTGCATTCAGTGTAAACCCTGATCAACAGTCTGATCAAGGTCTGTTATGTTCTCTATTTATTCAATAAATTTTGGCAAAATAACCTATGGATGGAAATGATGAAGAGATAAAACTGCCACTTATAAGGGTGCATTTGTTAAATGGATTCATTAGGATGGTTAATTGAATTTAACCCTTGACACCATCAGGGCTTTTTTTACTGCCCGGGGAAGGGGTCCATGGGTTATAACTGGGGAAAATATGGTGATTTTTTTCTCTGAAGGGTACAGAAAAAACTTGATGTGAAGTTACTTTTGGGGAAAACTGCATGATTTTAAAGAAATTTTCTGAGGGGAAGGCGCCCATAAACGGCCCCTACTAAAGAACGAAAAAAAGCCCTGACCATGGAAAATACACACCAAAAATGAAGCGTCTTTTAAATGGAGCAGCAGTTCTATCAGTTGTCACATGACAAAAAATGTGGAAGCCATCTTGTGAAGGGCTGCAGTGCAACCGGTGTTGATGGAGGTTGCTTGCTGGGTCAATATCTAATTGAAAATGAAATTTGTATTGATAAATTGATGAAGTAACTGGTCACCATGAAATGGGCATTCTTTTCACTTCCGAACTTGGTTCAAAAATGTTTTTGCAATAATTACTGGTTCCTTATTCCAGACTACCTATTTAAGAATACTGAATGTATTGTTTAAACTGTACTGAATGTATTGTCTGGCGGCCAGTGGACTAGCTGGAAATAACAATGCTTAACAATTTGGCATGGTATACTAGGTAATTATGTGTAGAAACGCCCTAGAGAAATTACATCTTTCTTCTTACATTTCTAAATCTACCAAAGATGTGAATTTTCATGCAACAAGCAATAAATCATACACAGCTTATATAATATCCAGATGAAGATAATGGAGATAGTTGCATGCCCTTTGTTGACAGAAATCCCCAGGGGCCAATAATTTGACATGTCTTGCGAAGATTGCAACTGTCTCTTTCTTTGATAATGGTTATTATTCAGATCTAAATCTGCAACTGACCAGTCTTGCCAAATTTATAATGAAATATAATGTTTTCTTTATTCTGGGAAAATTTCATGCTAAAAACCTTCAGAGTGATGAAATTTAGTTTTGGTGTCTGACATCACAGCAGCTTTTATCAGCTCATCCCCAGATCTTGACAATCTGCTAAATATAGATAATAGCCATCTTTTCCATGTAAGTGAAATATACCCTAATGAACTCCAACTGATCAAGCAATAAAAAACTTAAGAAATTAAAAAAAAAACTATATTTCTTGACAAAAATTAATTACTAGAAGTGCATTTTCTGATGAATTAAGACACAAGTATTCAATTGAACATCCATCTAAATAACTAAGGTAGTATTATTGGTCAGTGGTGGGGTGTTTCTGACTTCAATTCTTCTTGTAGTGTAGTAGATTTCATACCAGCGGCCTTGGAATCTCAATTGGTAGAGCGATGGCATGATAAGCCGGAGGTCTGAGGTTCGAATCCTGTTCGAGACTACTTTTTCCAACCCAAATCTACCACATTGGCGCTGCGAGCAAGGCGATTACCAATGGCGCTCTTTTGGGTGAAGCATGTTTGGCTGGGGTATTTGACTCGAAGATTGGCAGAAACTTGCGAACATTTCCAAGTAAGTTGGAAATGTCTCATATGAGTGGGGATAAAATGTAGTACCTGTAGATTTTGTACCAGCAGCCTCGGTAGCTCAGTTGGTAGAGTGACGACACAGTAAGCCGGAGGTCTGAGGTTCGAATCCTGGTTGAGGCTACTCTTACCAACCCAAATCTGCCACAGTAGCTCAATGTATTATTCATAGAGCTTGAGCAAAAACCAAAGAAAAAGAGAAAAAAAATCTCCATATTCCACTTCCAAAATAGACTTTTTGTGTGTGTCCAAACTTCCTATACGCCTTTCCAATAAACAGTTTCGCAGTCCTGTACGAGTTACTTCCCGTGACCAGATATCAACCCAAAACGAGGCTTCACAGGAAAGCTGAACTATCGGACTATGGCTTAAGCACATAAGGCCTAACATAATCCATTAAATTTCAGGTGTGTAATCGTCGTCGCCGTCAAAAATAAGTTACTGGTCTGTTATTTTAGTCAGACATTTTTATTTTCACTATTTGTTAGATATTTGCATTTTTAATATTGTAAGAACATGTACCCTTCTTGTTGATAGTGGGCAGTATGAGACGCGATTCGGATAAACGTGAGTATTAATGTTACGAATTTCTATACAGCATTTTCACCTTTATGTATTTTATACTTAAAATTATATTTAACTGGTATGAAATTCGCAAATTGCCAAGACTGGTAATGTACTATACTCCGGAAATTGTGACATGTCAACATTCGGTTACAGTATCTACGTTATACTTGTACTCATCTATTATTTGAATTCATCGTACCGTTAATGTTCAACGAACAAATAATTTTGAATTTTTGAAAACGTCACGTATACTTCACAAGCAAAAATACGGTACGATTGATTCTGTCTTGAAATTAAGAAGGATCAATAAGGTTATCTGATTGTTCGTTTACGTAAGAGTATCATTCATAGAATAAAATTCAAGGATTCTGATGCTGGCTTCTAATAAAGATGGAGATGCCTGCTTCAAATAAAGATGGGAACATTTATATTAACATTAAGACTGCTAAGGTTTGAAATTCTGTCATTTTGGCGTAAACGCTCAATCGCTTGATTGAATATTTATAAAATGTTCTGCTAAGATGAGTTTCTAATTGATGTCTTATGGTTCTACTTGTCGTATTAAGGATTAATAATTCATATAACTGCTATATCAAATACTTTTGATACCCGATTCAGTAATTAAGGATTTCGATATACTTATTAATTGGGAGGTGGAGGTACATAAAAAAGTAAACCGATCTCTATTGGTCAGTGATATCTTCTTCTTAGTAATTGACAGGGGATGCCATGTGCGCGACAATTTGGCATTTTTATGACATGCCGCTTTCAAAATCAATCGCAGCCGGCATGTCAGTAGTTGATAAGACACGCTAAGCCGGAAACGACACTCAATTTATCCGTGGATAGAACACAGGCTGTTAGTTTAAGTCGTTTAAAGTAAACCTTGGCGCGAGGAATGACTTTACACTTTTAGTCAAATAAGATTTATTGTTTTATATATAAACTATTCTTGATAAAAAAAATTCATTACGCTGATGTGTTATTACTAATTCAATGATAAACGAGAAAATATATTTTAAAAAAGAAATTTCTTGATGAAAAACGAAAGTTGTAGGTACATGTTCCCTATGACATTAATACAGCAAGCAATACTTTTTCCTGTATAGTAGTCACGTGACTGAATAGGGGAGGTAACCGAAAAAATCACCGAATTATTGGAAAGGCGTATATACTACAATTACTGCCAACATTAAGGTCAGCAATGTCTTAGAAAGTTACTCATTAAATAATAAAAGTAATTTACAAAAATAAAACATTCTCCAAGTGACTGAAACTATATAGTCGAGACTACTTGTGGTGTGCTTGACTTCGCTGTCACATTGGCAGTTCAGTCTGTGTGTCTTCATTAGTGTGTTTGTGTGTTAGTGGGTCCGTCCGGAGATGTCCAGCCCAGAACTTGAACATGAATTGAGCAATCTCGTTTAAAAAGTAAAGACTCCCTAAACCAATGGCCTTCATCACCATATTTGACAAGTGTTGTTCTTATCAGTGTGTTATAAGGCTTTTCCTTAGTCTAAGTTGAATGTTTGCTGTTTTGCAACATTTTACATATTTTAGAGAAAAATATAACAAATTAAATTTTATCAATTATTTTAATTTATTTACTTATAATAACCTTTTTTTCACAAACTCAGTTAAATACAGTACTTGTTCATGTATTATATTCAAACCACTTTGTTTGCATTGTTAAAACTGAAGTAAGTTCTTTGGAAAGGATATGGATCACAGTCTACATTTTCATTTAACAAATGCACTTAACACTTAAGGATTCTCCACTGAACAGAACTTATTAAGTTTAGATTGTGTAAGATTGCACTGTGACTTAACAATCTTTGTATCTGCCATAGACTGCAAATTCCTCTTACTTATGAAGCATATCACTATCCTTCTCCAAAGCAAAGTTTTTTAATCTGATTAGCAGTTGAAGGGGTTCTTGGTGATTCATTTCACTCCCTGGTTGGGGTTTCTCACTAGCATTGGATTCAGATTCTGTTTCACATTCCTCATCTGGTGACTCCTTCACCACAAACGAGTTTAACAAGTTTCTTTCCCAATCGTCGCTGTCCTCCACTGTTGGCAAGTTCACGTCCATTTTGGTCAAAGTCCTCTCGACTACACTGAAACTCGCGAATCAACCCAGCAGAAGGAAAATCATCATCATCAATATTATCTGACCTGACTGTACTAACTTCTTCGTCACAAAATCAAACAGTGGAAAAGCTCTCCACAATTGTTGTCAGTTTCATGTCACCCGACGCCTTCACAAGCCACCTTATTGCATCAAGCAAAGTCACATTCTTGCACAATTCAGTTACATTTTCACTGCTGTCCATTGTGATGATGAGTGCTTTCAGGAGTTGTTTCCTGTAGTGGGCTTTAAAGGTGCGTATTATTCCTTGATCAAGTAGTTGGAGATGTGATGTTGTGTTAGCTTGAGTTTGACAGATATGTTTGAAAATTCATAGTCACTCTCTTTACGTGGGAATTGGCGTTGTCCAGCATTAACAGAATTTTTTTTTTCTTGGAGGTGCATTGAACCACTCTTTGAACACTTTGTTGTTCATCCAGGCTTTTTTATTGCTTGTGTATTTAACACCAAGCCCATCTCTCTTCACGTTCTTAAAGCATCAGGTTTTCTCTGCCTTTCCTAAAATCAGTGGTCTCAGTTTTTCACAAGTTGCGCTACAGGCAAACATTAACAGTGAGTCTCTCTTTTGAAACTTTCGTGCTTTTGGATGTTTCTCCTTTTACAGAAAGAGTCTTATCAGGCAGATCTCTGTAATACAGTCCAGTTTCATCACAATTAACCCTTTCCTGGATATATACGCATTTTTACGCGTGTGCGACCAGTGTAGATCCAGATCAGCCGGCACATCCATGCCGTCTGATCAGGATCTTCACTGGTCGCATTTTGGTCAGAAATAACCTAATGAATCAAAAAGCGAACAGTTTAGATCCTGATCAGACGGCACGGATGTGCCGGCTGATCTGGATCTAAACTGTTCGCCCTAGCAATAAAGGTGTACATATCCAGGAAAGGGTTAAACACGTCTTTATACTCAGTATAAAGTATTACTGATAGCCCCTGATGAACCTGGTATCCTCGATATAAATCCATTCACATCATCAATGTTGACCCTGACACTTTCTTCAGAAACTTTAAACTCCTTAATGCTGTTTTGGGCTTTCCATTTCCCGAGCCATCCGTTGGAGGCCTTGAAATCTGTAAAAGCCAAGTTCCTTAGCAAACAGAAGAGCCTTCTTCTGCAGAATAGGTCCTGACACAGGTAGGTTTTTCGATCTTGCAGCACAAACCACTGCCACACAAGTTTGATTTTTTCTTCTAAGGGCAATTCCACACTTCTTCTTTTAGTGGGAGGTGCAGACATAATTCATGTACAGTGCAGATGAAAAAAAATTTGTATGTTGCAAAGTTGAAAATCAGAATAAAAGTAATTGTACATTTTTTTAATCGCAATGTACTCAAAGTTTATAAAAAATATTATTGGTTAGTTTAATGTAATCAATCATGTTAAAATTTTACCTAATTAAAATCAAAATTATAATGTTATTGAAAAGTAAGCAAGTGTTTTTCACACTGCTCTTTGAAATTGCCAACTAATCGACCAATTTGGCTTAATTGTGGCATTAATTACAAAAGATTGACAGTCAAGGGGGTTAAAAACAATAAATTAAACAGACAATTACCTTAAATCACTGTCTTTTGGACTTCTATTTGTTTACATTACAATTACATGTCCAAGTCATTAACCCTTTTAACTTTCATGCCTTTTAAATAATATGCGTGCATCTAAGGAAAGCTTAACTTGCAGATGTTTGACACACTAAAAAATACACAAGCCTTTAACAAGACAACCCGAGTTCATCACTTTCAATATCAAAGTTCCGGTTTTCAGAGGTTTTTTAAAGAGCAAATAGTAAATAAAGTCGTAAAAATAAGACCAGTTTCCTGAATTCGAAGGTTCCAGTTTTCAGAGGTTTTCTTTTAAATAAAACAAGAAGAAAAAAATCGGGACCATTAAAATTATGCGGTTTTCAGATGATTCCAGATTATAGAGGATCCGGTTTAGGGAGTTTAAACTGTATCCTGAATGTTAACCTAAATGACATGGAGTTTCGCGCCCAATCCCCAGGTTCCCACCAGAAAGGCCAAGATCACAGGTAGAAGTCGAAGCTCGCGTGGAAGCTTGTCTGGCCCATTACTTAACATGCATTGAGCACTTTTGTTTATACTAAGCATGAATGTTAACCTTAATGAAAAGGTGTGTTGAGCACATCTCAAAGGGTCACAGTAAGGGGTCAAAGATCATGTGAAAGTTTGTCTGGACCATAACAATGTCTTGAGCAGTCTTGTTCATATTTTGCATGAATTTTAACCTCGATGAGAATGTGTGTTGCGCAGGAACCCCTCAACATCTCAAAGGTCATGGTCATGTTAGGTCATGTTAGGCTTGTTCAGTCTTAAAGATTAACATTCATTGAGCAATCTTGCTTATATTGGGTATTAATGTTAACCTCTATTTTTGATGGCATCTCAGATGTCATGGTCACAAATTAGGAGTCAAAGGTCATGTGAAAGTGGGCTTGACATGTTGCAAAAAATCATCTAGTTTTACGTTTTTGTTTGTTTACAAAGTTCATAAATGTTGGCAACAAGTGTTTTAATCCCCATATAAAGTGCAGGCAAGACATGTTTTAATCTCCACATAAAGTGCAAGCAAGAGTGTTTTAACCCATACATGAAGTGCTGGCAATAAGTGTTTTAACCTTTTACCATTATATTTACGTTTTTAGGCATGTGGTCTAGTGTAGTTCCAGATCAGCCAGCACATCCATGCTGTCAGATTTGGATCTGCACTTGTTGCATCTTGTTTAGAAATAACCTACTAAATAAAAAAAACAGTGTCGGTCCTGATCAGATGGCATGCAATTAAGACATAAAGTGTTATCAATAAATTGTTTTAACCCCCACATAAAATGCTGGCAATAAGTATTTTAACCCCCACATAAAGTGCTGGCAATTAGTGTTTTAACCCCCACCCACTGCCCCCAATAAACTTGTCTTAAATATTCATTTTGAAGCAAATTAATTGTGAAGAAGTCTCTTCTTAAAGCTCTTGTATACTATCTATGCTGTTGGTCCATGCAATTAAGACATAAAGTGTTATCAATAAAGTGTTTTAACCCCCAAATAAAATGCTGGCAATAAGTATTTTAACCCCCACATAAAGTGCTGGCAATTAGTGTTTTAACCCCCACCCACTGCCCCCTATCAACTTGTCTTAAATATTCATTTTGAAGCAAATTAATTTTGAAGAAGTGTCTTGTATACTGTCCCTTTAGAATTTGCAGATTATGTTGATTGTCTAGCTAATTAAATAACTGAGTTTCTGATTTATCCCTTTACTCAATAATTGATACAACTTTTATCACATGGGTAAACAGTGTAGATCCTGATCAGCCGGCCCATCCATGCAGTCTTCTCAGGATCTACACAATTCGCCCATTGATATGTCGTATATATGGAGTAAAGGTTTTAATTAAGCTCAATCCAAAGCAAATATATAGTGTAGTATGAAGTGCGTTAGATATATGCTGAAAATTTAATAAAATATGATTTGTATCTTTAGATTTGAAATTTTGTGGATTGAAATGTTGACGAGGTTTCACTTTTTGCATTTGTATCTCAATTTGTTTTGCGAGGACACATGGCCAATTTTAAGTAAATTATTCAAACATTTACAATAGGTATTAGGTGGGGGTGTAGAAAAGTTTTATTTATATAAAGGATGAATAGTAAATAAAGAAAAGCTTTTGAAAGCCTATCATGAAAATTTTGTTGAAAGGATTACATCTATTTTGCAGCCAATTTACATATTCATAATGTAAAACTTTGTTTTTCTTAGGTCATTAGTGAAACTTACTTGTATCTTAAAGTCAAGAAAGCGGATAAGTCATTTGAATGAAAAAAAATCATTGTATAATTGATGTAATTTGAAACTGTCGGTGGTGTGATCAGATGTTTTTGTGAAAATGATTTTTATGATTTAAATCTACCTGTTCGAGATTTAAGAAGTGTTGAAGCGAAACTGTGTACAAAATTTGGATTTAACATGGTGGTTGAGGATGTTTTTTAAGATAGAATGTTCTGTTTAAATGGATTTCTATTAAGATGCAGAAATGAGTAAAGTACAAAAAATAGAAACCAAATTGAAAAATTTAAGCCTGCATCTCAGGTATGCAGAGCATGTAACAAAGAAGAAAAGTTATGTGACGAAATGCACATTTAGAGGTAAGTACATTGTACTTTGGAAGTGTTTCTGAACTATGAATATAGAGGAGTGACAGAGCTCAGCAATCTGATGGGTTGAAATTGAGCACAGTCTGAGAACTGACAAAGGGGAAGCTCTAGATCTTGGACAGATTTTCATTCTCATTCTTATAACAGCTTACAATGCATGTATTAAACCTTTACTCAATATATATGCCTTTTATGGGATGTGTGACAGGTAAAGATCCAGATAAGCCAGCATATCCTAATCCTGATCAGACAGCACAGATGTGCCGGCTGATCTGGATTTTTACTGTTTGCTTGATGGTCAGAAATAACCTTATGAAGCTAAATGCCAACTGTTAGGCCACACACATTAACAGAGAATCTGTGGAGTAAAGGGTTACAGTAAGAACCCATTCAGTTGTGTGTGGCTGAATAACAATATACAATCTTACAGTTATATGAAGGTGTTCCTGTATGTTAACCAATGTCTCCCTTAAAACACTTTTTTAAGAATGTGAGTAATGGATGATTTCTTATAAAATCACTGTGCTACCAGGATTTGTACTAAACAAATAATAGTATTAAAGTTATAAAAGCATAACATTTGTGACCCAAGAGTAGACCCAGGTCAGCCTGTACAACCCTGCAGTCTGGTGAGTGTCTACATTGCTATTTAGATAGTGAATTCATTTAAAACGTCAGACTGGCTCAAACTGCAATAAACCATTAAAGGCATTTTGAAAAGTTGATCTGAGTACAAAGGTCGAAAATGATACGGTTATGATCAGCTGAGTAAAGTTGGAATGCCTTAAGATTTTAAATTATAATACTCATTTGACGGTAGATCATCAATATACATGCCACAACCACTCATCTGTGGCTCAAACATGGTCAATGAAGTGAAATGTTAACATTAAGTGAATATGTAACTTGCCAATATTTAATGCAGAATATTATGTGGAATAAATCTATTCTGAAATTTATGAAAAAGAGGGTTATGAAAGGGCAGTTTTATTGTTGTGCATTAAAAACAGTTTTTTCCAAACTTTAAGGATGGTAGAATTCCATAAGTTGTTCATTTATTACTTTTAAGCTATTAACTGTTGACTTTATGCTGGGGAGTAACAGTTTAAACAAACAATACTCCATACACTTTAAGAAATAAGAAAACACTTGGCTGAGTTTTATTTAGGTCCAGAAAATCATGCAACTGGATTACTACATCACATTTAAGAGAAGCTGTCACTCTAATGTCTTCTCATTATAGCTTTGTAAAAAATACACTGAGCTTTATTTTTAGGAGACTTATGAAATACTTCCAATAGACATTATATAAGCAGTTTGTCACAGATTTTTTTGCCGCCAAAACAGTGGGGATCATAAAGTTGCACATATTTTGTGTTGTCTGAAAGGGTTAACTACAATTGTTTGTCATGCATCCATGCTTCCCTTAAAGTTTCTGATGATTGTTGTGAAAAAAGATAGGACAGGAAACTTTAAGTGGAGCATGACAAACGCTAGTAGTTAACCCTTTCCTCCATACACTCTACCAAAGTTCTATTATCAGACAACGGTAATTTGGCCATGTTTACATTGGCGTGTTTACATTGGCGTGTTTACATTGACATTACATGAAAACAATGAAATAATATTTTAATTGTTGTTAAATACAAAGCATAAAGCTCCCAATACTTGTCCCATTAGCCGAGTGGTCTAAGACGCAGTCTTGTAAACACTTTAGAATGCAAAGGTAGAAACGCTGTTATAGGTTGTAGGTTCGAAACATGTTTTTTTTGTTTACATTTTTAAATATTTTTTACACAATAATTATTTCCGCAATAAAATTAACTGAAGCAAAATACATATAATACTTTGAAATACTACAGTAAAACTTAAAAAATATAAATCTTAAATATTTTCTTAAAAGCCGTGTGTCAGTGTGAATCGAACCTGTGTCGAAAAAAGTTAGGCCTATGGCAGCCGGACGCGTTAGCCACTGAGCTATCAGGGCAAGGTGATATAAAAAGAGAAAATAGTACCTTTAACTCGTAAATTTGCCTAAACCCGAGTTTACGTTCTATAAATAATTGTAAACATCGCCAATTTAGCTTGGTCGACCTATAATTGGCCATCAATTGTATATGTTTACAATGTATGCTAGTTTGGTTTCTTCCCTATGCCTAGAGATGTTGTGAAAAGAAAAGTTTTGTATTGGAATCGATTATTCAATATCTTTTTAATTTTTATCGATTGTTTTTTCTTAAATTAATCCCATACCATTTACCTACCTGAAAGGGAGGGCTTCTCTGAAGGTGGCTTATTTATACAGAATTGCTGAAGATTAATAAATTTTATGTTTTTCATACCAACCAGGGGTCCTGTTAAAACAAAACAAGCAATTTAGAGAAATTTTCGGGATTCTTGATCTTAATTTGCATGAAATGCAATTTTAGCTAAATTTAGGATAACTCTTGTCAAACTGTTTCTAAGTGAATTATTATTTGATTGAATCTTTAATTGAAGACTGTTGTTGGCAACAGATCACAAATAAACAGTTAAGTCAATGTTTGTTTAAGAAGAAAAAACATGGACAAAATTAATAGTGACCAATTAGAACTTTGGGTGAGTGTATACACCTTTTAAAACTTTTATTTCATGTTTCTAAGAAGCTGACAACTGCAATTATATTCAGATAGAGCCAGAAACCATAAAATTTGTTTTATACAACTTGGGGGTGTTACATTTTCTGAAAGAGGGCACTTATTATTTGTTAATTTTTAAATCAACTATTTTTGTTTTCTAATACTAGATTTTGAACAATTTTTAAATCTTAAATATGGATTTATTAATTATTTTCTCTAAAAAACAACAGGGGTGGCTTTTATTGGAGGAAGGGTGTTTAAAAGGAATTTTACAGTACATTTAGTAAGCCAATGCCCTTTCATAATAACACTTATGTCCAAGATCATAAAACTGAGATTGGAGACCAGTCTCAAAGCATCTGATTGGCTGAAATGGCTACCATTTCAGCCAATCAGATGCTTAAGATTTGAGACTGGTCTCCTGATTTAGTTTTATGATTTGGGGCATTGGTCCCAGCTGGAAATCTACAGGGCAAGAGCTTCTCTAATGTTATCTTAATAATGAGATCAGTGGTTAGGAATGAAGACTTTATTTTAATTACAGGAGTCTTTGCAATTACAACTTAATATATTTACTGCTCCTAATATGATTTGTAGACAAATGAGTGTTTCTTTAGTTTAGATGATCTTTGAAGCTTTGTCTGCAGCTATATTGTTCAAGTTGATTATAGTATGAGTCAAAGAAAAAGTAGTACAGGATAGGTAGATTCCAAATTCGATTAAAATAGAGATGTGATTTCGTAATGTGTTTTGTGCAACTTTAAAGTCTCCAGAATAGACTATAAATTGATCAAGTGCTGGTCACAATTGTCTTAAGAAGGTAGCTTGTGTTGAGACTTGGTTTACAGTGAGGGTCACAAGAGGTCAATGTCAAGTTTACTGTCTCTAAAATTCGGTTTTTGTTTGGGCAATATCTTAAGAATGGTTTGAGCTATCATCACCAACTTGATATGTGCGCTGTGACCTTGCACATGGTTATGTTTGGGGGTCACCAAGATAATTTTCAATATCTATGTTACTGAAAAAAAAGCTTGTCCCCACTCTAGCTGTCTTAATTTTGGTGCAATCTTCTCTAAACTTGGTCAGAATGTTTATCTCAATGATATCTAGGTCAAATTTGAAACTGGGTCATGGGACCTTGAAAACTAGGTCAAATCATAGAAAAAGCTTGTCCACACTTTATCAGTCTTAATTTTAGTCTGATCGTCTTCAAAATTGGTCAAAATGTGTATCTCGATGATATCTAGGTCAAGTTCGAAACTGGGTCATGTGACATTGAAACTAGGTAACTAGGCCAAATTATAGAAAAAGCTTGTCCACACTCTAGCGGTCTTAATTTTGGTCTGATCTTCAAGCTTGGTCAGAATGTTTATCTAAATGATATCTTGGTCAAGTTCTTAACTGGGCAATGTGAGCTTGAAAACTAGGTCACAAGGTCAAATTACAGAAAAAGCTTGTCTGCACTCTAACAGTTTTAATTTTTTGTCTGCACAGTTTTAATTTTAGTCTCATCTTTATCAAGCTTGGCCAGAATGTTTATCACAGTTATATCTAGGTCAGGTTTGAAACTTGGTCATACGACCTTGAAAACTAGGTCACTAGGTCAAGTTATAATAAAAGCTTGTTTGTACTATATTGGTCTTAATTTTTGTCTGATCTTCACTTCATTACCATAAAATCTTGGTTCCTTTCTTGAAATTGCCATATTGCATTGTGGGTTCCAGAGTTATGGCCCCTGAAAGTGCCAAAATTAACTACTTAGACCTTGCCTGCACAATAGCGGCTTCATTTTTGATTTGAATTTAATTAATAAGACTTGTAAATGACTTGAGCTACTGTAAGATCTTGGTTCTTTTCTTGAACCGGCTAGATTCCACAATGGGTTCCAGAGTTATGGCCCTTTAAAAAAAGCCAAAGTAAGCTATTTTGAATTTGTCTCCACAGTAGCAGCTTTATTTTTTACTTGATTTTTGTGTCGCCTGCGATAGCAGGTAGACACATAGGGATCCTATTGTCCGGTGCCGGCGGCGTTGGTGTATTCGTTGTCGTCGGTGCCGGTTGTCCGGTAGTCCCCCAACTTTAACCTGAAACTTAATGTTGCCTGTAACTTTGAAAGTGCTTGTCCTATTCACTTCATACTTGGAATATATCATCAGCATGAACAATGCCATCTGTGACGACAAGAATGATAACTCCAGTTTCAATATATTTTGAGTTATACCCCTTTCAAATGCAACTTTAACCTGAAACTTAATGTTGCCTATAGCTTTGAAAGTACTTGTCCTATTCACTTCAAACTTGGAATATATCATCAGCATGAACAATGCCATCTGTGACGACAAGAATGATAACTCCAGAACACAGCATTCTAGTCACCAAACTTTGCACACAACTATTGCAACCATTAAGCAGTTGTTGACAGGTGAGCGACCAAGGGTCCTATGGACACTCTTGTTAATGCTGCTGAGTGACTGGCAAAAAGTTATTCTGAGATCAAAAGCAAGCAAAAGTATGATTAAGATACCTATTATAGATACTTGCATACCATTTATTAATTTATCACTCCATCTTTTTTGTAAGAAGTGGTGTCATTTTACCACCATGTTATTTCTTTATCATAATGATAATAGTGCAAAATTGTCACAGTATAAGACTTGATGTTGTTCACTTTTTTTTAGTGCCTTTAAAACCTCCTTTTTCACAAACACCGTTTTAGAGAAACACACACATTTCTTACTATCTTTATCTTTAAAAATTTATATTAGTATAAAATCAATATTATACATTTCCTTTCTTGCTAAATATATTCAAAGACAAAATTGTATTACTTGTTATTACAATTTGCCAATATATGTTCTGTTAATGTGAACATGTTCTCAGTGCCCAAGGTTCAGGCTGTCAAGCGGTCATACTTTTTCCTACTTTTTCCTAGTTTTTCCTAGTTTTTCCTACTTTTTATGCCTCCGAAGGGAAGCATAAATTATAGTAATCGCACTGTCCGTCCGTCCGTCCCTCCGACCGGATAAATTGGTACTTAGGTGGCTGTAGGGACAATAGGTAACTGTACATTTTCTTTGATGTCATTCATTCCGTAATGGGTTTATGTGGCTATTTCGGCTTATGTGGCTAAAAAGATCAATGGGGAGAACAAAAGGATAGCCACTTAAGTACCGATTTGTTAGAACGTCCGTCTGTCCGTCCGTCCGATATTCTCGTGAACGCAACTCCTCCTACACTACTGTTGGGAATTTAATGAAACTTGACCACAATGCTTGGCCTGATATAATGTTGTTGTGCATGAAGGTGGGGTTTCGCTCTTACATGTTCCGTTCAGAAGTTATAGCCCTCTGATACTTCCATTTACATTAGTTTTAATAGGAGTATATCTCGTGAACGCAACTCCTCCTACACCTCTGCTGGGAATTTGATGAAACTTTACCACAATACTTGGCCTGATATGTTGTTGTGCATAAAGTTGGGGTTTTGCTCTTACATGTTCTGTTCAGAAGTTATGGCCTTTGATACTTCCATTTACATTAGTTTTAATAGGAAAATATCTTGTTTCTTATATTTTGTGTTAAGCAAAATATGCATTTTGCCCATAACTTTTAAACTACTTGAGATACTGCCTTGAAACTTGAAATATATTTTCACCATCAAAATCTACATCATAACCAACAAGACCCATAACCCTGCTCCCAATATTTTTTTAATTATGCCCCTTTTTCACTTACATTTTGTGTTAAGAAAACTATACACTTTGCCCTTAACTTTGTTTGGAATGGAGGGATTTCAAAATAACTTGGCACAAATGTTCACCATAACAAGGCGGTGTTTCGTGACAATACCCATTTCTGTAGGTCCAAGGTCAAGGTCACTGTTACTAAAATAGAATTTTCTTGCAAAATCTTGTCTGCTCTGTAACTTTGTTATTTCTTATTGGATTTTTGAATAACTTGGTATAATTGTTCACCATATCAAGACGGTATGTCACGTACATGCCCAAGCCTTTAGGTGGAAGGTCAAGGTCACTGTTACTGAAAATAGAATTTTCTTGTCCGGGCTGTTACTTTGTTATGAATGGAGGGATTTCAAAATAACTTGGCACAAATGTTTACCATGACAGGGTGATGTGTCGTGTACCATTCCCATGCCTGTCGGTCAAAGGTCAAGGTCACTGTTAGTGAAAATAGAAATCTCTTGTCTGGCCTGTTACTTTGTTATGAATGGAGGGATTTCAAAATAACTTTGCACAAATGTTCACTATGACAAGGCAGTGTGTCCGCACAATACCCAAGCCTGATGGTCCAAGGTCAAGGTCACTGTTACTAAAAATAGAATTTTCTTGTCTGGGCTGTAACTTCATTATTAATGGAGGGATTTCAAAATAACTTGACACAAATGTTCACCATGACAGGGCGGTGTATCGCGTACCATGCCCATGCCTGTAGGTCAAGGTCACTGTTACTAAAAATAGAATTCTCTTGTGCGGGCTGTAACTTTGTTAGGAATAGATACCCGTACCATGCCCATGCCTGTAGGTCCAAGGTCAAGGTCACTGTTACTAAAATAGAATTTTCTTGTCAGGGTTGTAACTACGTTAGGAATAGAGTAATTTCAAAATAACTTGGCAGAAATGTTCACCATGACAAGGTGGTGAGTCGTGTACCATGTCCATGCCTGTAGGTCCAAGGTCAAGGTCACTGTTACTAAAAATAGAATTTCCTTGTCCAGGCTATAACTGTTTTGAATGGAGGGTTTTCAAAATAACTTGGGACAAATGTTCACCATGACAAGGCGGTGTGTTGCGTACATTACCCATGCCTGTAAGTCCAAGGTCAAGGTCACAGTTACTAAAACTTGAATTTAGTTGTTCGGGCTATAACTTCTTTATGAAGGAAGGGATTTCAAAATAACTTGGCACAAATGTTCACTATGACATTGCATTGCATTACCACCAACTTCTTCACAGACATTTCCGTAATGAGAAGACAACAGTGCCACAAATACAAATAATTTACTTGATCATCAAGTTTATGCATATTCTTATAATTACTCGAACATCACTGTCTTTGAAATGCTATTGTTCCCATCATTGCACTTAAGTATCTGAAAACGATGCATAGCGGGGGCATCCGTGTCCTATGGACACATTTCTAGTTGGGATATATTTTAACTTTAAGGGATGGGTATGCACTTATTTTTAGGTATTAGTTTTCTGTTAGAGACATAATTATGCACTTATATTCAGTATGCACATGCTTTCGATTATGCGCTTATTTTCGAGATTTTACAGTATGTTACATGAAAAAACATCAAGTACGCTATTGAAGCATATATCTTTAATAGAATGGAACATTATCATTATGGTATATTCTATAATTACTTTATTTTCCTAGGAAATTCTCTTCAATTTTAAAATTGGAATACAGAAAAAACATAACTTATGATTATCTTTTTTATTGTTTATGTAAGTCTTGCTATCTTCACAGAATATATTAATTCTTTCATTAATTGATAGATCGTGAAATACATGCAATGTTTGGACTCTCATTTCTTTCATTGTATAACATGCTAATAATTTTATATCATTCTGTTATATTATTTCATTTATAGATAAACAAGATGAAAGAAATAAAAGTAGCTAAAATGCATCTTATTCATTAAATTTCATACAACAAAAATCTTTTCCATCAATGCTGAATATCTTTTTAAAGATAATTTCTTGTTTCTTAATAATGGTTTCTGCAGAAGTTTTCATGTGACAGACAAAATGAGGTTATATTTTATTAGGGAGTGGACAATTGAAAAACATTAATTTGTTAACTTGTATAAAATTATCCAGATATGGTCTCCAGATGCAATTCAAAAGGTCAAGGTCGTGGAATCAGATAATGCTGACACATTGTCGGCATGATTACTGGTACATAACAGGGCCCAAGATCATAAACCTGAGGTTGGAGACCAGTCGAAAATCTCAAGCATCTGATTGGCTGAAATCCCACCTGGTCACCAAATTCAGCCAATTAGATACTTGAGATTTGAGACTGGTTTCCAGTTTCAGTTCTATGATATTGGGTCTGTCATTACAGTCATCAAATTTTCTTTGTAGGAGATTGATACCTATTGATTTTTAGGTCATTATGTCAGATGTCAAGGTCACATAATCTAATTGTGCAAAAACCTTGTACACTTTTATGGATACGGTCACAAAAACTTGTGCATGCAAAGCCCTTTATGTGAGAATGATCTCTATTGATTTTGAGGTCACTTGATCAAAAAACAAGATCAAAGAATCAAATATGGTAGTGCAAAAACCTTATGGCATGATAACACTACAGTGGTTGCCCCAACAGTCAGCAAAACAGGATGACCCCATTTGAAGGGCCTACAGAGTTAACTATTTCAGTGCACAGCATAGTTGTCACATATTTGACCAGTGTAGACTCAGATCAACGCAGTCTAACAAGGGCCTACAGCGACTGTTAACTTTTCAGTTGATAAATTCCACTGATAAGTTCCAGGAAAACACCCTATGAAAAGATGGATAGAAAGGTGACTGTATTATATCAATTCAGCAGAATAAGGGTTAAAATGTTTGATGAATTGAGTCTGCCACCTCCCTGTACAGGATTGGAAGAAATGTGGCAATAACACTATGCTGCTGCCATTTATCATTATTATGACATTTGGAAATTGTAGAATGTGCTATAATTGACTGTAATAAGAGTAATCTGTTTATTTAAATGATTTTGCCAGATATTATTCAGGAAAAGTAAGTATTGGCCGATAATATTTGTTTAGAACAAAATTTTAAAAGTAAGTTAAGATAATTGATTCCTTTAACTATTGTGTTTTTGATCGCCAATGTATAGACACAAAGAGAGCTTGTGCACTTTTACATTTGGTGTATGTTTACCATATAACTACTCAGATTTTCCAATACCTGCGTAATTATTGCACTAGTTTTTTTAGTAACAATGACATAGTCTTAGAAACTTGTCCTTTAAGTGACAGCTCTTTTTATGCAACTTCGCAAAATGCAAATCAAGCAACATATTTAAACGGTGTTCATGGCATTGACCGATTTACTGAACTTTTATGCAATCTAAAAATCACAGTCACATTAAGTTTGACTTATTTACCAGATGCAGAAGCT
Source organism: Corbicula japonica (assembly GCA_038501625.1). Classification (NCBI taxonomy): domain Eukaryota; kingdom Metazoa; phylum Mollusca; class Bivalvia; order Venerida; family Cyrenidae; genus Corbicula; species Corbicula japonica. The sequence continues at coordinate 10,899,614 of JAZAYU010000008.1, forward strand.
TTGTGAAAATAATTGACTCAAGTTGTTATCTGACAATGGTGTTTAAATTGCACCACTATTCTCAATGAGCAAGTGTTTACACCGAGTGATCCGGAAGTGTTTGAAATGGGGTATATTCAGGCAGGTCAGGGCTAACAAAATCCACACCTAGACTTGTACCGGTTTATGCATTTGTAGTTCATGTGTTTGTCAGAGTTGTGCCCGTTTTATATTTTGTGATTTTGTAATTAAAACTTAATTTTGACTTTAACTTTGCCACTTCTTAAGGTTTATTTATCAACTTTTCTAATTATTTTACTTATAATTATAAGTCTATTGATGGGTGCTCAATCTACAGGTCATTGTCATGCCCCTTTTCGCTGATGTAGGAACAAATGGAACATAACTCTGTTTAATGAGCCTAATTTAACTTAAATCTTTTTGTTATGTCACAACTCAACGAAGTTTTCATAAACAAGATAACAAGATAATGCATTGAGTAAATCAGTGTTGATAGTCAAGATAGTTTGCACAATTATGTACTTGAAAGCAATTCTGAGTTGAAGGAAGTCATATGCTTTAGGCAAAATCTTCCAAGATTATGCCCATATAAGGGTTTATTTACTGCTGACTGCACATTGCCTCTGCTATAGAATAATTAGGTTACTATGTAATCAGGAATAAGAACTGAAAAAATGCAAATCAGTGATAGTTTTTCGCCCACTGACATTGTATTGGAGAAATATGGAACATCTGAAGTTCTTGTAAAATTTTAATGTATATCCATTGGGGACATTGATGAAAGTAATTGTCTGAACTCATTAACCCTAAAGATGCTCTACTTAACCCTTTCCTCCATATATAACCATTTTTAAGCATGTGCGGCCAGTGTAGATCCAGATCAGCCGGCACATCAGTGCCTCCTGATCAGGATCTGCACTGGTTGCATTTTGGTCAGAAATAACCTAATTTATAAAAAAGTGAACAGTTTAGATCTTGATCAGATGGCACAAATGTAAAGCTTTGGCAACATTTTCCAAACATCTGTAACTTTATGAAAATGTGCATTAATCTGGAACTTCAGGCTGAATGTTCAGGTACATGACACTTATTTAGAGAATGGCATGCATTTAATGTAACAGGCGACTCACAGTTTTATCTTTCAGTATATGATCATTCAATGTGTCTCCTTAACTGCCAATTTTAACAAACTTGGATAGCATTGGTTAATAATGGAACCAAATATATAGTATAGTTGAATATGAAAATACACACAAATTGTGAGATTTGGTTTGTCAACATCACAAAAACACTAATCATTTGATGACAGTAATGTGCTATTGATTGCCTAGAAAAAGGCCTAATTGAATCACTTTATTCATACCATTCTGAGAAACAATTCCCAGCATAATTGCTATTATTGCCAGCAACAGATGCCCTTGGGTGGAAACATTAATGTCAGCCTCTCAAAATAAACTGTCCAAAAAAATCCTGTGCTGGGCATTAAACTCAACACTTTAGCCTATTACACCATATATATGCCTTTATCACATACCCGAAAAATGTGTAGATCCATTTAAGGAGGCATAGTTGTGCTGTCAGATCAGGATCTACACTGGTTGCTTTTTGATTCATTAGGCTATTTTTGACAAAGATGTGACAAGTGTAGATACAGATCAGATAGCACAGATGGCTGGCTGATCTGGATCTACACTGGTAACACATGCCAATGATGTGTACATAATGGAGTATAGGCTAAAATATGAGCTGCATCTTGAGAAAATTTATGATATTTGCTGATTTAATGTCAAAAGAATGCATATTTATACACTCAGAGGCATTATGCATTGCTAATAAATTTTTAAATGGTGCAGAAAATAATGATGAATTTTATTTAAAAATGAAGAATAAAATCCTTAAAAATTTAAAAAAAATGTCAATGAATTATTTTCTCTGCTTTTGGTTAACTCTCATATTAAGCCATTCAAAACAATCCTTTATTCAGGAAGCCTCTTTCAAGTTTTGAAGTTTGATAAAAGAAAGTTCCATACCATTTTTTTCAGAAGAAAGTCCTGATTATTTGAATGACAAATGTTGCTTTTGAAGCATGTGATGGGCATAAAAAATGTGTATTCCAGCAATAATTATGGCATACATAATGGGATAATACTGAAAATTTCTACAAGTAATCACTCTACCATACAAGTAATCACTCAAGCATAAGAACGGGTCATGTGCAAATAGTCATACTTGTCTGAAGGTCAAATATAATGGAACATTATTTAAAGGTGTTCTTTTAAATTTGCCATGGGCATCAGCTGAAGCATCTTTTTGTTTAAGTTTGTGTGCAACCTCATTATATCTTAGAAGATACTAGAGTTACATTTCTCAAACTTGGTACTCTTGTTCACCATTTTATGTCGAGCGACAGTTCCCACCATCTTATCTCGAGTGACTGTTCCAAGAACTGTAACTCTTCTATTTTAATTAAATTATGGCTGTTTTTCAACTTAGATTTTAAGGTTATAGTTTGCATGTAACCTGGTGAACATTTTTCTGAAAACTCAATCCAGCAACAACAATTTTCTTGGGGTAGGGAGGATCCTGTTCTCCCCTCCAAGCGTACAGTTGTTTTTTGCCAACGTTTTCTTTCCTAACTAAATCAAACAATACCCTAGGGGTTGGGGAAATACATTGTTTCCTACTTTACTTAAAAATATTTTTTACTGGATGGGGCTCTTATTTTTGGTGTTGCAAGGAGTGTAGAACCAGATTATCAATGCAGTCTTTAGTTTAAGTTCACGTAAATAAATGGTTCAGAGAGGAACAATTCCTGTTACATCAATTAAGATGGTTAAGATTGATTGTACATTACATAAAATATATGCCAGTAGGTGAAGAAGATGATGTCAGATTAGTCTGTTCTTATGGTGACATATTATCATTGGAAGGTTAATCCTCCTGGGTGTAAGGTACCTGAATCTGCAAGTAACCTAGAATATTTCTGAGAAATTTCATAACACATGTCCTTATTTGGTAGTCTATGATAACCTTGAATGCTGATGTGCAGTAAATGAAGCACAAAATTTGTGTAGCTTGCAAGCTTTCGAAGATTGCAGGCTATATTTCAAAATTTACAGTTTAACCCTTTCCTCCATATATACGCATTTTTACCCAATGTAGATCCAGATAAGCCGGCACATATGTGCTATATGATAATTGTCCTATTCACTTTATACTTGGAATATATCATTTGCATGAACGCTATGGGTGACAAGAAGAATTATAAGTCCTGTTTCATTATTTTTTGAGTTATACCCCTTTTAAATTAACCTTAATGTTGCCTGTAACATTAAAAATACTTATACTATTCTCTTATGACTTGGAATACATCATCTTCATGAACATAGCCATCAGTGACAACAAGAATGATAACTCCAGTTTCACCATTTTTTTAGTTGGGCCCCTTTCAAATGCAATTTAAGCGACACATGTTTTCTCTGGAACACACAAGTTCTAGTTTTTTGTTATAAATCTCCATGAAACCAAATTCATATTTTCACATGATACTGTTAGGTCCTTGAAATATGGTGATTTAGACCCTTGAAAGTTCATTAATTGTTTTTGTTATGCCCCCGAAGGGAGGCATATAGTAATCGCACCGTCTGTCCGACCGTCCGTCCGTCCTTCCGTCCGTCCGTCAGTCCGGCAATATGTTGTCCTCGCTTCTTCTCCAAAACAGCTTGAGGGATTTCATTGAAACTTCACAGGAGTGTTTGTCACCAAGCCTAGTTGTGCATATCGTCAGGAATTTCTGAGTGGATTATTTTTTGCCGAGTTATGAGCACTTTGTCATTTTTTGCTAACCCTAACCCTAACCCTAACCCTTATTCTTGTCCTCCCTTCTTCCCCAAAACCGCTTGAGGGATTTCATTGAAACTTCACGGAGTGTTTGTCACCAAGCCTTGTTGTGCATATCATCAGGAGTTTCCGCTCAGATTATTTTTGGCCGAGTTATGAGCCCTTAGTCATTTTGAAACTATAAAGGTGCATTAATGAGCCCAAATGGCATCATTCTGAATTCCTAACCCTAAACCCTAACCCTAACCCTAACGTAAACTGAAACCGCTTGAGGGATTTCATTGAAACTTCACAGGAGTGTTTGTCACCAAGACTTGTTGTGTATATCCAAAGGAATTTCTGATCGGATTATTTTTGGCTGAGTTATGGGCCTTTTTACCTAACCCTAACCCTAAACCCTAACCCTAACCCTAAGGTTAATTTTGTCAACGCAATAGAGGTTACATTTTTTGTCTGATTGTCATGAAATTTGGTCAGGATGTTTGTCCCAATGATTTCTCGGACAAGTTCCAATATGGGTCATCTGGGTCCAAAAACTAGGTCACTGTTACTAAAAATAGAATTTTCTTGTTAACACTCTAGCGGTCACATTTTTGTTCCCATTGTCATTAAACTTGGTCAGGATGTTTGTCCCAATTATTTCTAGGCCGAGTTTGAATATGGGTCATCTGGGTCAAAAAACTAGGTCACTGTTACTATAAATAGAATTTTCTTGTTAACACTCTAGCAGTCACATTTTTACTCCAATTATCATGAAACTTGGTCAGGATATTTGTCCCAATGATTTCTAGGGTGAGTTTGAATATGAATCATCTGGGACCAAAAACTAGGTCACTGTAACTAAAAATAGAATTTTCTTGTTAACACTCTAGCGGTCACATTTTTGTTCCGATTGTCATGACACTTGGTCAGCATGTTTGTCCCGATGATTTCTCGGACGACTTTGAATATGGGTCATCTGGGTCCAAAAACTAGGTCACTGTTACTAAAAATACAATTTTCTTGTTAACACTCTAGAGGTCACATTTCTGCTCTGATTGTCATGAAACTTGGTCAGGATGTTTGTCCCAATGATTTCTCAGACAAGTTCGAATACGGGTCATCTGGGTTCAAAAACTAGGTCACTGTTACTAAAAATAGAATTTTCTTGTTTACACTATTAGTGGTCACATTTTTACTCTGATTATCAGATTGTAAAGAAACTTCGTCAGAACATATGTCCCAGTTATTAATTGGACGAGTTTGAGTATGGGTCACATGGGGTCAAAAACTAGGTCACTGTTACTATAAATAGAAAAATCTTGTCCAGGCTGTAAATTTGTTATTTCTCATTGGATTTTAAAATAGCTTGGCTCAAATGTTTACCATGACAAGGTGTACTTTTGCGTACAATACCCATGCCTGTTGGTCCAAGGTCAAGGTCACTGTTACTAAAAGTAACATTTTCTTGTCTGGGCTGTTAATTCCTAATGAATGAAGTGATTTCAAAATAACTTTACATAAATGTTCACCATGACAAAGGGATGTGTTGCTTACAATACCCATGCAGGTAGGTCAAAGGTCAAGGTCACTGTTACGAAAAATAGCATTTTCTTTTCCAAGCTGTAGATTTGTTGTTTCTTATTGGATTTTAAAATAACTTGGTGTAAATGTTCACCATATCGAGACGTTGGGTCTTGTACAACACAATTTTGTTGTACTCAGGTGAGTGATAAAGGGCCATCATGGCCCTCTTGTTTATATTACTCACATCATATGTATTAAGGTCCATAACTCTAATAATCATTTTTCAGGATAATTTCCCCAATAATCTTCAAATTTTCTAAAAAAAAATGTAATATTTAACTTTATTTAACTATATACTTACTACAGACTTGAAACATATGATCCTTTCATCTTTCACTTTATATGCATGCAGTATGTTTTGTCTTCCACAAGCATATTTTTCATTACATATGTTTATTTATTACATATGTATACCTATTTGATTTCAAAGCTGCATTTCGGGGGCATATGTCAATTTCAAGTGACAGCTCTTGTTATAGAAGTGGTTTACTCACTTTCAGCTCCTGTCCTGGAAGTTACTGTAAAATAAACATTTGCATGTTTTGATAAAGAATAATTTTATCGCAAATGTCTTGTCTTTGGAGGATTTATCTGTTTATTGTACAGTAGTAGTTACAGGATCCTATCAGAAATTGATCAGACATGTAAAGCCTCTGGAGGACCCAGTATACAAGCTGTCTGCTGCGCTCTGTCTGCGAAGGATTTGCATTTAAATATTGTTGTATTTCTGAGCAAATTAAACTACATTTCCTAACATGATGAAATGCTGGATTTTAAGAATACTCATTTTGGAGTTATTTCTAAGCAGACCTGATTTGTCTGAAAGAAGTTGATCAAGTATACAAGCAAGAAGTTTGATACCATATACACCAGATAGATCAAGAAAACTGAGTTGCCAGAAAAGTATTTTTAAAGTTATGCATCAAACTGTTTAATAATATAGATGGAAATGGATAGAAACAGTGAAATCATCCAGAAAAATGGTCAACAGGAAGCTCTCTGAATTTGAAGCTATCAACAAGATTGTGCTCTCTGCAAAATTTCAGGGGAGCATATTATAGTTGCAGCTTTGTCCACCAGTCTTTCAGTCTAGCTGTTGTCCAGGCTTTATCTCCGCAACCACTGGCTTAAATTCTGTGGAACTTTATGGGAAGCTTTACTGTTAAAACCAAATCTGCCTTTTTTCAACACATTCTGTTTCAATGATTTATCATGAAATTATTGCCCTTTTTAATTTCTGTATAATATGTAGAATCATTTGTATCCAGTCTATTTCTCCGAAACCATCAGGTGGAATTCAATGACAATATAATTATTAAGGAATGTTTAATAATGAATATAAGTGCAGGTGTGCCCATTGTTACCACATTCTATTTAAATGATTTTCAACAGAGTTATTGGCCTTTTAACTTTTAATTTTCTATATAGTATAATTCAGTATAATATGTTGGCTGTTCCTCAGCAACCACATGTCGGAAGACAAGTTTATTGGAAGCTTCACTAACAGTGAAGAAAAAAGTTATTGCCCTTATAATTTTTCTTTAGTATGATATGGGGCCATTCATATCGGGGCTATTTATCAGAAATCATCAGTTGGGATTTAGTGAAACTTCACTGGAGGTTTCTATTCAAATTATTGTATAATATGATTGTCTGGGCTATTTCTCAGCAACAACACATTTCCTTTTTGGTCAGAAATAACCTTAAGAATCCAAAAGTCTGTAGATTCAGATCGGATGGAAAAGGATTTGCTGGCTGATAAGTATTTTCACTGTTCACCCATAAATAATAGCCATATTCCATGGAGTGAAGGGTTAATTTGGGGGATTGATATCCCCATTAAATCCAAGAAACTACTATCCAATAAATATTTACAGTACAGTCCAGTCGCGATACTACGAATAGGCATCGGACCAAGCCGATTATTCGTAGTATCGCATTTTTCGTAGTATCGCATTTTTGACATTTGGTTGTTGATACCGTCGCAAATCGTCAATGTCGTTATATGACGTAATGTGTTATTGCTGTTATATGTCAAGGTCAATAAATAAAAAGGCAAATAGAACATTTCGATGTATTTTATTGTGAAATCATGGATCAATCAATACATTTAAATAAATAGCACATTTTTAAATTACATAAAAATTACATAAAAAAGCACATCATGAATCTTCAATTACATGCATAACGTAAAACACATTCAGGTTCACAGTTTCTACAAAGCATTACGTCCCTCATCAATCACACTTTCAACAATCGCCTGTCCAGAAAATCTCTCTAGTGATGCCTGTTTTCGATCGCACATAACGCGAATCTTTTTGTTCATCAGTTCTTTAGACATCGCCGCTACAGCTGAGAGCTGGATCTCACTGTCAGCTTGTGATTCCCAGTACTCTTGGATGATATCTAGTGCGTCTAGGGCATCGTCAAGTGTATGGCGAGGGGGGGCTGGTACATCCAACTCGTCATCGCTGTTAGAGGAGTTGGAGGAGGGAGCTCGAGCGTCGAGGATTTCAGTGACGATGTCCCCATCAGTTGCGGCGGCTGACGTCGGCAGTTCTTCTCTGTAATTAACGTATGCTACTAAGTTAGCTCCATCACCTAGTGATGCCAGGCGGCTCAGTGGAATGTCGTCCAGCTCATCCTCGTCATCGGCGTTGTGCGTAGCACTGTCTTGATCTGTCTCAGAGGTGAAACCCGCATGTCGGAAGCAGTTGAGGATGGTTGTTGTAGATACACAATCCCACGCAGCCTTCAGAAACCGTAGAGCATCAAGAACACTGATCTGGAGTTCAGTGTTTGTTTCTATAGCCCTTATCTGTCGTAAGACAACCCGTTTCCGGTAGTGGACTTTGAGGTTGTTAATGATGCCCTGGTCCATAGGCTGCAACTTGCTCGTTGTGTTCGGGGGCAAGAACACAAGCTCTGTATTCTGTAGTCTGACTTTTGGGTGCGCCGGACAGTTATCTACGACAAGTGCTATTTTGCGATGACGCTTTTTCATACTTTCGTCAAGCTGGGTGAGCCATGACGTAAAAATATCACCGGTCATCCAGGCCTTTTTATTGGCTAGGTATTTCGTTGGCAACGTCTTTACATTCTTGAAGCACCGAGGCTTTTCACTTTTTCCGATTACCAACAGAGGTAATTTGTCAGTACCCGTCATGTTCGAGCCGACTAAAACAGTCAGTCTTTCTTTAGAACGTTTTCCTCCATGACAGTCGATTTTTTTAAATTCGAGAGTCTTGTCAGGCAGCATCTTATAAAAGATGCCTGTTTCGTCAGCATTGTAAACGTTATCGGATCCGTACTGCAGAAGTAACGTTCTCAATTTAGTCTCCCATTGCTTCACTGCCTCTGTGTTTGTGGCGACATCTTTCGATTCACCGCACACAGATTTGAATGCAATGTCATTGCGATCCTTGAATCGCGTCAGCCAGCCTTTTTTAGCATCAAAGTCTTCAATGCCTAGGCTTTTAGCAAACTGGTTTGCCTTTTCTAGCATTATAGCCCCTGATATAATCGCACCTTGGTCACGTGCACTGCTGAACCATTTGAGAAGAGCTGTTTCCAACTCTTCCCATTTACCCGTCTTCAGTGACTTTCGTTTCGGACCAAACTCAAGATAGCCAGATTTGATTTTGTCTGCATTGTCTACCCAAGTAGCCAACGTGCTTGGACTAATGCCTAGTTCTTTAGCGATAGCTGTTTGTTGACGCCCCTTTTCAACTTCTATAATAGCCTGGTACTTGAACTCAATAGTACGCACCTTTCGTCGCTTTACTCCCGTTTTTCCCGTCGCGGACATTTCCTATCCAGCTATCCTCCCGGTTGACCCGGTCCCTTCACTGGATTACTAGGAAATCGTAAATTGATAAAATTCTGATTCAGCTATCCTCCCAGTTAAAAACCGAGCCCTTCACTGAATTGCTCAGAATGCCGATATCAATTTACTGAAATATTAACTAAGATTCGCCATAGGAATAAGATCATGCAGAATTAAATTGCAGAAGTAGAATGACAATCAACACAATTGTTTTAGATTATATACAAGTTTAAACCTTTGACATTTAATCACTCAAACTGTTTGTTACAAGCAAACACGCCCGCTGATTGCTTACAGAGCATATCGTGTCACAACAGCTTGGGTCGATAATTGCTCAACAATACAAATCACGGATATCGCTTGAAAAGGTGTGAAAATCACCCGTCAGACCGAAATTCGTTAAATTGCATCCTTGTTACACTGTAAATCAGCTGAAGGGACTGTCATAATTATTCGTTATATCGCATTTTTCGTTAAATCGCGTCTTCGTTGTATCGCATCTTTTTTATATTGAATAAAGAAGGAATTCGGACGGGACCGGCCGCCCAATTCGTAGTACACCGTTATTTCGTAGTATCGCGATTCGTAAAATCGCGACTCGACTGTATTAAGTTTTTGTATGGAGAATTGAGAATGAGACAGACATAAAGAGACTCGTATATGCAGTGCTTTTTATATTGCCTTAGTATGAAAACAAGACCGTAACTTTGTGTTTTCTTCTTCTTCTTGGCGTTCGCTCTACACGACCACTCCAGCATCCGCGATGAAAGTTGTGGTCCTCCGTAGGTCGACAACATCTCCATACAGTTTCTGCTGGATTGTTGCACCTTGTGGCCACGTTGCTTCTCGCTCTTGGTCATATCGTTTACATCGTTGGAGGATGTGCTCTGCAGTCTGGTCCTCTTCTCCGCAGGGACATATTGGGGATGGCACCAATTTATACTTCCTACACATGCATTCAGTCTGTTATGTCCTGAGTGTAACCTCACCATCATCACCTGCTCTGGTCTGTTTCACATGTGGTAGGCATCTGCTTCCTGTCTGGTCTTTGTGAGAGCCTTAATGACGGTGGCTTTCTCCTTGTATGTCACCTGGTTATCTGTTTGCTCTAACTGTGCTCCTAACCTAGCCAGCTTGTCAGCCTCCTCATTTCCGGGCACTCCACAGTGAGATGGTATCCACTGAAGGGCAACATTGCGGGAAGACCAAAGCTTGTTCACGGCTTGTGCTAGTTCAGGAACATTGTTGCTTTGCAGAGCCTCCAGAACTGATCTTGCGTCTGTGAGGAAGACTACAGAGGTTACCTCTTCTGCTGAGTCTTCAATCAGAGAGACTGCCTTCATGAGCGCTTCAGTCTCTGCTCTGTAGTTGCTACAGTGCTTCCCATTGGCAATGTAATTGGCCGATTTCTGGCCTGACGGGAATGTTATATGAATACCAGCGCCTCCATCCTTAATAGCTCTAGTGGCTGACCCATCTTTATATACATGGGTCCATCTGTCTAAAGGATAGTCTGTGTAGATAGTCACAAGTGTCAGACTTCTACGGATGGTCTCATTTTCTTGTTTGCCCATGTCAAGTCCAGGAATAGCAAGTGCCACTTTCACTGCAGACAGGTCATTGGCACTTTGTGTTTTAACTAGTATCATACAAGATCGTAACTTTGTGTTTTAACTAGTATCACACAAGATCGTTACTTTTTGTTTTAACTTGTGTTATATGAGATCATAACTTTGTGTTTTACCCTCAACTAGTATCAGGGTCGTAGCCAGCTTTTTTCAAGTTGTAGGCCCATACAAGGGGTTCCAAGGGGTGATTTCCCCTTGGTAAGATGGTCTGGTTCCAGAAGCCGGAAACAAGTGGAGATTAAAAATAGCAAAATGCACGTTCCAAATTATTTTCAAGGAAAAATATCATAGGCCTGCATTGCATCCACACAAAGAAAATTATCATTTTCGCCAGAAGGCAAATCAACGCCAAGACAAACTTGATTCGACCAAACGGTTTGAACGCGCTACCACCCCGCCGCCTCCTGATTTATTGTATCCTATTTTGGGGGACTTTTGAAGATCTCATTTTCTTATCCAACTTGTAGGCCCGGGCCTACGTGGCATAATAGTAGCTATGCCACTGAGTATCATATAAGATCATAACTCATACTAAGTATCATACAAGACTGTAACTTTGTGTTTTAACTAGTATCATACAAGATCTTAACTTTGTGTTTTAACTAGTATCATAAAAGACTGTAACTTTGTGTTTTAACTAGTATCATACAAGACCGTAACTTTGTGTTTTAACTAGTATCATACAAGACCGTAACTTTGTGTTTTAACTAGTATCATACAAGACCGTAACTTTGTGTTTTAACTAGTATCATAAAAGACTGTAACTTTGTGTTTTAACTAGTATCATAAAAGACTGTAACTTTGTGTTTTAACTAGTATCATACAAGACCGTAACTTTGTGTTTTAACAAGTATCATACAAGACTGTAACTTTGTGTTTTAAATAGTATCATACAAGACCGTAACTTTGTGTTTTAACTAGTATCATACAAGACCGTTACTTTGTGTTTTAACTAGAATCATACAAGACCGTTACTTTGTGTTTTAACTAGTATCATACAAGACTGTAACTTTGTGTTTTAAATAGTATCATACAAGACCGTTACTTTCTGTTTTAACTAGTATCATACAAGACCGTAACTTTGTGTTTTAACTAGTATCATACAAGACTGTAACTTTGTGTTTTAACTAGTATCATACAAGACTGTTACTTTGTGTTTTAACTAGTACAGTACTGTGAACGTTTCAGGTTACAAACGAAACGCACGATACACGATATACAGACGCACGATACATGATAAACGGGCGCATGATACGTGATAGACGGGCGCACTATACACGGGAGTCGCACGATAAACGATACTGCCGATTCATTTAATTTGTGTACGAGATTTCTAAAAATTGAAAAAGCTATCAAAATATAAAATGAATGGTTGAAATTAAATCACATAAATTTGCATAATCTTATAATTTATTCAGGTTTCATGATAAAATTAAAAACGCTTGATGCACCATACACTTTAGACGGAGGCACAATACACGATAGACGGACGCACAATACACGATAGACGGACGCACGATAGACACAAATTTTATAACAATAAATGTTCCCAGTACTGTATCATACAAGCGTAACTTTGTGTTTTAACTAGTATCATACAAAATCGTAACTTTTTGTTTTAACTAGTATTGATCCAAATATAGGCTAATAATGCAACAGAATAATATCATCAAATTCAAGGAAAGAGACAATTATTGGGCTGTATTGTCAATTATATACAGCCCAAGGGTAAAATTAGTCTTTGAATAATGCCAGTTTAATACCAGACTTTACTGAATAATGATTATTACTGAAAAGATTGGCAATAAAATGCTTTGTGTATGTCAGGGCCAGCTAGAATGTCTTCTTTAGAACAGAAAGTAGTTTGGTTTAGTCTAAACATAAACTTATCTTGGTGGTGAAACATTACCCAGATGAAAATAAAATTAGTGGCAAAAACCGTATTGGTAGTTCATGGTCTCAAAAACTATAATGTTTTGCTAAAGGGGACTACCATTTAAAACTACCCTCTTATTATGGTTGACCATGGTCCCATACTATACTAGGCCATGTAAGTCAATGGAACTTTGCAGTCATAGGACCATTGGCTACCATGTTTTGAATGGAATCAAATCCATTTAAGATTATGGCAGCATTCCATTAAAATCAGCTGTGCACCAAACATCTCTAAGTTTAACATTGTTATTGGACAAAGGTATAGGTTGACCAAGCTAAATTGGCAATGTTTACAATTATTAATCGAATGCAAACACAAATTCAGCCAAAATTACACATTAAAAGTACTATTTTGCCAATATGTAACACATCGCCCTGATAGCACAGTGGTTAACGTGTCAGGCTGGCATCGGCTAAATTTTTTTTCGACACGGGTTCGATTCACACTGACACACGGCTTTTAAGGAAACATTTTTGATTTATTTGTTTTTAATTTTTACTGTAGTTGTGTCGTCAGTGATAGCAGGTAGACACATAGGGATCCTATTGTCGGGCATCTTCGTCGTCATTGGTGCCATCGTCCGGTAGTCCCACAACTTTAACCTGAAACTTAATGTTACCTATAACTTTGAAAGTACTTGTCCTGTTCACTTCATACTTGGAATATATCATCAGCATAAATAATGCCATCTGTGACGACAAGAATAATAACTCAAGTTTCAATATTTTTTGAGTTATGCCCCTTTCAAATGCAACTTAACCTGAAACTTAATGTTGCCTATAACTTTGAAAGTACTTGTCCTATTCACTTCATACTTGGAATATATCATCAGCACTAACAATGCCATCTGTGACGACAAGAATGATAAGACCAATTTCAAAATTTTTTGAGTTATGCCACTTTCAAATGCAACTTTAACATGAAACTTAATGTTGACTTTAAACTTTGAAAGTACTTGTCATATTCACTTCATACTTGGAAAATTTCACCAGAATGAACAATGCCATCAGTGATGACAATAATGATAACTCCAGTTTCAATATATTTTGATTTATGCCCCTTTCAAATGCAACTTAAACCTGAAACTTAATGTTGCCAATAACTTTGAAAGTACTTGTTCTATTCACTTCATACTTGGAATATATCATCAGCACAAACAATGCCACCTGTGACAACAAGAATGATGACTCCAGTTTCAAATTTTTTTGAGTTATGCCCCTTTCAAATGCAACTTTAACATGAAACTTAATGTTGCCTATAACTTTAAAAGTACCTGTCCTATTCACTTCAAACTTGGAATATATCATCAGCATGAACAATGCCATCTTTGACGGCAAGAATGATAACTCCAGTTCCAATATTTTTTGAGTTATGCCCCTTTCAAATGCAACTTTAACCTGAAACTTAATGTTGCCTATAACTTTGAAAGTACTTGTCCTATTCACTTCATACTTGGAATATATCATCAGCATGAACAATGCCATCTGTGACGACAAGAATGATAACTCCAGTTTCAATATTTTGGAGTTATGCCCCTTTCAAATGCAACTTTAACATGAAACTTAATGTTGCCTATAACTTTGAAAGTACTTGTCCTGTTCACTTCAAACTTGGAATACATTATCAGCATGAACAACAACATTGGTAACAACAAGAATCATAACTCCTGTTTGATTATATTTTGAGTTATGCCCCTTTCAAATGCAATTTTAACATGAAACTAAATGTTGACTTTAACTTTGAAAGTAATTGTCCTATTCACTTAATATTCAAAATAAATCATCTTCATGAACAGCGTCATTATGAAGAACAAGAATGACAACTCCCGTTGGACTATTTTATGAGTTGTGTCCCTTTAATTTACAACTTTAACATGAAACTTAATGTTGCTTATAACTTTTAAAGTACTTGTCCTATTCTATCTTCTAATATATCATCTTCATGAACAACAACAACATTGGTTACAACAAGAATCATAACTCCTGTTTGACTATTTTTTTCAAATGCTAATTTCACATGAAACTTAATGTTGCGTATAATTTGAAAGTACTTGTCCTGTTCATTTAATACTTGGATTGTATCATCAACCTGAACAGTGCCATCAACGACGACAAAAATTATAACTCCTGTTTGAATATTTTATGAGTTATGTCCCGTTTAAATGCAACTTTAACATGAAACTTAGTGTTGCCTGTAAAATGGAAAGTACTTGTTCAATTCACTTAATACTTTGAATAACTCATCTGCGTTTACAAACCAATTTTTGAAGATGATAACTAAGGTTTCACCATTATTTTAGTTATTCCCCTTTTAAATGCAATTTAGATGACACATGTGTTCTGTGGTGTAGTATTGAAATCAACTTAAATAAAATATTTTTATTATATATGATTAAACATAGGCCCACATTTCAACTTTTTCCATGCAGGTGACACGTGTTCCGCGGAACACAACATTCTAGTTATTTCAAAGAATGGTATGTATTTTGCTTCAGTTTAATTTTATAGCGGAAATAATTAATGTGTAAAAAAAGAAGAAAAATTGTTTTTCGAACCAACATCCTCTAAAAGCGTTGCTATCATTTGATTTCAAATTGACTGCGTCTTTGACCACTCGGCTAATGGGACAAGTATTGGCAGCTTCACGCTTTGTATTAAACAACGATTAAAATATTAATTCATTTTTTACATGTAATGCCAATGTAAACATGTCAATGTAAACATTGCCAAATCACCTTTGTCCAATTATAATTCGGCAATGTTTACATTGGCTTGTTTACATTAGCGTTACATGTAAACAATGAATTAATATTTTAACCATTGTTTAATTTAAAGGGTGAAGCTCCCAACTATCTGTCCCATTAGCTGAGTGGTCCAAGACTCAGATAATTTGAAATACAATGGTAGCAACGTTGTTAAAAAGGTTGTAGTTTCGAAGTACATTTTTTACATTTTTACTTTTACACAATATTTATTTCCCCAATAAAATAAACTGAAGAAAATACATACAATACTGCAATAAAACTTAAAAAATTATAAATCTAAAATATTTTCTTAAAAGCCTTGTGTCAGTGTGAATTGAACCTATGTTGAAAAAGTTAGACCTATGCCAGCCAGACGCGTAAACAACTTTGCTATTGAGGCCATGTGTTATAAATGGACAAAATATTACTTTTAACGTGTAAATTTGCCTTAACCCGTGTTTACATTCCATTAATTATGGTAAACATCGCCAAATTAGCTTATATATTATTATTTCATTGTTCCATCAAACTTCTAGAATCTGACAACTTGTATATTTATAAAATTGGTATGCATATTATTGTTGTAGTACACCACTTCCTGAGGGAAGGAAATGATGATTTATTATTGGCAATAGAAAAACTGACTTACAGCCTTAGCATTTTGATTTCATTATTCTACCCTAGAGAATTTCCCTGATAACATAATATATTAATGTAATAATTTAATTTAGAAGTTTTATGGAGCTATTTCAAAACAAATAAGGTGGTCACATAATAGCCTTCTTATAAATGATGAAAATTTGTATTAAAAAAAAACACAAGTTAATACTGTTTCAATCTATAAGTTACATGCAAATAAAAAAGTATTATGGAAAACTGGGCTCCCAGGCAACATTTACCAAGCAAAAAGAGGCAATAAGACCCATTACAGCACTGTTATAGTTTATCAGGCTTTAAGGTTAAATAACTGAGTCGGGAAAATAGTCTCAGATTTAAACCATCCCATTGGTCAGTACGACACTTCTTAATTTCAACTAATCGGAAAGCTGAGATCTGAGACTGGTTTCCAGGACATGTATAAGTTTTGTAACCTTGGGACCAGGTCTAATTTTCCCACTCAAACTTCACACACAGTAACAAATACCATATAATTCAGTTATTTGAATAGTCTATTTGTCAGGATCCTTGATTCAATTAACCAGAGTATCATAATACACGGAGCTTACAAATTCTCAGTTTCATGAGTGGTGGCTGGGGTAATGCGCTCAGTAATATCTGTATCATCATGTTCCATGAAGTCCGGTTTTGAAGATAACCTATACTCTGTAAATGCGCTGTGTATTCGTTTGATTCTTTCAACTTTGCACCGTTTTGAAAATTTTCCGTTTTGCCGAAACAGTCGACTCATTTTCTTAATTCTTTAATTAACGTTATAATTATCGAGCAAGTATGGTATAGTTTATTTGTTATTTTCATACATGTCTTGAAAAAGAACCTTTATTTTTCTGTTTCTTTCATTTTAAATCTGATTAATCTATTTGGTATTTTCCCAGTTTCCTTAAAACGTGATTATCTTATGCACGTCAACAAATGAAAATTCTCAATGTGGGGGAACCCGTTTTTGTGATGTCATTGCTATAAATGTATACTGTGAACATATGCATGCCAGTGAACGGAAGTCATTGTGTAACACAGGTGATAAAAATGACAGATTTATCGAGTTTACCGATAATGTGCATTGCCTTGGGACAGATACATGCCACTTTCAAGTAGGATTAGCGTCGTAATGCTTTATAAGGTGGGAAAATGTTATTCAAATAAACATAATGCATGCTGTGGCTTATTCAAATAAAGAGAGTATTTATCATAGAAATATATAGAAATGGTTTTGTGTTTTAATATTCTATTTTAATAAGGGAAATATTCAAATAACCGCTATTCAATTATGTGGAATGTGCTGTATAATGTGAAACTGGAGCACAGAAGCAGAAAACCATTGTTCTTTGAAAGCAGTATTGATCTTGTTAAAGATAATGGTACTAAGGTGTCATTATTATTTTTTACTCAATGGCATTGTCCGATAACTTTTCCTGTTTCAGAGTACCTAGAGTGTAGTATTTGCTTCTTTGTTCTAATTTATTTTATAGAATTGTTTATTTTCAATTAACTTAACCCATAGTTTACAATGTTCACGAATCTTTACCAAGGTAGAAAATGGTCTTCACTGTGACCATGGTAGGCAGTGATCAAATGGTAGTTTGGTCCATAGTTAACTATGTTCAAAATGTCTCAGTTTGGCCATGGCATATTGTGGTAGTGAACATTGTCAATAACATTTAATACAATTGTTTTTCATGGTATTTGTGGGTAATCCATTGTAATTCATGTTCAACAATCCAAAACCATGGTTGACCATGGACAACATTCCACCTGTTCTTTTTTCCACAATAGAGATGACATTGTAAGTAAACACATTAGATGTATATTCATGTAATACCATTGTGACATTTATAATACTGTCATAAATACTACATTTAGTTTCAACAGAATGCAGGATTGATAAATTTTCATGGATTTTATCACATGGGTGACTATTGTAGGTCCAAATCAACTGCATGCAGCTACATCCATGCTATCTGATTTGGATCTGAATATTCCATTTTGTAGTTTAAGTATTTGAAAATCTTAAATTTGTTAGATCATTTAAGTGGATGATTTACCAAGGAGTTGTCATAGATGATTAAGATTCAGTTGGTTCTTTGTAATTTATCATGGTAATTTTAATTCTACAGTAGAAAAAGCAATCAGAATGAGGCAATCTACTGTCTGGGCAAAGTCTAATGTTAGAGATTTAGTAAAGTAATAACAGATATTGTTGTAACAATATCTGTTCTGTGAAAGCAATTCAAATGGTTTATTAGTTTTATGAAAAATAGTAAAAAAAAGAAATATAACTGTCGGTGCCAGCACAATACACAATTCATTGTCACACAAAATCTATGTTGCTCGACCTAACAACTTAAGCTATTGACAAATCATGTGAGCACAAGTACCTAACTGTTCCACTACCATAATGTATTTAAATGTGACAAAATTTTGACTTCTCAAATCAAAAACCCTGATTTCCTGGAGGACGCCCGAAACACATAAAAAAATCATGTTTCAAAACCCAACCCTGTTTTTTCAACAGAAACCAGTGGATTTTAATTCTTTTTATTAGAAAGTCATGACTTTGGTGGCTATTTAGAAGAGCATGGAATCACCGATCAGTATTTAATACACTGTTAGTCCTTTGAATGCATCGCATATTTTCTCTCAAATACTATATACCGTACATTCCCTATTAAACGCCCCTCCCCTAATAAACGCCCCCCAGTCTTTTTTCAAAAGTAAACGAGTGACTTACCATGACATGACGATCTTTAATCTCTCAGCATTAATCCAAATACAGTGGAGCTCCGCTATATCGCGATCCGCTATATCGTGAAATCCAATATAACGCGGTCGACCCTTGGATCCCGTTTTTTTTTTCATAAAAGACAGTAAAATTCTGTCAATGGCCATTTTTTGTAAATTTGGAAAGGGAAAAAAAGGGAAGTAACAACGTTAATACCGCGTTAATCGATAAAGACAATGACGCCCGTTTATTAACGTACCGAGAATCGTTGAAACAATTGTAAAATGTTTCTTTAAGAACTGTTGATTGTTTCCTACCTTTATTAAAATATCAAACTGTCATAAAATTGTTAAGTAATAAATTGTTGTACAAACACTGGGGCACCTAATCATGTACGCGAAATGGTTACTGAATGGTTGTTTTTCGCACCTACTGCAGATAGCATGACAAAGGTGTTTGATGTTGTTAATTGGCTTTTAATTTGAGAAGCTCATGCCTACATTATGTTTTAAAATATTATTTTAGTAATGATGATTGAAGATTAAAACAATAAAGATTAAAACTGCAAGCGTATTGTTTTCATTCAAAACAGCGTGCAGGTCAATCAAATACATGAGTTCCGCATTAGACTAACGCCCGCAGTATAAACTTTTGTGAGTTAAATTCACAAAGTAATAATTTTATAGCACCTGTTAGATAATAACAAAACAACATGCAAAGTAAATATTTATTTTCAATAAACCGATAAATTTCGTAATCATTTCGGTGTGAAAAATTTCAGTTCAGGTTAAGTTTTTTAAAAATAAGTTCTAGGAAAATGACAAAATTGTTTCCTACGGTTATTTATTTAAAAAAAACACAATTATTGAAAACTACATTTTGTCAATAGTTGGTCTCTATTAAACGCCCCCCCTTTGCAAAATGTAACGCCCCCGGGGGCGTTTAATAGGGAATATACGGTAGTAAGAAATTGTTTACACGTGACTGAGATAATCTGATAAGAAAAATAGTAATTTAATCAAAGTCCAATTTTAAGAAAAAAAGTCTAATTACAGTGTTGATGTTTCTTCATCTTTCATAGTCAAACAAATTAAAAAAGTTGCTCCAAAACTGTAATTCATTATTTATAGAAATACCTGTTTCTACCTAGTAATTACTTAAAAATGAAATTTTTTGCAATGGCATAAAAATTAATGACTGTTAAATAGATTAATTGATTTACGGAATTTTCTATAATAGTCTTCCAGCGATGAGGCCATAGAAAAAAATATTTTAGATTCTCATCCCCGCCCGCCCCTGTCCAAAACCACCCGCCCCAAAAAATTTATTGGCAAAAAAATCGGAACATATTCTATTACAGACAGAACAGGTTTTAGACCATCCCGGATATATAAAATGTTCATCATTTCAAAGCTTATCGAAGGTGATAGTGTCACTATCAAAGACTGATATGGTTTTTCAAGCAAAAATAGGCACCAACCTGCTTCTTTGGTAAGTTGTTATCCTGATTTTTTTTGAAGAAATTGAAAAGATGGATGAATATTCTACACCAAAGGTTCTTGTCTCAAAATTTTAAGTGAGTTTTTACTTCTGTTCTCGGGTATTTTGTTAAAAAATAAAAATTAAAGTGTCCACCCGCCCTTTTTTTTCCCAAAATCCGGATGAGAATCTAATAATTTTTTTCTGTGGCCTAACCTGAATTTTTCGTTTGGTTTCACCCATTACGTAACAGAGCGTTGAGATTTGGGATTTTAATGAACTATTAAAGAGGCATTACTTCAATTTAACCTGCTCTTGTATGAAATATTACATGTAGAGTTAGGGTTAGGGTTAGGAACTATAGGCACACATTTGCAGCATTAGTTCGGGCTAATAAAATTTTAATTTACATAAATAAATTTGGTCCGCGTGACTTAAAGCGAATGTAAGATTTCTGATACATCACAGAAATCGAGATCGTGCATGAAGTGGTCACTTCGTCGGTGCTAAATATAGGTTCTTAAAAGTTTGTTACTGTTGTTGTTTGAATATAAGCAGCACTTTTTCTCCAGAATTCGGAAGTAAAAAGTTGGGGGTGCGGCTAATACACAGGTTTGGCTGCTTATACTTTTCGTTAAGCCATTTTCATCCTTCTATCACGTTTGGGGCAGTGCGGCTTATACATGAGTGAGGCTTATATTGGAATAATGACGGTAACTATAATTTAACAATATCATTGAAAATCCCATCTATAAGAAAGAATTCGATCAGACGTTATGTGTTCTGTTAGAGAGTTTATATATTGGAGTCTATACAGACAAATATGATTTTTCAATAGTATATTCTTACTTAAGTTTAGGGCTGGGGCTTTAATGATATGCATATTTCACCATTTTTGTGTTGCCCTTTCGAAGAAACAGCGATACATAGGGACTGCTTTGTCCGGCAGTCCGTCGGTCCGTCACGAAAACTTAACGTTGGCTATAACTTTGCCATTTCTTAATATTTCTTGATCAAACTTTCAAATTATATTGCTTATGACAACACGCTCGAGATGATGCCAGATTCTCAAGGTCAAGGTCACATTTGATGGAGTTGTGCCCCCTTTTGTACTTGGATTTTTACACGAAAACGTAACGTTGGCTATAACTTTGTCATTTATATTATTTATATTAATATTTTTACATCAAACTTTCAAATTATATTGCTTAGGACAACATGCTCATGATGATGCCAAATTCTTTAGGTCAACTTGACATTTGATGGAGTTATGCCCCTTTTTGTACTTGCATTTTTATTCCGAGACAGCACCAGAGGGCGACACAAGTGTTCAACTGATCACCCATCTAGTTTACAGAAAAAAGACTGTAACGTTAAATAACATGTTTTACCGTTATATATTCTTGAAAATTCCGAATTTCATTAAAAGGTAGAATACCTATAATGGACAAAAGCGTATATGCTTTATTCAAACATACGCTTATCATCGGACATTTTTAATTTTTTACGCAGATTTACTTTACGGGTATAAAAATCTTGAAAAACTCATACGTATTTGTATGTTACGGGTGTCCGACAAGAAATCAGTGTCGGGTTTTGGGAGCTCAAAATTTCTGCACGTTGTAATACGTTATGGACGTCCGTCTGTAAAACAGGGTCGGGCGCAGAAAGGATATGAGTAATAGATATTTGACCCTTTACAGTTGTCCAAACTAAAAAAATGCAAATAACTTATTTCAATGGAAAGGGGTAAATTTCTATGAACTTTCCTTGGTATAGACTGACTCCATGATTGTGTTGTATTTTATAGCTTGGAATGAAAATAACTCATTTTTGCATGCAATGAACATCTAAGTATTTTCAGACAACCAAAGTAAAATACATCAGAAAAGAGTTAGGTTGACAGTGTTAATCATTTAGTTAATAGGATAACATTTTCCAGACAGCTTGTTAATTAAATCTAGAAGCAATTCTGTTTCTTTTAGGCCCAGACACACTCTTATAATCAATTACCTAAAATATGGTAACAGACATACTCTTTAAAATAGATAATAATTTCTGTATTATGTTCAAGATGTTTGACATTTAGAATATGATTGTGGGACACTTGTTTATGGAGAGAACAACTCTTGTGTAGCCCTTTAGAAACATTAGCAATACATTGAGGGATCAATTTTACCTTACATCAGCTGTTTCATCAGGTCATCATGAAAATTATTTTTTTTTTTAATATTTTACTGTTAATGTTCAATTTATAGTTCTAATGACAATTTGTTGATGCATATTTTGCTATTGTATTAATCTGTAAACCCTCCTAAGGGATAGGTTCAGAAAGTGTGAAAATCAGCCTTAGCATAAAAATGAAAGAAAAACTGCATGCACATTGTTTGAAGTTTATATTTTCAAAAATTGATGAAATCAGATCACTTTCAACGTGTTAGTTACCATGGCAACCAGACAAACAAAACCTGTCTTTTTGATCATTAAGCACTGTTTTAACCTTTTTAGACATTGTATATTTGTCAAAGTTTGAATAATTTTATTTTAATGCAACAGTCAAACCTAACAACAATTATGAAGTTGTATTTTTTATCCAAAATGAGAAATAAATTGGTTGCCATGGCAACAATTATATTATAAATGTCAAACTGCTCACGAGAAAGTCCGGTGAGTGCAGCACAGTCTGGATCCGTAATATTATCAAAGTCAATAGTGCCTCGTTTCTGCAAACATACACTTCTTAGCTGCTGTAAAAGATCCAATATTGAACTACGATTCATGAAAGACTCATCTGAGATTTTCACGTCTTTAAGACAGTCTGGTTAGAAGATGAACTGGGCAGCATCTAGTACCAGAAGCTATCAGCACATTGTTTTCAAGAAACGCATTAAATCTCGCTTCTGCAGACAAAACTATGAGTTTTGGTCCAGGTTTCTTACACACTACGCATCTTGAATGTGTTTTAGGTGTAGATGGGATTTTAAGATTGACTGACGGAGGACTTCTGCATGGTAAAAGTCTGACTGTAGCCTCTGGAACATAATCCGGATCATTTCTAATAACTCTTGGTTCGTCTACTCTCTGAACTTTAGCTTCTGCGATATAATATTTGTGTTTACATTTGTTGCATATTACGTCCTTATGTGTTGATGTTATAAACAATGATTTCAGTAAATACTTTCCAACAGCCTTATCTATAATTCTTCTTTCTTTTGGTTTAGTTCGTTTATTGCAAACAATGCAGTTGTAGTATTTGGGACCGCTCCCAGGCATCCTGAATAAAAAAACAACAAACAAATTGTTTTCATAACGATAACTATGAGAGTTTGGTAACAATTAATGTTTGTTATTTGAATCTAACGAAACATTTCCGACTAGTTCATTTTGTCCAAAATCACATCCATTACGCTATGCCGTCTTACGTTGTCCACACTGAAATGTACTATATATCGTATAACAACTCAAACGTGACGCTGTATGGATTCCCTTTTTAGCTCCACTATTCGAAGAATAGGGGAGATATCCTACTCACCCCGGTGTCGGCGTCGGCGTCAGTGTCGGCGTCGGCGTCGGCGGCTCCGTCCGTTAAACAAAATATGCACTTTGGTCCATAACTTAAAAACTACTTATGATATCAACTTCAAACTTGAAATATATATTCACCATCAAATTCTACATCATTACCAACAAGACCCATAACTCTGCTACAAATATTTTTTAAGTTATGCCCCTTTTTCACTTAAATTTTGCGTTAAGGAAAATATGCACTTTGGTCCATAACTTATAAACTACTGGAGATATCAACTTGAAATCTGGAATATATATTCACCATGAAATTCTACATCATTACCAACAAGACCCATAACTCTGCTGTCAATATATTTCAAGTTATGCCCCTTTTTTCTTATATTTTGTGTTAAGCAAAATATGCATTTTGCCCATAACTTCAAAACTACTTGAGATATTGCCTTGAAACTTGAAATATATTTTCACCATCAAAATCTACATCATAACCAACAAGACCCATAACCCTGCTTTCAATATTTTTCAAATTATGCCCCTTTTCCACTTACATTTTGTGTTAAGCAAAATATACACTTGGCCCTTAACTTCATTATTAATGGAGGGATTTCAAAATAACTTGGCACAAATGTTCACCATGACAAGGCGGTGTGTCGCGTACAATATTTATGCCTGTAGGTCGAAGGTCAAGGTCACTGTTACAAAAATAGAATTTTCTTGTCCGGGCTGTAACTTTGTTATGAATGGAGGGATTTCAATATAACTTGACACAAATGTTCACAATGACAAGGCTGTGTGTCCGCACAATACCCATGGCTGTAGATCCAAGGTCAAGGTGACTGTTACTAAAAATAGAATTTTCTTGTCCAGGCTGTAACTTTGTTTTGAATGGAGGGATTTCGAAATAACTTGACACAAATGTTCACTATGACAGGGTGGTGTGTCGCGTACCATGCCCATGCCTGTAGGTCAAAGGTCAAGGTCAATCTTACAAAAAATAGAATTCTCTTGTCCGTGCTGTTACTTTGTTATGAATGGAGGGATTTCAAAATAACTTTGCACAAACGTTCACTATGACAAGGCAGTGTGTCCACACAATACCCAAGCCTGAAGGTCCAGGTCACTGTTACTTAAAACAGAATTTTCTTGTCCGGGATGTAACTTCATTATAAATGGACGGATTTCAAAATAACTTGGCACAATTGTTCACAATGACAGGGTGTTGTATCCCATACCATGACCATGCCTGTAGGTCAAGGTCACTGTTACTAAAAATAGAATTCTCTTGTCCGGGCTGTAACTTCGTTAGGAATAGAGTGATTTCAAAATAACTTGACACAAATGGTCATCATGACAAGTTGGTGTGTCCCGTACCATGCCCATGCCTGTAGGTCCAAGGTCACTGCTACTAAAATAGAATTTTCTTGTCAGGGTTTTAAATACATTAGGAATATAGTAACTTGCCAGAAATGTTCACCATGACAAGCTGGTGAGTCGTGTACCATTTCCATGCCTTTAGGTCAGTTCTTTTCTGTAACATTACTGAAGTGATTGATAATTGACTAAAAGTAAATATCTCTAATAAAAAAATTTCTAACAAGTTTTCTAACAACTTCAGAAATATTTCATAGTTATTCCCCTTTTCAGTTTAATATTTATGGTACATTAAGAAATTATTTCTGTTATTTGAAATGAATTTTTCCCTTACCATTCACTTCACAGACACTTGTTTAGGGGTCATTTGCTGGCCCTATATGCCTATAGAGCTATATAGGCCTATATACAGGCTTACAGGTCTCTAGATCCAAAAGTGGGCAATTTCAGGAAATAAACAGATGATCTATAGCATGAGATACATATACAATCACTTAGAACACAAAATATCCCAGTTTGAAAAAAATACCCGTTCAACAATAATTAACCGGTTAATTATTGTTGAACGGGTATTTTTTTCAAACTGGGATATTTTGTGTTCTAAGTGATTGTATATGTATCTCATGCTATAGATCATCTGTTTATTTCCTGAAATTGCCCACTTTTGGATCTAGAGACCTGTAAGCCTGTATATAGGCCTATATAGCTCTATAGGCATATAGGGCCAGCAAATGACCCCTAAACAAGTGTCTGTGAATATTTTTACTGATTGCACATGAATGTATGGCCATAGTTGTTACTGTTTTAAACTTCAAATTGCATTTGTTTCAAATGATTCGAATAGTCGAGCATGCTGTCTCCTCTGACAGCTCTTGTTTAGATTTTAAATAGGCCAGATCTTCATTCTTGTAAAGATTTCATACACTTTAAGAACATATTAATTAACATATATGCAAAATACCCCAAAAATTTATCTTTTATGTTGTGTTACTGAACCGAAAAGTGTTGTTCTACTATGTACGAAAATGGATCGATGCGAAAAGTAGCGTCTGCAATCTTTAAAAGAGTTGTTACTTAAAAGTAATCAATAATTAAATACAGAAGATATGCTTACCTGATCAGAAATTATTTTTCCATTGCTTTAAAGACCCGATAATATAAAATACCGTCCGTTTGTGTTGAATTTCAATGAAAATATTCACTTTTATTGTTGTTGTTGTTGCTCCGATGTACCATTATTAACGCAGTCGAGTATTGCGGCTGATAGACTCCCTCCTCGTCGGAGGAATGGTCATATTGTCTAAAAAACTAACCTGATAAAAGGGATATTTTCAGTCACAAAACTATTTATTACTTTGTAAATAATTATCATTAAAGACTTTTACTTTATGCCTTTTACGGGGAATGTTGTATGTAGACCTAGTGCTGCTGAAGGTCCGCTAGGACAATTTTTGTTAAAATTAAGTATGGCCACAGCCCTCGGCAACTATGAGTAATATGTTATAGATATACATTTAGTGTGTATCATATTTTAAAATTTTAATTGTCGAGTGATGTGGCCACCTTCAAATCGCCAATATTCTGACGCAAAAACAGCGAAAAATTGCAAAAACAGCTCTTAGTGGTATTCTTCTTAGGCGTCAATCTTGTTTAAGGATAAATTATCCTTACAAAAAAATGGCTCAGAGTCAACTCAAAAACATGAAATTGAATGAAAAATGGCTGATTTCTGACTGAAAATAGTTTTAATTTTTTTCACAAATGTTAGGCCAATTACTAAGGTTATCGAATTTGGCCCTTTATGCCGAAGTCTCCAGATTTGTATTAACCATGTTTTCTTTGGAGAACCCTGGTTATTAGATTGGGTTATATGTCATTGGCAAGCCGGCATGTGGTTTTGCATCAACATTTCATGAAGTTTTTTGTTTAAGTTCACTTGTTTTCAGTAACCATTTAAGATAGAGCTTTGAAACTTTACAATTTGTCTGACATCAAAATAGCAATTATCAGGACAAGTTTTATAATTCTCAACTGTATTTTGTCAAAGTTATGCACCTTAAAATTTAAGAACCTTGTTTTGTCACATTCTGTCATCTTGTTGTTAGGTTGAACTGCTGTCTTATGCATTTTCTCCCAAATTTTCGCCTTTGTCTGGTAAAAAAATCAAACAGACTAATTTACCAGTATAAAAATATAATCTTCTCTATTCTAATCATCTTCTGCTTACTAGATTAGTCTGGTCTGGCAGATAAGTGTCATTATCTTGATGATTAACCCCCTTGATTAGCACCACTTGATGCCTCTGGACAGGAAATCGTTTGACAGTTGTGTCAAACATGGCAGTGTCTTGTATGTGAAATCAACAGGATTAATTTACATTGAAAGATGTCATTATATTGTTGTTTTTTCAAGTCTGAGGTGTGGCAACCCTCACAAAACAATGAAAAGAGAGATATGGAAATAAATCATCAAAGTTCACTGAAAAAGATAGCCTCCATACCACGAAAGGTAATTCTTAGAAAATTCCCTGGCCATCAGCACATCAATATATAATTTATATCCTGGCCACGAAAGTGTTGAAACAATAGCAAGAAAACAGGACCTAATTGGAAGTATTGTATGGAAATGACATTTCTCCATCATCTGCTCAATAATCCACAGAGAATTTGCATTACATTCATTGCCTATGGTAATGCTTGATTTCTTATATAAGGTCAATTTACAGAGTTATGTTCTTATAGTACGGTCATGTTGTAAGCTCTTCATAAATGTATGGCATGAATAATGAAACAATTTCAGCAGCTGACCTGTCTTTGGGATATTCCAAATTTGCACCTTTCTTATTAATTCTTCATACATTACTGAAAATGGTACATCACCTATTATCAGTGGCAGATTCAGGGGGGGGTTTGGGGGGTTCGGACGTACCCCCTAATTTCCCCGATTTATTTGTCTCGGATGGTTCGAGGTTTGAAGTTTGTGGATATGAATCAATATTTATGGTTTCCAGAAAGAAATAGACAATAAACACTTAAAACTTCTAAATAATGGAAAATGCTATTTGTATACCATGTATTTTCATCTTGATTGCCCTTTTCAATGCATGGACTTGAAACAAAGTTTGTTGGTGAATTGGCAATGAGTGACAATAGGGTTGACCAAGTGCCCTAATATGAAGTATAGGTCATGGACACTTTGCAATAACTGTTATCTGACAATTTTTTGATAATGTATTTTGCAGGAGTATCACACTACACAAAGATTATCGAAACAACCGATGACAGCGTGTGGTTCGATGAGACCTTCCAGTGGCCAGTCGCTCGCCCGATCGAGAAGGATGAGTTTATCGACATACAACTCTACAATTACAATAAATATCTCAGCAATAGGTAAGTTGTGTTGAGTGGAAAAATGGAAAAAAAAATCTGCAATATTTAAGCTGAATTTAGTGCAAAAAGTTTTGTTTAATGCCAGCATATAATAGACTGTCATGAAAGTATAGCCATGTACAGAATTTTGAGTGTCCTATGGTAGTTCTCATGATGACGACAAAATAAGCTACTTAAGGCATTAATGGCCTTCTGTCATTGCTATGTCATACATAAAAAAAATAAATATCAAAATCTCTCAAATGGCATAATGAAGTTCAATCAAACTTTGCACAAATGTTATTAGTGTATGAAAGTTATTTTACATATATTGAAAAAAGTTAGAACAGTAATAAAAAAAACGATTAGACCTAAAAAAGCCCCTAAAATTCTATTTGCAATAAAACACAAAAATTAAGCAACTCAGAACAACAATAACAAGAAAAGTATAACACAAGTGTTATATGTGGACGACATTCATGCTAATGATGTAATGTCCCTGAGCCAAGTTGTGGTTGGATCCATCTGATTGTAGATATGAAGTGAATAGTTGTTTGACCTATGATATGAAATAGAGATCAAGTATAAGTAGTTATATAAGTGGTAAATTTTATTGAAATATATTTATTTTTGTTCGATAATTTCCGTTTACCGATATTTCCTTATATGGTTACGGTCAGTGAACCATGCACTGACCGTGATAGAAAAACCCGTGCTACAGGTGTATTGGTCATTCGACGCAATACTGGACGCTAGTTAACATCTACTTACACGAAGAATTATACATGTCGGAAATTGAAGACGAGTTTGAAAACGGTGGCTTACCACATGGCGGAGTTTCATTGCCAGGAGAAGGCGGTAAGTCCCCGGGGGATTCAGCTATAGAAGCTTTTTCGTTATTTAAAACCTATCTTGACTCTCAGTTAAAGGAATTTAAGAACGATTTGATTGATATTAAACTTCCACAAGATAGAAAGACTGTGACTTTAAAAAAGGAGTCTAACAAAATACAGTACGCATTTAATTTAGAAATTCAAGAAGGACTGGAAGCTTTACGCAGAAACAATCTATCACGTGCTTCACTAGGGATTGTTGACAATTTAGTTTCAAAGCTGAAACATAGAAATAAGCTCATTCAAGTCGCAGATATTTCCCCCGGGGGCTGGCTTACTGTTCAGGAATACCAGAAGCCCCAGTTAGGTTCCGATAGCGAAGATGAAAAGAAGCTCAGGCAAGCAGAGGCCAGGGCGGTCAAAAAGCTTAAAGCTTCCAAGCCTACTTCTAATGCATTTTATCATCCTTACAAGGGTGTTAATTCTTCTTTTACACGTAACAACCCCGGTAATGCTGCTCTGGACGTTTCTCGTCGGCCCGACGAGCCTTTTCGCCGAGACCCGTCATGGGGAACTCCAGCCCAGTCCTTTCGTGCCCAACATACCAGCACCGAAAGCCGCTGAAGGTCAACGCCGAATCGGGTACTACTACGACAAGCCGCCTACAAGCTCAACGGCCACATCTTCTAAGCCAGTCGATAAATGATGAGTATTTTGATTACTTGTTAGACAAAAATTCTTGAGTTTGATAAGGGGCAATATATCTTCGTAAGTAATGCTGCAAAATGCATTTTTGATTCAAGGCGTTTCACAAGCAAAGTCTTGGCTATCAGATTTGAATTTTAATATTCCTACGTTTATTTTTATATAAACAAGACGCGTTTACTATACAATTATAGTAACGCTACATATATGAATGCCACGATCCACGGAACACAGTTTTAGTAAACTCATGATAATTTTACACCGCAGAATGTGGATCTCTTAATACGAGATGTTTTGCACGGAAGGTAGACCTTTATATGTCGCATATTGCGATTATCCGCGGCATGCGGAGTTTACTCGTCGCGGAATGCGACATGTCTTAGTTAATGAAGTTACAGAGATTTAGGCGTTACTCCGCGGAAGGCGGAGTTGTATTTGATCACCGAAGGGTGAGGTCCGCGGAAGGCGGAATTGTAATTGATCACCAAAGGGTGATTTCCGCGGAAGGCGGAATAACATTTTGTCACCGAAGGGTGAGTTCCGCGGAAGGCGGAATAAAGCTACTTTTGCTTTGTAAAGTAATCTGATAAGTCATTTTCTTTATCTTCTTTGAAATATTTTTAAGGATGTATTTTAAGTATTTTCTTTGTTTATACATTTTTCAGATGTATTCAAAATTGGAATTTGGAAGGACATGGATCATTTAAGAGGTTGTGGCATTAAAGAGATCAGATATTGTATTTAAGCAAGATTGAATCGAAATAAAATTGAGATCCTTTTGCACCGGGTCTTCCGTGTGCGTAGTTAAAACAGGAACTGAATATTGTCCCGTTCGTTGTTTAGTAAACTATCTAACGGCAGCAAATATACCTGATAGTTCTGATGATTTTTTTTTTGTTTAGAAATATATATATTTTTCCAAGAAAACTGGTTCGCACATGTTAAGAAAAGGGAGAAGTATTTCCTATTCTAGGGCTAGAGAGATATTTGCAAGTAAACTGTCATACTTAGGTTTTGACAGCAGCAAGTACGGGTTACATTCTTACCGGTCGGGTGGGGCTACCACCGCAGCGAATAATGGCGTTAGCGACAGATTAATACAGAAACATGGTCGCTGGAGTTTGGAAATATTTAAAGACAGATATATACATGAAAATGAAAATTCCAAGAAGTCAGTTTCTTTAAAAATGAGTAACTAAATGCCCGCTCTTTTTCTTCGACGCGCTGTCCAGTATTGGTCACTCCTATGTAGTTGTTGTTGTCTTTATTTACTAAGACATTAACGGGAAGACAATAAATAATTTATGTTTGGCTGAAGGAACTGAAAGAAAACATAAATATATTTATTTTTGTTCGATAAATTCCGTTTACCGATATTTCCTTATATGGTTACGGTCAGTGAACCATGCACTGACCGTGATAGAAAAACCCGTGCTACAGGTGTATTGGTCATTCGACGCAATACTGGACGCTAGTTAACATCTACTCCCACCCACCCGACCCTTGTTCGTATTTTCTCGTTTTCGCTCGTTGCGTGGGCTCATTTAGAATTAAGACGTTTCAAATTCGTTTTTTACTTATTACTTTGACTATATTTTCTGTTGATCACATGTTAATATATGTGTATCTTTTTCAGATGAACAATTTTCTATTGTTTCAAGTGTGGCAGTACTAACGCGAGGGTGTGCAGTGTGTATGTGACGGTTTCATGAACTGTTATCGCCATAGCGATATAAATATTTTTTCGTTTGAATATGTATAAGTGCATGGACACAGTTACCACTCATTATTCGTGGTTATTTTTTTTTTGTCATGAAACTACCGTGTGTTTGAGATAATATAAGCATTTATTGAATAAACGCGCTGTCCAGTATTGGTCACTCCTATGTAGTTGTTGTTGTCTTTATTTACTAAGACATTAACGGGAAGACAATAAATAATTTATGTTTGGCTGAAGGAACTGAAAGAAAACATAATACCACATATGACTGGCAATGATGTGATTATGATATCTTGAAGAATATCAGCATGGATGAAAGATCCCTGGCTAGAGGGAAGTGGATATTGTCCAAATAAGTTAAGCAATATAGTAAACACGTTTAATTAGACTAGATGTCACAAAACATAGACATGAGAACTTCTGACATAAATAGATGTTGCAATTAAATGATACAAAGTAAAAAGGTGTTTTATGCAATAAACATTAGACTAGTGGTAAGAAATCTTTGATCACAATGAAATTGTTAAAGGTTAACAAGAACCTTTCAATACATTATATTTACATGCAAAGCGAGAGCAATCAAACATAACTTCCGTTACCGAAAGGGATGTTCAAAAAGTTCTTCTACCCCGTCAAAATCACTCAACAATTTTACTTAAAAAACTAAGGTTTCTACCCATAAAAACGTTCATAACAATACATTTTATTTCTAAAACAATAATTTTGAATGCATAAGTAACAAAAATCACGTATTTACCAAAACAACATCTTTTCTGAACTTTTTTAGTAACCCTCTTATCTCTCTTGGGTCAAACTAGATGGACATATTAAACATCATTTATTAATAGTTAAATAATAAATATATTACATGACCCATAATTCGTTCAGAAAAAGGAGGAAGCACAATGCTAATAGATGTGTACCGGTATATGTTATTGTTTCACATGTATGTATATGTACAAAATAAGTGTATGTAAATGTCTAGGCAGTCAGAGGGTCATTTGTGGATAGTTATGGTTTATAGGTGTTGCCAGAAAATTACTCTATTGAGAACTTGGATGGCACCTCTGTTACCATGTACAGCACTCTTGGCTAGGCGATGTCGCAGTGTCTGGTGCTTAGATCTGTTTCTTTATGTCTGAAGGTTGGTTCGTTGGTTACTTATCTCACCCATATGTATCTTACTTCCACGAACATGAATCCTTTCGGGGATCCCTTAATTTGAAAGTTAGTTGTTTGAATTGAATTATCTCCCATTAATTTTATATATCTATATATATCGTCGTCTCAAATATTTACTTCGACAGCCATGATGCTTCCGAATGGCTTCGGTTAATTTACGGAATATGACAATGTCATTTTTTGCAATTGTTTTTCCGATTTGCTGGCGTTTTACACTACCAGCCAATCAAAGAAACCTTGCAAAATCTGAGATCGGCGATTTCCGTAATCTGACCGAAGCCATTCGGGAGCATCATGGCTGTCAAAGTAAATATTTGAGACGACGCAAACAAAATCAAAGAAGATTTTAGCGTTAGATTGAAAAAAGGTACAAGTTACTGGTAGATAATGATTGAAAAATATGTATTTTATGTATGCGCCGTGTGAATATTTCATAGAAGTGGATATAAACTAGGTAATGCCGTAACCAAAATGGTTTTTTGCGATCACCTCATCGATGTCGACTAAAACGTTTGGCAATGTTTGAGCCGATATGAAAAGCTCTAGCAAAAAATCGGTTTGAGGAAATTCCAATCGGTTTTCGCAGCATGTTAGCAGATTACAAGACTCATCTGTTGCTGTATTGTTTAAGCTAGATTTTTTTGTATAAATGATAAAATTTTTCAGTTCTTTGAGGTCACTATCAGTGTATGGGACCCTCTACATGGGGACCTTTATTTATATTTATCAAAAAACAAAAACTTTTTTTCTTTGTTGGAATTTTATTTTTCAACCATGATACGGACACCTGTGCTTTTAACAGGGGCCTTTCCCTCCAAAGGTTTAGGTTTTGCTCTTGGTGGCAATTTTCACTATTTGTTTTCCAAATCACCGGTGGTGAAAAAAAGAAGTATATGGCTTACATACGGATTACCATTTGCTATCAATATAACTGCAGAACATCTTGCTGTGTAGTCAGATCAGGATCTACACTGTTTACTTTTATACATTTGTTGCTGACCAAGAAGCGAATAGTGTACATCCTGATCAGACTAGGCTGCACTAGAACATGTGTTTAAAGACGTCAGTAATTTTAGATGACGGCCAATCTTTTCACAGAGATTATGCATGAGTAAAGCAAGACGAGTAACTGTAAAACAGCTGTTATTGTATATACTTCAGTGTTAAAGTGGAGGCCCGACTGCTAAATCCGTAATATTATAATGTAGTATAATGAACTGACTGGATAATCAATAAATTATTAAATAAACGTGGCAGACATGGGGACCTTTTTAAGGATGTGCATGGGCATTTAAGCAGCAAAAGAAATGCGCGTTATGGTTAGTTGATAATTTGTAAACATTGATGGTGAAAATACAATTTTACTACGTTTATACACGCATGCGGTTGAACAAGCAGATGGGCCTCATAATAGTATCATTTGGTTTGACAGCCAGAAGTACTGTTATAAGTGCAGTTGCACATGAAAAGCATATATAATTATACAGTATTAATTGAGAAGGCTGTACCTTTCACTTTAAAGACATACAATAAGAAGAATTGGGAATATTATTAGCTTCCATTTACATCTCATTTGCCACCCATATAAACAGCATGCACATTTTTAAAACATCTCAAAAATACCCTTGTTAACCATTAATGTATTCGCTTTTCTTCACGGAAATGGCAGTGTTTTTGATGTCACATGTTTTGTTGAGCAGTATCAACTGAAAGTTTGTAATTAATTTTCATTATGAAATCATCAAGACAAATAAAACACTTTTGACTCAGATACATAAAATATTGATTAAGTACTACTGTTGTGCTCAGTTTATATTTTTGTATCAAAATTTATTTTATTATTATATTTCTTTTTAACTATATATTATTCTTGTGTCTTTTACTTTGGATTGCAGGCTGGTAAGCCTTAACCCACCTCTTAACTATTCTGTCACTTTCAGCCAAGCAGGGTTTTTACTGAAATGCTAATATATATAAGTTGTGGGCTGAAACAGCACAATATCCCAGTCTACCCACAGTAAACTGTTGTCATTGTAGCACTTTGATATTTTTGTAGTAGATGAATTATGTTATGAGAAAAGCATTTCTTGGTCAGAAATAATTGTATTAAATCTAAAAGCAAACAGTGTAGATCTTATTTATCAGTCTTTGTTCAGTTTTGCATTGTTGAAAGATATAAGCATTACTGCAACACCGATTAGGAAAACTTGTTGGAGAGAAATTTCATGATAACAAATGATGTTTGGTGTTTGGCTTCATTTGTAGCAATTTGTGCAGACAAAGTTTTATTGATCATTTAATGAAATCAACATTGATTTCTGGAAAATGATAACATATTTATCCCAGAGAAAAAAAAGTTCATTTGAGAAAAGAGATGTTGCATTGTGGGAACACAGGTCTCAAATAGGGGGCAGCATTGACAAAAGTTATCCATTCTCTTGTTAGATTACAGCCTTTTCCATTCTTAACCATTCTTAACAAAAGAACAAAAGAATAGTTTTATGTGTAAGGCGGGATGGAGGGGGGGGGGGGGGGTATTATGCTCTCCGAAGAGTTTCGGAGCATATAGTCTTCGGGTTGTCCGTCCGTCCGTACGTCCCAATTTGTGTCCGGCCCATAACTTTTTTATTTGAAGTCGGATTTTAAAATTACTTCACAGAAATGATCAACATAATGAGACGACATGTTGCATGCAATATTTGAGTCACTACCTTGAAGGTCAAGATCAAAGCATGACCTTGCTGCAAAATTGTGTCCTGTCTGTAGCATGTAATTTACAGTTGGATTTAAAAATTATTTCACAGAAATGATCACCAGTTTGAGGCGACATGTCACATATCATTTGAGATGCTTCCTTAAAGGTCAAGGTCACAGCATGACCTTGAAACTAAATCATGTTTGGAACATAACATAACATAACTTTGTTATTTATAGTTGGATTTTAAAATTGTGTGATTTTATAGCACTACACTGTTTTAAAAATTCACCTCAATAGTTATACAACTAACAGTGTTTGTGACAAAGTACCCTGATTCGGGGAGCATCACATGTCTTCGACACTCTCTTGTTTTGATCGAGTTTGATTTCCAACCAGATAACTGTTGCGAACAATTCATTGCTAATTTTGAACAAATTAGCACTGCTAGCTCTGATTGGAAAGGCATCATCCAGTCTTCATTTAAATAGGACGGAATCTTTCGGAGTATAATATCTTGTCTAAGTTTGACACCTAAGCAGATTGCTTTGGAGTTCTCATGCAATTATTATTTAATTTCGAAACAAAGTTGTTTGTTTGGGGGTGGGGGTGGGTGGGGGGAGTATGTAATGAGTCAAAATGATAGTCTGCCATCCACCCATCCATCTGTCTGTATGTCTGTCTGACCATCTGTCAGTCTGTTTGTACAAGTTTGTGATGGAAATACTTCTATAGTTTGGCAGATGGCAATAAAAATGGTACACTTGATCCCTTTGAGATGTGAAGCCCTTTATTTGCAGTTATTTAATCAAATAAGCAAATGTCATCTTAATTTGCAATACATGTACATGCATCCAATCTTCTTCAGACTTTGTCAAAACATTTCTAGGCATAATGTCTTGGCCAGCTTTGACAACCAGCCAGATTGCTCATGTCACTACCTGGAGTTATTGCCCTTTGATTGCCAATACTTGTCTGAATCCATACTGTCTGAATCCATACTGTCTACCCTCTGTCTGAATCCATACTGTCTACCCTCTGTCTGAATCCATAATGTCCACCCTCTGTCTGAATCCATACTGTCTACCCGCTGTCTGAATCCATACTGTCTACCCTCTGTCTCCTGTCTGAATCCATACTGTCTACCCTCTGTCTGAATCCATACTGTCTACCCTCTGTCTGAATCCATACTGTCTACCCTCTGTCTGAATCCATACTGTCTACCCTCTGTCTCCCGTCTGAATCCATACTGTCTACCCTCTGTCTGAATCCATACTGTCTACCCTCTGTCTCCTGTCTGAATCCATACTGTCTACCCTCTGTCTCCTGTCTGAATCCATACTGTCTACCCTCTGTCTTGGAGAGCCTTAATCTAGTTGTTGCTAAACTTGGTTAGAATTTTTATGGGCAGTGCACATGTGGACTTAAAACTGTTAACCGGCCACTTGGCCCCAGTTACTCCAGTTAATGGCTCTTAAATTGCCAAAAGATTTCCACTTAAGCAATGTCCTCTCTGTGATGGATGTATTTGTGGCATTTTTGCTTTTGTGTTGATATTTTTAGACATACTTGTAGCCGGTCTCAGCACCATTATCAAACATTTTGATCAAAAGCAAAATATTTCCTGAATGAAAGGCCCCCACTAAATTCCACCACAATTGGACGTTGATCTTTATCCATGTTCTTTGCTACCAAATTGACTTTCATTTGAAGATGATATCTTCTATTATATTGTATAATATTGGTCTAATGCATTCTCACATTATCAACAATGAGGACAGCAAACATACATGTATGCCGCAAACAAATTTAATACAGGAAGAGCCAAAACAGGAATCAACAAGTACAGAAAGTGCTGAATCTGAAGTAACCGCTCTGAAGAGGGAAAACAGAAAAATGTATGAACAATCTAAACTGCTATCAAACCAGATACAAAATCTCAAGAAGGAAAACGAATCTTTAAAAATTCTTCTAGCCAATGCCAAGGCACAAGCCCTAATTGCTGAAGAAGAATTGAAAAAGCTCAATGAGAAAAATATCCAAGAAACAACTAGAAAATCAAATGAAAAGAAAGGCAACATTGATGAAAAAGTGTTGTCCCAAATGTTTGATGCCATAGATGACCTAAGGAGCCAAACTGAATACCTAAAGCAAGAAATTGTCTCCTTAAAATCCAAACCAACATACGCAACGGCCACAGCAAGCCAAAGCCTTCCTTCACCTGTACTGCCTACAGAAGAGAACACATCTCGTGCAGGAAACTCTGCGGCTTCACCTAAACATGGTCTTGCAGAGCATTCCAGAAATCCTGACAAATCATCCCCAAAACAGAGAGCACAAACAAGAAAAACAACATTGCTGCTTGGTGACTCCATCATTCAGAGATTAAACCCCAAAGGGCTTGCTTCCAGCGTCCACAAGCACGCGATTCCAGGCGGAACCATAAAAGACATCCTGAATGATGTTCATTCATTTAACCTGTGTCAGTTCAATACCGTTGTTATTTACATAGGAGGGAATGATTTAGCAAGGACAACCGATCATGAGTTAACTGAAGAACTGTATGATCAGTTAATATCACATATAAAAACCTGCAATCCTGTCATCAAGCTTGTACTGTGCAAAATTGCTCCAAGAGGTGATGTTGATGCCAACATATTGAACATGATCGTGCAACGACTAGGTGTACATCATCAGGTCACAATTCTAGATATTTTTCAGGATTTCCATGACAAAAGTGGCAAATTACAAATGAGGTTTATGGGGCAGCAAGATGTGGTCCATCCTTCCCCATCTGGCATCAAGAGGATAGCAGGATCCATACACCGTGAAATAGATCTAGTGGATGACTTCACTAAGTGCACATATCAAGCCGGTCGAGCTCAGAACAATCCACAAATATCTGGATATAATGGATACCCACAAAATAATCTACACAGAAACAATCAAAAGTTCTTTCATAATAGGTGCATGAACTGCAATGGCACAAATCACAGAACTTCTGAGTGTAGATTCAAAAAAGCTATCAAATGTTGGTCTTGTGGCCTCATGGGGCATAAACAGGAAGCCTGCTGGAACAGTTTATAGGGATGTGGCTACGGAGCCACTCCAAGACAAAACATTGGCACCACAAACAGTTTTGATTCCTTAACCAATATATGCAGTGAATGTAATGAACATGTGTGTAATTGCAATAGTCTTGAAACAGATACAGCAGAAACTATGACACCTTTAAATC
This sequence comes from Corbicula japonica, assembly GCA_038501625.1. Taxonomy (NCBI): domain Eukaryota; kingdom Metazoa; phylum Mollusca; class Bivalvia; order Venerida; family Cyrenidae; genus Corbicula; species Corbicula japonica. The sequence goes on from JAZAYU010000008.1 coordinate 10,938,666, forward strand.
TTAGCAAAAAAGGCTTAAATATTGGATTTCTAAATATACAGGGCATATCTTCTAAAATTGATGAATTAAGGCTACTGTTAACTAATAATAACATACACATATTTGGCATTAGTGAAACAAAACTAAATGAAAACAATCAAACACCATTCTTTGAAATCAACGAGTTTAAAACTCCTTACAGAAAAGACAGAAAAGAAAATCGAGGGGGTGGCATTTTAGTTTATGTAAAAGAAAATCTAAACTGTAACCGCAGGGAGGATTTAGAGGAAAATGAAATTGAAAGCATCTGGTTGGAATGTAAACCTACTAAAAGCAAACCGTTTTTAATCTGCTTTCTTTATAGACATCCTGAATCCAGAGTAGATTGGAAACATAAATTTGAAAATCATATAGAAAAGGTTCAGATAGAGGAAAAAGAAATACTAATATTAGGGGATTTGAATAGGGACTTATTGAACTTGGATATAAAAAATGACTGGATAAACTACATTAATTCACTTGGTTTTACACAAATTATTGACAGACCTACTCGTGAAGGCATTAATTATAAAACTCTCATTGATCATATTTATACTGATCATGCAGATCATATATCACATTTTTCTGTTCCTAAACTAGGCATTAGTGATCATTACCCAATCTTCTGTAGTAGGAATACAAATATTAAATCTCATAAAAATACTCATCAATTTATAACATACAGGTCTTTTAAACATTTTAATAATGAAAGTTTCTCAAATGATTTGAAAGAGACTAACTGGTCTGATATTATTGATCAAACAGACCCTAATCAGGCCCTTGAGACCTTTTTACAAACATTCTCAAATCTTTTGGATAAACATGTACCAATCAGACAACATCGAGTAAAAAGGGCTAATCAGCCAGACTGGATAAATAGTGATATTTTAGATGCTATTAAACAAAGAGATAAATGTAAAGCAAGGAATGATATAAATAATTATAGAATTTATAGAAATAGGGTAATAAGTTTAATGAGTGCAGCAAAAAGTTCCAGTTATGAAAGAAAAATAGAAGATGGTCAAAACAACCCAAATACAGTTTGGAAGATATTTAAAGAATTTAAATCTCCAAAAAGCAGCCAATCAAAAATAAACCAGTTAGATATTGATGGAGTTGAAATAACAGATGATAAAACAATGAGCAACTCATTTAATTCTTTCTTTACAAATGTTGCTTCATCACTTAAAGAGGACATATTTTCTGCGGATTTCAATGAAACTAAAGAATTTGTTAATGCAAAAGTGCCTCAGGAAATGTTTTTTAATATTCCATTAATAACAGAAGAAAAAGTATGTAAAATGTTAAATGATCTTGATACTTCTAAAGCCACAGGTCTCGACAATTTAGGTCCAAGGTTAATCAAAATGTCAGCAAATATAATTTATCCAGTAATATGTCACATCATTAATTTGAGCATTCAAAAGGGAACCATGCCAAACTGTTGGAAATTAGCTAAAGTCAATCCATTATTGAAGTCAGGATCTCCCCAACATCTAAATAATTACAGACCCATTTCAATTCTGCCAACTCTATCAAAACTTATAGAAAAACATGTTCATGACAGCTTTGTAGAATATCTAAACCATTATAATCTTCTGAGTAAGTCACAAAGTGGATTTAGAAAAAATCACAGCTGTGAGACAGCATTAGCATACATGATAAATAAATGGATTAAAGCACTAAATGAAGGCAAATATGTTGGAGCCATCATGGTTGATTTTAGGAAAGCATTTGATCTTGTTGATCTGGACATTCTTATTAGAAAATTGAAAATCTACAAATGTAGTGACCAAACTATCAAGTTTTTCCAATCATATCTTTTCAATAGGAAACAAGTAGTTAACTTAAATGGGGTGCTGTCTACAGAAAGTGAAATCCAATGTGGTGTACCACAAGGGTCTATTCTAGGTCCCTTGCTGTTCTTGATATTTATTAATGACTTGCCACTAGCTCTATCATCAGTTGTGAACAGCACAGATATGTATGCTGATGATACAACAATTAGTGACATAAACACATCAAAGGACATTCTGGAGCATAATCTTCAGTTGTCTTTAAATATTCTTGAAAAATGGTGCAAAGAAAATGGTATGGTCCTTAATACTGATAAAACAAAAGTAATTTTTATCACAACACCACATAAAAGAGCAAGAATTGAAAACACTCCATTAAATGTTACATATAAAAATGTACATCTTAAATTAACAACTGGAGATAAACTACTAGGAGTAAACATACAAGAAAATCTTAAATGGGACAATCATATTAACCACATAAGAAGAAAAGTAGCATCAAACATATGGCTTTTATCAAAAATTAAACAATATATACCATTAGGCAGTAGAATAATTTACTATAAAGCATACATACAACCACACTTAGATTTCTGCAATATAATTTGGGGTGGAACGGGGTCAAACAATTTAAATAAACTACTAATTTTGCAAAAACGTGCTTGTAAAACAATCTTTGGTTTGGATTATATTGGTTTTGAGGATGCAATGAATAAAATTAATTCCCTAACAATACATCAGAGAATTCTTATCCAAAAAGCTAAGTTTATGTATAAAGTACACAATAAACTTGTTCCTGATTATATACAAGATATGTATGAATACAGGGAACCAGTAGGTATTAATGTAAGAAATATCAGTGCTATAGACTTTACAATCCCCCGACCAAGAATAGAACTATTCAAGGAAGGTATGTCATACTCTGGATCCAGGATTTGGAATAGCATTCCAGTTAATATAAGATTATGTAGAACAATTAAACAGTTTACACATCATTTCACAAACTGGTTAAAGCATAACTAATTTCATTCTTATGTTTTATAAACATGTTTATAATGAATAATAATGAACTTTCATTATTCTCATAGTTTTAAAGACTTTAAGTTTCATTATATGTACATAAACTGCTCTTAAATATGTGCAGATCATTCAACTCTTTGTTTACATTTTGCTGTTGATTTTTGTTATTTTGTGCATGATTGTTAATATGTTTATTTATTTCTCTCTGTGCATGCTTTTGTATTCAAGTCATTTTATCATTTGTTACATGATTGTACATATTGATTTGAGAGGGCCCCAAGGAAGATTAGTCTTTTGGCTAATTGGGTTACCCTCTGTAAATAAAGTCTTTCATTCATTCATTCATTCATTCATTCATTCATTCATTCATTCATTCATTATCAGTACTGAAAAAAAAGATTCCACAGGGATTTGATGTTTCATGTTCCGTCACTTCACTGTAGGCGTAATTAGCTCATGTTCCGTCACTTTACTGTAGGCGTAATTAGCTTATAAATTATATGAAGTGATTGTTTTTAGCTCGACTATTCGAAGAATAGGGGAGCTATCCTACTCGCCCCGGTGTCGGCGTCGGCGTCGGCGTCCGTTAAACAAAATATGCACTTTGGTCCATAACTTAAAAACTACTTATGATATCAACTTGAAACTTGGAATATATATTCACCATCAAATTCTACATCATTACCAACAAGACCCATAACTCTGCTACAAATATTTTTCAAGTTATGCCCCTTTTTCACTTAAATTTTGCGTTAAGGAAAATATGCACTTTGGTCCATAACTTATAAACTACTCGAGGTATCAGCTTGAAACTTGGAATATATATTCACTATCAAATTCTACATCATTACCAACAAGACCCATAACTCTGCTACAAATATTTTTCAAGTTATGCCCCTTTTTTCTAATTTTTTGTGTTAAGCAAAATATGCATTTTGCCCATAACTTTAAAACTACTTGAGATATTGCCTTGAAACTTGAAATATATTTTCACCATCAAAATCTACATCATAACCCACAAGACCTATAACCCTACTTCCAATATTTTTCAAATTATGCCCCTTTTTCACTTACATTTTGTGTTAAGCGAAATACACACTTGGTCTTTCACTGCATTATAAATGGAGGGATTTCAAAATAACTTGGCACAAATGTTCACCATGACAAGGTGGTGTGTCGCGTAAATTACCCATGCCTGTAGGTCCAAGGTCAAGGTCACTGTTACTAAAAATAGAATTTTCTTGCAAAATCATGTCCGCTCTTAACTTTGTTATTTCTTATTGGAGTTTTAAATAACTTGGTATAATTGTTCACCATATCAAGACGGTATGTCACGTACATGCCCAAGCCTGTAGGTCGATGGTCAAGGTCACTGTTACTAAAAATAGAATTTTCTTCACCAGGCTGTTACTTCGTTATGAATGGAGGGATTTCAAAATAACTTGGCACAAATGTTCACTATGACAAGGCGGTGTGTCCGCACAATACCCATGCCTGTAGATCCAAGGTCAAGGTCACTCTTACTAAAAATAGACTTTTCTTGTCCAGGCTGTAACTTCGTTATGAATGGAGGGATTTCAAAATACCTTGACACAAATGTTCACCATGACAGGGCGGTGTGTCGTGTACCATGCCCATGGCTTTAGGTCAAAGGTCAAGGTCACTGTTACTAAAAATAGAATTCTCTTGTCGGGGCTGTTACTTTGTTATGAATGGAGGGATTTCAAAATAACTTTGCACAAATGTTCAGTATGACAAGGCAGTGTGTCCGCACAATACCCAAGCCTGAAGGTCCAAGGTCAAGGTCACTGTTACTAAAAATAGAATTTTCTTTTCTGGGCTGTAACTTCATTATAAATGGAGGGATTTCAAAATAACTTGACACAAATGTTCCTCATGACAGGGCGGTGTATCGCATACCATGCCCATGCCTGTAGGTCAAGGTCACTGTTACTAAAAAATAGAATTCTCTTGTCCGGGCTGTAACTTCGTTAGGAATATAGTGATTTCAAAGTAACTTGACACAAATGTTCATCAAGACATGGTGGTGTATCCCGTACCATGCCCATGCCTGTAGGTCCAAGGACTAGGTCACTGTTACTAAAATAGAATTTTCTTGTCAGGGTTGTAACTACGTAAGGAATAGAGTAATTTCAAAATAACTTGGCAGAAATGTTCACCATGACAAGATGGTGAGTCGTGAACCATGTCCTTGCCTGTAGGTCCAAGGTCAAGGTCACTGTTATTAAAAATAGAATTTTCTTGTCGGGGCTATAACTTTGTTTTGAATGGTGGGTTTTCAAAATAACTTGGCACAAATGTTCACCATGACAAGGCGGTGTGTTGCATACATTACCCATGCCTGTAAGATCAAGGTCAAGGTCACAGTTACCAAAACTTGAATTTATTTGTTCTGGCTATTACTTCTTTATGAATGAAGGGATTTCAAAATTTAAAAATATTTTATACTTATTCCCCTATTCATTTTAATATTTATGGTACATTAAGTAATTATTTCTGTTATTTGAAATGAATTTCTCCCTTACCATTCACTTTTTAATATTTTTCCCGATTGCATGTGAATGTATGGCCATATTTGTTATTGTTTTAATCTTCAAATTGCATTTGTTTCAAATGATTCGAATAGTCGAGCATGCTGTTTCCTCTGACAGCTCTTGTTGCTATTTCCTTCTAAGAGGAACGAAAAACTAAATTTTCAAACAAGCATTGAAATGCTCTGTGGAATAATATCTGTTAGGTAATTAGTAATTTTTGTTGATGGTCTATGGAATAGGGGGGATAAGGCATAAGGAAAGCAAAAAAAGTAGCAAAAAGGTAACTGTTAAACAGCTGTTACACTTGCAATGGAGGCCTGACTGTTAAGTCTTCGAGTGTGAAGATTATGAAGTTTACCAGTGAATGTAAATTTAAACAAAACACAGTAACTTGGGCTTAAAATAAAATATTGTTTGTTTCCCCATCCACGACCGACCCGTGAAAATCGGCGCGACTCGAAAAATTTTATCGCCGAAACCTAAATAATATTTTTATACCCCCGCTTCGAAGAAGAGGGGGGTATACTGTTTTACCCTTGTCCGTGTGTGCGTGCGTCCGTCCGTTCTCCGTCCGTAACAAAACTTCCGTCGCAGTTTTCTCAGCAACTATAACATGCACTCAGCAACTATAACATGCAGCAGCCTAATACTTTGCATATTGCTTCATCATATAGTCCCATGTGGTGTAAAGCAATTTTATGCTCCTTGCTCATCTACTTCCTGTTTGTCGCATATTTTTATATTTTGTTACTATATAGGTGCATTTCATCAACCAAAGGGCATTTTTATTTTCCGTTGCAGTTTTCTAAGGAACTATAACATTCAGCAGCTGGATATTTTGCATATTGCTTTATCCTATAGTCCCATATGGTGTAAAGCGATTTTATGCTCCTTGCTCATCTACTTCCTGTTAACCGAATACTTACATTTTTACACATAGATGACAAACATGCACGATTTCCGTCGCAGTTTTCTAAGCAACTATAACATGCAGCAGCCTGATGTTTTGCATATTGCTTTATCCTATAGTCCCATATGGTGTAAAGCGATTTTATGCTCCTTGCTCATCTACTTCCTGTTAACTGAATACTTAGATTTTTACACATAGATGACAAACATGCACAATTTCCGTCGCAGTTTTCTAAGCAACTATAACATGCAGCAGCCTGATGTTTTGCATATTGCTTTATCCTATAGTCCCATATGGTGTTAAGCGATTTTATGCTCCTTGCCCATCTACTTCTTGTTAACCGAATACTTACATTTTTACACATAATTGACATATTTGCACAATTTCCGTCGCAGTTTTCTAAGCAACTACAACATGCAGCAGCCTGATATTTTGCATAATGCTTTATCTTATAGTCCCATATGGTGTACAGCGATTTTATGCTCCTTGCTCATCTACTTCCTGTTTACCAAATACTTACATTTTTACACATAATTGACATACTTGCACAATTTCCGTCGCATTTTTCTAAGCAACTATAACATGCAGCAGCCTGATGTTTTGCATATTGCTTTTTCTTATAGTCCCATACGGTGTAAAGTGATTTTATGCTCCTTGCTCATCTACTTCCTGTTTACGAACTATTTTTAGATTTTGTTGCTAGGTTGAATTACACCAAATCACGCTGTATCCCTCCGTGGTCCATTTGAATGAAGTCCGTTTTAATAATATGTTTTTTTTTCTCATCATCTGGGGGCCTCTTAACTGTTAGAAATCGGCCTGTTTGTGGCTTGTTTGCAGAAATAACATATCAGGAAAATAAATGAAAGCAATTTCATGCCTATATCTCGTTTGGTAGAGGCAAACTAGTTCCGGATCAGCGGATGTATATCTTTGGCACCGTATTTGCGATACCGCGTTTAAAATAGGGTCTGTCCGGTTAGAGATCAGTAATTTTCTTACAAGTAAGTTAAAGTTAACCCCCTATTTCCTGTGTGTTTTTCAATAGATGAAATGTAGATCTTCACGGCAATATATGGTTGTCTAGAAATTAAGATGACAGAAATCATGTTAAATGTACATTGAATATTGAGAATTTAACATTGAGGTCTATGGGAATTGGATTTACCTTGGTTCAACCTATAAGATTCAAAACCTCGAAAATGTCGAAGTCGACAAAACTTGATTTCGGTGCTTGAAATCGTCTAAGATTGATTAGGTTTTACATTTTAAAGAACTATTTGACAAAAATCTTGTGTTTGAATAGAAAAAATATTAATTTTGGGCACCGGATCCTATTCGTTATTCACTTTTACACAATTGAGTTGCCTTTGGGATCCCATCTTTATACAACAGATAGCATTAGTACGTGTTTGTGTTGAAAATCAGACTCAACAAGTTTCTTCTAGTATAAATTGTTGATTTTAATATAAAAATTGAATAACATGTCTAAAAACAAGCAATTTTACAGAAATTAATCGGAAATTTGAGGTTTTTTTAATATATGGGCGGGCCTCTTTGAACCTTTATAAATTGAGTTTTAGTGCAGATATCAAGTTGAAACTTCAACAGTTTATTACAAATACATAACACAATGAAATAATATCATAATCATTAAATTTTGAAACTCAAGTTTTTCTTATAGGTTGAATTACACCAAATCACGCTGTATCCCTCCGTGGTCCATTCGAATGAAGTCCGTTTTAATAATATGCTATTTTTTCTCATCATCTGGGGGCCTCTTAACTGTTAGAAATCGGCCTGTTTGTGGCTTGTTTGCAGAAATAACATATCAGGAAAATAAATGAAAGCAATTTCATGCCTATATCTCGTTTGGTAGAGGCAAACTAGTTCCGGATCAGCGGATGTATATTTTTGGCACCGTATTTGCGATACCGTGTTTAAAATAGGGTCTGTCCGGTTAGAGATCAGTAATTTTCTTACAAGTAAGTTAAAGTTAACCCCCTATTTCCTGTGTGTTTTAGAATAAATGAAATGTAGATCTTCACGGCAATATATGGTTGTCTAGAAATTAAGATGACAGAAATCATGTTAAATGTACATTGAATGTTGAGAATTTAACATTGAGGTCTATGGGAATTGGATTTACCTTGGTTCAACCTGCTATACAGGTGCGCTACACAATCCAAAGGGTATCTTTATCACTATAAAGGTGCATTACATAAACCAAAGGCAATCTTCATGTTAAAATGCAAATTACATTTGAAAGTCATATTTCTCACAGCGGGGGTATCACTAGTGAGCATTAGCTCACAGAATTACTTGTTTTTATTTGGTACTAAAACCTGGAGACGAAAAATGTGTTTATTTGTAACCAGTTTCATTACAAATCCGGATGACTTGGTCTTTTGCAGAAAGGCATTCATCTACAATTATAATCATGTAAACTTGGTACATATTCAAATTTTATAGTTTTGTAATTCTCCTTGGAGTTATTCTATATGTGGATCATTCTTAAAAAAACTTTCAAATAAAAAATATTTTGATCTACCTACCTACCCATACTTCATCTGCCTGGGTCGGGATGGGGAAACAAAGAATATTTTAAGTCTGGCCTTGCTCATTTATTTAGAAACAATAATTATATAGCCATGGAAGTAAGCATTGTGGTTAGTTAATAATTTGTCAGCAGTGATTTTAAACAATAATTTTGCTGTATTTATACAGGCATAGGCTTTAACAATCCGATAGGCCTCATAAAAATATGCCTAGTGTATGATAGCTAAATGTACTGTTATAAGTAAAGTAACTGTTGCACATGGAAAGTTTGTACAATCTATACAGTATGATTAAAATTAAATTTCCTGTAATGGTTATACACCACTAAATATTGGCGATCAGGCCTCTAAATAATTTTGTGCAGGGAATTTGCAGACTAGTTACAGGAAGTCAAGCCTGATTGGTAGAAAATGAAAATAAATATTTTAAAAAGAAAATTATTTTGAGAAAATATAATGATTTTGTAGTAATTTGAATACAAATAATATGAAATTGATAATGAAAAAAAAGTGAAATTCAACTTTAAAAATAGCTATCATTTTTGACAGAATGTAAACAAAAGTTCCGCAGAGACTGGGTTGATATACTTCTGGCTAAAATGCCAAAAAAGTTTATTGGTCATGCTCTGGTGGAATTGGTATTTTATGGTGTGTCTAGGTTGGTTCTCTTGATAATTGTGTGATTTTAAGGGCTTGACCCAATAGTAAATTCAGAAATTGATGGAAGGTTATAATGGAAGTCTATGGAAATTGAATTAGTAGTGTATAACCTAATGCTGTCTGTCTACCAGCCAGCCTTGTGTGACATACCATATGGGTTTTGATACTAATATTAAATTTGTTAGACCATTGAATTGATTTAAATGATAAAAAGGAATTAAACTGGGAAGAAAATGTGTTTAAACTATATGTCTTCCCCATATCATGTTAATCATGTTCACTGCATGACAGTTTTGGAAATAACATAGCACAAATAATTGACATACACCCAAAGCACTAAAGCACAAAGGTCAATGTCACTGTCAGAAATAGATCAACTATTTTCTCCTTTTTAATCAGGTTTTCAACGAAAACTGGTTATTGTAATGCTGAAGTCGGCAGGCTGGCTGACTTTTGGTTTCCGGCGATTAACTTGAGTTCCGTTCATGGTATTGACATGAAACTTGGTGTATAGTAAGAACAGGTGGAGAGCTTGCTTGGGATTGCTTTTGGGGTCGATCCGTCAAAGGTCAAGGTGACCGTAACTACAAATAGAAATTTGGTTCCCAGCGATTAACTCAAGTTCCGTTCATGGTATTGACATGAAACTTGGTGTATAGTAAGAACAGGAGGAGAGCTCGCTTGGGATTGAATTTGGGGTTGATCCGTCAAAGGTCAAGGTCACCGTGACTAAAAATAGAAATTTGGTTTCAGGCAATTAAGCTTAAGTTTGCTTTGGCCTATTGACGCCAAATTTGGTGTGTGGGTAGCTTATATCAAGAGGTCGCTCGGGATTGCTACCTAGATGTCTAACGTCAAGGTCAAGGTCACTGTTGCTAAAAAGAAATTCAGTTTCCGCTCAATAACTTGAGTTTGCTATGGCATATTGATACCAAACTTGATGTGTGGGTAGCTTATATTAAGAGGTAGCTTGGGATTGCTACCCAGGTGGCTGTAGTCAAGGTCAAGGTCACTGTTGCTAAAAATAGAAATTAAGTTTTCTGCTCAATAACTTGAGTTTGCTTTGGCCTATCGATACCAAACTTGGTGAGTGGGTTGCTTATATCAAGAGGTAGCTTGGAATTGCTACCAAGATGTCTGTCATCAAGGTCAAGGTCACTGTTGCTAAAAATAGAAATTTAGTTTCTGCTTAATAACTTTAGTTTACTTTGGCCTGTTGATGCAAAACTTGGTGTTTTGGTACCTTATATCAAGAGGCAGCTTCGGATTGTTACCCAGGTATATGTGATCAAGGTCAAGGTCACCATTGCTAAAAATAGAAATTCAGTTTCTGCTCAATAACTTGAGTTTACTTTGGCCTATTGATGCAATACTTGGTGTATACGTACCTTATATTAAAATGCTGCTTCGGATTGCTACCCTGGTGACTGTTATTAAGGTAAAGGTCACTGTTTCTAAAAAAAGAAATTCAGTTTCCATGTAATTATTAGTTGCTAAGCTGTGACCAATTGATGCTAAACTTAAAATGTATAGCTATATCTTTTATTTTTACCTTTTTTTTTGAATCAACTTTATCTGTTTGTACGAGGGTTGTCCCAATAAATCGTAGACTTTTTGAATAAAAAGAAAACTACTAAACATATCATTAAGCAAATTTCACAGGCAGTTAAGACATCATTTGGTAACAAGTATGCTGAATTACAAAGAAAAATCTACTAAAATAAAGAAATTACTCACACTTTATTAAACCGTGATTGTGATCGGCGGCGCACGTCAAAAATTGCCATGATTCGGAATTCAATGATTTACTTAAAACAGTTAATACATTACAAATTGCCGTTTTAGTGGCAAATTGTTAATGTTTCCTTAATTGGTGATCATTCTGAAATCAATCCGCAAAGTTTCAAAATGTTGCCTTAATTGGTATAAGAGTAGTGCTTGTTTGGTGCTGATGAGTAAATATTAACTTCTAATGAAAATCGCGACGTTTAAAGAAGCCACGGCGCACATTTCAATCATCCAATATTGTGATAAAAGCTAAGTGACGCCAAAAGACACGCTTAAAGAACAAAAACAAGTTTAAAAGCATCCTCATATCTAGAGCGTTGGTATACAAAAGTGTCACAGAAATTTTTTGCATGGTGAATCGGAAATAATACTCGGAATCAGTCATCCCCCATACTCGCCAGACCTTGCTACGGTAGAAGTTGTTAACTTTCGGGCTCATAGGTCGCAAATTTGAGATCTGCGACAAGATCAGAAAGCTTTGCCTTCAACAAAAGTCTTCCAACAGAGTGTTTCATTAATTTATTTGATAGTCTGGTGATTAGACACCGCGAGTGTATCAAACATGCTGAAGATAACTTCAGGAACGAGTAACGGTATGATGTGTGAGCATTGTAATGACGTTGTGACGTGCGCCGCTGGTCGATAGGTCGTCTTGTTAAAATGTTTCCAATTTCTTTATGATAATCTATTTTTTTTTGATATTCGTCTACAAGTTAACAAAAGATGTCTTAACTAACTGTGAAATTTGCATAAACATGTGATCAGTAGTTTTCTTTTTATTCAAATAGTCTATGATTTATTGGGACAACCCTGGTACATTTTGTGTTGACTGTCATCTTTTTTTCATAATTCCTGTCACATCAATACTTGGTCGTTGAAAACCAGGTTTCGTCGCATTGCGGCGCTTCTTGTCCTTATCTTGTATTTTGGTGTGGTTCTTATATTCACCATCCACCATGTCATCATGTCATGAAATGTTGAAGGAAGTATAAGTCTGACAAATTGAAAATATAATTGGTTTCTGCAGTGGTTTATAATGCTTTGTATTATGTGCGACATATGTGACTTGTTTTCTGAATGTTCCTTTCTGTAAGTGAGAATAATGTTGGCAGTATTTCCCAGTAATGGGTTCCTGCATATTAATGAAGCTTCTGATTTAATTAGGATGCATTTTGCAACCCACACATCATCTCTCCAACGAGGTTGATGACATTATGTAACCAGATATATGTATATGGACTGGGAATAATTCTGTAATGGCAGACAGTACAGAATTACCACCTTCTGTTTGTGACAGTTTATTTGCATTCATACAAAGTAAATAGATCTGTGGAAGGTCCACACATTACTAAAACATGATTGTTTGAAGCAAGTCCTGGAAATTCTGTAAGATACCACTCACAGAGGTTGAAAATGTGAGAAATCATATTCATTTATTTTCTCTATCCAATATAGATGATTCTACATGAGTAGGGACTATTGTTTCTGACCACTGGTTTTTGTGTCGCCCTTTCGAAGAAATGGCGATACATAGGGACCGCTTTGTCCGTCTGTCCGTCCGTCCGTCCGTTGGTCCGTCGGTCCGTCACGAAAACTTAACGTTGGCTATAACTTTGCCATTTCTTAATATTTCTTTATCAAACTTGCAAATTATATTGCTTATGACAACACGCTCGAGATGATGCCAAATTCTCAAGGTTAAGGTCACATTTGATGGAGTTATGCCCCCTTTTGTACTTGGATTTTTACACGAAAACTTAACGTTGGCTATAACTTTGTCATTTCTTAATATTTTTACATTAAACTTTCAAATTATCTTGCTTATGCCAACATGCTCATGATGATGCCTAATTCTTTGATGGAGTTTGTCCGTTCGTCCGTCCGTCCGTTGGTTCATCACGAAAACTTAACGTTGGCTATAACTTTGCCATTTCTTAACATTTCTTTATCAAACTTTCAAATTATATTTTTTATGACAACACGCTCGAGATGATGCCAAATTCTTTGATGGAGTTATGCCCCTTTTTGTACTTGCATTTTTATTCCGACATAGCACCAGAGGGCGACACAAGTGTTCAACTGAACACCCATCTAGTATTATGATATTTCTTGCCATTCAAGAAATGGAAAGTCTATATTGATTTGCCAACCCCAAAACAGGTATCAGAGCTGAAAAGGCATGTTTTTTCACAAAATCTTGTGGTAAAATGTGTGCACCTTTAAGTAACAAATCTAAATATTGTGTACAGTATTAACGTTTGTAGGCAGCTGTTATTGTCGCCATGTCTGGAGCTAATGTTTTTCGTTACAAATTGAAATTAGTCTCAAAAAACACTTTACACAGCTATGTTATTTCTAGTGATGAGAATCGGACGGCTGAAGTGGAATCGATTAATCGGTCCGATTCTGATACCTGTCCGATCTGATTAATCGGAAAGAATCGGAATCAGACATACTGTAGTGTACATTTTGTACCAAAAGCACACCTGTCTCAATCATATTATTATAGGACTACTTTTATTATTTTAGTTTACAAGATTAATAACACAACTGCTTTTTGTACTGCATTGACATGTTCTGTTTTTTTTTGTTCAGGCAATAAGAGCCTTCAAACTTTTTTTCAATTTCGAAGATGTGAACATTATTATTATTTAGCTAGTCAAAATTAAATCCGAAAATTATTCACAATTCTAAAATGTGGGTGGTGTACTTTTGTTGCTGTAATAAGTCTTGAAGCATATTCTACAGGTAGCTTTGGATGTGACGAGGTTTTCCTTAATGGGCGCCAAACCCTGACACCCTGGTTTCATATAACAACCAAAAATCGACATGCCTTTGATGTTGTATTACCAGGGCATTTGTAAAGTTGATTATCATTTCGATCACGGACAGGCCAGGTATTCTCCATGTTTAAGAGCAGTTATATTTAAAAGTAACACAAAGACGATTAAAGCGCGAAAAGATATACACTGAACTGTCGCCGTGTTGGAGACAACGGTCAATTGTCTTCAAAGTGGGGTTTACCTATTTAAAGAATTAGCGACTAGAATCGATTCTTTGTAGTCAGAATCGATGTCGCCGACTTTGAAACTTCAGCGACAATTACTCGATTATCGGCGACAATCGGAACATCACTAGTTATTTCCAAGTTTCTTGGCAGCAGAATGCAAGACAACCGTAAATATCGACACTGCTAAAATATTGAAATGATGGAATTTGACTTTACCTTTTACTCCATATAGATACACATTTAGATCCAGATCAGCTGGTACATCTCTGTCATTTAATCTGAATCTACAGTGTATGCCTCTTAATAAAATACCTAATGGATCTAAAAGCCCCGTGATAAAGCCATTTCTAAGGAGGAATGGGTTAAAGCATAGTTAAACTGCTTAGATTCATAAGCAAAAAACAAACACAAATCAAATCAGTTTTATTGGTTTAAATCCAAACAAACAGGATTGTTACCACAACAATACAAAGACAATACAAACATACAATGCATATTAATGTAGTTATAATCAAAAGTAATAAATAGAGAAATATACAACAAACGGAGATTGTTAATCCGGTATGTGGATTTCCATTCCGTGAAAGTGCTTGCTTGTTAAGCTATAAACATAATCCTGTGATAACTTTGACAGTCAGTGAGTCTTTATTGATATAAATTATGAAAACACATGAACACAACAAAAAAATGGAACATCAATTTATAGATTCTGAGATTAAAGTGCAGATCATATTTGATAAGTTTCTTATTAAGTCTCAGTGATCTATAATCAGAGGAGTGTCATTAACTGAAGTCTGTTGATAGAACACAGGAATGTTCATGTCAGGAAGGTCTTAATTGTGCACTGTCTTAAAGCTCCAGACAATTGTCAGTGTCACCGAGGCTTCCTGTAAATAAGTGTTTTATACCATTTAATTATCTGCTGCTCCTATAATCTTAACAGTGAGACTAAACCCCTTAGAGACATGAAAGTTTCCTTTAATTTATAATTACTTCTTTTTTCATCAATCCGTTTGCACCTAAGGTCTCTTAAGGTATTCTTAAGTTATCTAAATTCTGTGACATGAATGATTAAAGAGCAATAGTATAGCATTTACTTAGAGAATTCCAGTGTTCTTATTTTTGAAATTTGTATAACAATTTTGCTTTTTGATACCTATTTAACCTGTCTTATTTTAGAAAAATCTAAATATTTTGAATGGTGTTCCTTTAATTTAATTTTCTGTTGACATAGATTAAGGTATGTTGCAGCAATCCATAATTACTATCAGTTACATGCTGCCAGTTGCATGTTACCCTGACCTGCTAAATTCACCCAGTGAGATCTGCTTTACTCCGTATAATTATGTAAGTTTTAACAGATGTGCAAACAGTGTGGATCAAGATTAGCTGGCACATCTGTTCCATCTGATCAGGATCTACTGTAACTGTTCACTTCTTGGTCAGAAAATAATCTAATAATTCAAACAGCAAACATTGTAGATCCTGATCTGGCTAGTATGGATCTACAATGTTCAGCCTTGTGGTAACAGCATATCCCATGGAGTAAAGGGTTAAGTGTAAGGTTAGTAAATGGAGCAATGGAAATGCTTTTACCTGTCAAATTAACTTGTTTTTATCTTCAGCATTGTTGGCAATGTTTGTATATTCAACACAATATTCTGTTCATTGTTTGTAATGATAAGATATTATTTTTTATATGAAATTAATCCAACTTTCTAAGAAAAACTCCTTCAAGTTTGTGCTTTACTTCATCCGTTTTCACCATTTTGGGAATTTGACTCACACCTTGGAATTTAGAAATTTCATATCATTTTGCCAGAAATTGGGATTTTTTTCCATCATTGAGGAATAAAAAGTTTTACACATATTTAATGTTGACAATAATTTCTGGATTTAACAAACAAATGATGTCCTATTAACTAACAAGCTATACATAAGGCTGGTTTTTCCTCAGACATTTTTGTATTGATTCAAATGGGAATTTTTCTTCTCTAATTGAGAAAAAAGTGTATGTTTTGCCATTGGGAAAATGACCGCATATTGGCTATAAAATTGACCGAAAAAAGCCCGGCCATCCAATCTGCATGATTGGGTTCCCTTAATGCAAGCACATTCACATGGAAATTGTCAACCATGTTATATTACAAGAAAAAAAAGCAAAGCTTACAAGAAAAACAAGCCAAATACGTAATATTCTCTTGTTTATGATCACTCATAATTGTCGTGTTATAAAAAAGCTGTGTATCGGCATATCAGGCCAGCATGCTGTATGAGTATCAGTACATAAAAAGTCATATCAGGCCAGCATGCTGTATGAGTATCGGTACATAAAAAGTTATATCAGGCCAGCATGCTGTATGAGTATCAGTACATAAAAAGTCATATCAGGCCAGCATGCTGTATGAGTGTCAGTACATAAAAAGTCATATCAGGCCAGCATGCTGTATGAGTATCGGTACATAAAAAGTTATATCAGGCCAGCATGCTGTATGAGTGTCAGTACATAATAAAGTCATATCAGGCCAGCATGCTGTATGAGTATCGGTACATAAAAAGTCATATCAGGCCAGCATGCTGTATGGGTATCAGTACATAATAAAGTCATATCAGGCCAGCATGCTGTATGAGTATCAGTACATAAAAAGTCATATCAGGCCAGCATGCTGTATGGGTATCAGTACATAAAAAGTCATATCAGGCCAGCATGCTGTATGGGTATCAGTACGTAAAAAGTCATATCAGGCCAGCATGCTGTATGGGTATCAGTACATAATAAAGTCATATCAGGCCAGCATGCTGTATGAGTATCGGTACATAAAAAGTCATATCAGGCCAGCATGCTGTATGGGTATCAGTACATAAAAAGTCATATCAGGCCTGCATGCTGTATGAGTATCGGTACATAAAAAGTCATATCAGGCCAGCATGCTGTATGAGTATCGGTACATAAAAAGTCATATCAGGCCAGCATGCTGTATGAGTATCGGTACATAAAAAGTCATATCAGGCCAGCATGCTGTATGGGTATCAGTACATAAAAAGTCATATCAGGCCTGCATGCTGTATGAGTATCGGTACATAAAAAGTCATATAAGGCCAGCATGCTGTATGAGTATCGGTACATAAAAAGTCATATCAGGCCAGCATGCTGTATGAGTATCGGTACATAAAAAGTCATATCAGGCCAGCATGCTGTATGAGTATCAGTACATAAAAAGTCATATAAGGCCAGCATGCTGTATGAGTATCGGTACATAAAAAGTCATATCAGGCCAGCATGCTGTATGAGTATCGGTACATAAAAAGTCATATCAGGCCAGCATGCTGTATGAGTATCAGTACATAAAAAGTCATATCAGGCCAGCATGCTGTATGAGTATCAGTACATAAAAAGTCATATAAGGCCAGCATGCTGTATGAGTATCAGTACATAATAAAGTCATATCAGGCCAGCATGCTGTATGAGTATCAGTACATAAAAAGTCATATAAGGCCAGCATGCTGTATGAGTATCAGTACATAAAAAGTCATATCAGGCCAGCATGCTGTATGAGTGTCAGTACATAAAAAGTCATATCAGGCCAGCATGCTGTATGAGTGTCAGTACATAAAAAGTCATATCAGGCCAGCATGCTGTATGAGTATCAGTACATAAAAAGTCATATCAGGCCAGCATGCTGTATGAGTGTCAGTACATAAAAAGTCATATCAGGCCAGCATGCTGTATGAGTGTCAGTACATAATAAAGTCATATCAGGCCAGTAGGTGTATGAGTGTCAGTACATAATAAAGTCATATCAGGCCAGCATGCTGTATGAGTATCAGTACATAAAAAGTCATATAAGGCCAGCATGCTGTATGAGTGTCAGTACATAAAAAGTCATATCAGGCCAGCATGCTGTATGAGTATCAGTACATAAAGAGTTATGATTATATTAATCATGCTGTGATGGTTGACAATACATAGATTGTGACAAATCATTTGTATTGCATCAAAACAAGGAATCAAACCTCTGCATCTGTTTCTCTGGGGTTTTATTGAAGAAGTAAAAGATGAAAGATGTCTGGGGGAATAAATCTGTTTTCCGGAATTCATTGGTTCCAATATTTAGAATAATAAGGAAAGAAATCAGAACCAGTTTCGTATTTTGATGATTTCAGATTAGAGAGGATCCAATTTAAGGAGTGTACTGTAAATAGGCCAGATACAAACATCATTTACATGAACAATGCAACAGAATCGCCATACATGTAACATGTAGATCAGACATGGTGATACCTGCCAGGAGAAAATTATTACCATTTATAAACATAGTAGTGCAAGCTTTAGTTAATGACAGCACTGATGAATATTTCATTAGAACATAATCCTGTTTCCAGAAGTAGTCACAGACAACAGTGAATTATTGAAGTCATAATGTCAGTTATTGAAATTCGTGTCTGAAACTGATTCTGAAGATATATTGGTGAAATTATATTACCGTATATTCCCTATTAAGGCCACTTCTTTTTAATTTTCTGGTTTACGAGACCGGCGACCGTATTTTTATTAAAATTGAAAAAAAAATAAAAATCGATTTTGCCGTTTTTATTTTTGCCGATGGTCGAGAAAGTGCGAGTACGAAAAATAAAATTGAGACCGAATTTCGCGCCATAAACGACATCGGCAATTTCCGTCGTCACAGACATCAGCGAATGTGAATCTAACGAATCTCATTGGCTGGTTCGTATGTTGACGAATCGGGGCAAGAATCCAGCATGGCTGCGACAGGGAGTGGAAATTATTTTCAGTTGTCTTTGACAAAATCGGAGCCTGGTAGAACGTGTACAAAAAAAATCGTCAGAAGTGTCGAAGGAGAAGACGTTGGAGGTCTACTCTCGAGGAACATCACTTTCGAAAATGTTATGGTTGGTACAGTAGACTCCACGAAATCGGGTATCGGCTATAAGAATATATCGGCAAATGGGGTACGATTTTCGAACACAAAACCATTTCCTATATAAGCAATGTATATTTTATCGGCCATACGGGTATCGGATAAGAAAATATATCGCCAAATCGAATAGAAAATTTGCATTTTTTGGCCAAAACTGATTGAAATCGAATATTTTCATCGCCTGTTTACAGGAAATGACACCGGACTTACCGTTTATCGTCCGTATCAAAGCCTATGACACCCTTATTATTTGTCTATTGTCAGCTGATAAATCCAATTAAATATTTTGACAGCGATGAACAGGGACAGTGAAGCCTCCGGGTAAACAAACTGTAACCTGTCACCTCTTTTAAACAGCATATTCAATCAGGCATTATATATCTGTTACAAATACACAGCAGCCTAGGACTATCCATTATCGAGACGTTATTGGTACATGTACTTACAATAATCCACGTTTAAATTCCATTGTCTCTTTAATTATCGCATAAATTAATCCGCACAATTCAGAAACAAACAAAAAGTAATTTCTCAATTATGTTTAAAAACACTCATAGAATTTTGTACATTTCTTTGATCCGCCTTCCATGTTAATTTCATACGGAGACTGAATTTGATTTGACAGTCAGTATGGAGGTAAACATTGATACCAACCATCAATAAAATGCAACTTCAAAGGAAATTGTCGGCTCGTATCAAGACTGTGTTTTTTTTTGTCGGCTCTGCTTTGAAATCGTTTGATCTACAAAACTGTGTACGTGACATTTCACATTTTTAGCTGGGTTAAATTGGTTGATGATGCAATAATAATGAAATATGATACTTGAGATAAAATGGGGATGCAATTTATTATGGAATATGTTCGCATTGGTTAGTGTTTTAATACTTATTTCACATTCACGTTGTAAATGTTGCGGTAGCATAATATAATTTGAAACTTCGATTTTGTAGCAGAACATGACAGAAGGGTCTGTTAATCAATAAATAAACATATAAAATAATGCATATTCATCCAGAACACGATCTATCTGACCTCCCTTGTCAACAAATATATGCAGATTTCATGATGAATACGATTACCGGCCAATCGGGTACTCCGGGCAATAGAATATTTTTAGCTGACAATTTGTGTATTCGATTTGCTGGAGTCTATTGTAATAGGTTGTTGACATCTTGTTAACATCATGTAAATTCGCGACATGAAATTATTGATTCTGAGACCCACCGATATAGTCTGATAAATTGTAATGTATAAACGGTGTTTAAGCAGCTGGAAATCAGATGTTTGTTAACATGTCAGGGCACTTGTTTGGCCATTTTTGGGGCCGAATATGGGCCCCATTCCCCTCTCAAAATAGTATGTTTTTTTCCCCTATCTCAGAAAAATATTCCCTTTGAAAATCTAAAACAAAGAATTGAATGGGACTCCCGAAAATGCATGTAACTAAAATTGTTTTATTTGTAAGTCTAGTCACAAAAATATACTAGCTATTAAAAACAGAGGTAGAACAGAATGTTATGAGTAAGTGTGACACTTCAAAGTCAAACATACGTATATGACTTCAAATTCCCCTTTTTGTCTTAAAAAGACGCAAAATTCCCCTTTATGAGGGTATGGGTACCTGTCACCAAAAGTTGTCTAGTGCTCTGCATGTATATGTGGTCTGATATTAAAATTTATTTTTATTTTTATTTCGACCTGCCGGTGAACATTTTTTTGAAAATTTTTCGTAAACCAGAAAATAAAAAAGAAGTGGCCTAAACGCCCCCGGGGGCGTTACATTTTGCAAAGGGGGGGGGGGGGCGTTTAATAGAGACCAACTATTGACAAAATGTAGTTTTCAATAATTGTGTTATTTTTTAATAAATAACTGTAGGAAACAATTTTGTCATTTTCCTATAACTTAACTTTAAAAAACTTAACCTGAAATGAAATTTTTCACACCAATATGATGAAATGTATTCATTTGGATTAATGCTGAGAGATTAAAGATTGTCATGTCATTGTAAGTCACTCGTTTACTTTTGAAAAAAGACTGGAGGGGCATTTATTAGGGGAGGGGCGTTTAATAGGGAATATACGGTATTCAATATTTTACACAGTCTAGTTATAAAAAAGAGTCCCATCATAATGGTTGTTAATCAGAATTATATTGTTTAGCCACTGGTTGAATCGGTTGTTTGGCCAATATTTTACCAACTGGTTATTATGTCTTTCCATTTTTTAAATGTATAATTTAGATTTAACTCATCGTTAAATGCATAAAGCTTAAATTTCCATTCCAATCTGGTTGTGCTGCATAGAGATACTTTTAAACATGGCATTGTGACATATCATGGCCATCCCAAATGTGAGGGTTACAAAGGCAGCATTCAATGTTTGCAGGGATGCATGCTCTGCATTCCTCACTCCCAAGTTATGTAAGGGATTTTGATAAAAGTTGTCTGAGTGTATTGTAATAAGGAAACCCCTGTGCATGCTAAATGGATGTCACAGTTAACTCAGCCAGAAGATCTGTGCCATCTGATCTGGATCTACACCAGTAACTTCTTGGTCAGAAATAACCTCATGAATCTCCCAGTGAACAGTGTAGATCCTGATTACTGCACAGCACAGAATGATGTCCTGGCTGGTCTGGATCTACAGTGTTAGCCCACAGAATAACAGCCATACCACATGGAGTTGAGTGTTAAGCATTTCATGAGTTGGCTTGGAGCATCAAGATAAACAGTGTCATATGCTGCTGATGCCTGAAGGAGCCATTAAAATTTTCACTAAATTAAAGTCTCAAAACACAATCATTTGATAAAAGGAAATTCATATTTAAAGACCTGTATACACTGAGGAGATAAGATGAACATTGTTATGGCTTATATCACATGTACATCCACAAAAGATCTACACTGCATGCAAACTGATCAGTATCTAAACAAGTCGCTAAGATTCTTAAGGTCAGCCAAGAACGTAAATCTATAAAGCAGCATCCATAGAGTAAACTAGTAAACTTTGTATTTTTCAGATTGGTGGGTGTGTTTCGTATGTTCCTACAGGAGCTGGTTGAAGTGGGCTCTGTAAAGATCTCAGATTTTCTACTGGATGCAAACAATGTTGTAATGAAGGTATGCTGTTACATGCTATACAGGGTTATTGTGCAAAACAGGATTAGTGTGAATGCATTCAGTCCATGGGCATAACATTTTGTTGTTCTCAGTTAAACAGCTTCTCATCAGATTTTTAATTATTGGATTTCAGTTTTCTTAAAAACGTTCTGTACAATTGTATATGTCTAGCGGTTTTCAAATTATGGACCAGATTTCCCCAGAAATATTTACACAAAGAATGCTGCTATAGATAGTATGTTATTACCCTGGGTTGCTTTGCTTGACATGATGCTGTACAGGGGTAAAGTGCTTCACAGAGGTATGGTACCATACATTGGTACATTTCCATGTAAGGGTATTCTGTTATACAGAGGAATGTTTTGATTTTAAGACATTTGTAAAACAAACCAATGAACAGTAAGTGGACTGGCATTGATTGGTAGAAGTGCGGCCCCCATTTTATTAATTCTGTAGAAATAGGTTTCAGTATAAAAGATTGAATACATGGTATGATTTATCTTACATGGTTAAACTAAAATTTTGTTCCTTTGCAGACAACCTTGACCTTTGAGTTGACCTACAATGCACCAGACGGATCTGTTGGTATGTGGCAGAGGGGTGGTTTCGAACCAATCAAAAATGATGAACTTCGTGGAGTTCTGACAGAGGAGGAACAGAATCAATTGAACATCGACCAAACCTCCATTCATGGCAGCGAGCAGGATGGTAACAGGGGATCAAGGGAGATAATTGACGGAGAAGGAGATGGGGAGTCGCTTCATTCTAGCAGCAATAGCAAGTCCATACATGGGTCACGTCTCAGTATTGCTTCCAAAACCTCAGGAGGAAAATCACCAAAAACGTAAATGTCTACAGCTGCTTTATACATATTCAGAAATAACGTCAAAAGTGAACAGTGCAGATCTTGAACAGACAGCGTGGATGTGCTGGCAGATCTGGATCTACACTGTTTGCCCATGCAATGACATTGTATATTGTATATATAAGTGTTTATGAAATGAAGAATCTGTACTCTGTGATGGGCATTTTTTTAGGGGGGTGGGGGTGGGCACTCTTGTTTAATCTCAAATAAAGGCCCCTTTTCCCTCTTAGGAAATTGCATAGCCCAGTTTTAGACAGCATGACCATGGTACAATAATATTTGTGTCCTGATTGATTTTTCTGTAACTGGTTTGCATTTCCATTAGCTGCTTCATAATTTATTTCATTTGCATGCATATTAGACTGTTGGATTCATTGTGCCAATAAAAAACCTTTTCAAATTGTAGAACAAACAATCTCAGATTAAGCTAAATATGGAATATTCCAGGAAATGCAAAACATTATTGCAGATACCAGCAATTAAGGAAATCCAGAAAACAGAGTTTGATTTATGTTATTGTTGACTTTTAATCAGTAATATGA
Organism: Corbicula japonica; assembly: GCA_038501625.1. Classification (NCBI taxonomy): domain Eukaryota; kingdom Metazoa; phylum Mollusca; class Bivalvia; order Venerida; family Cyrenidae; genus Corbicula; species Corbicula japonica. The sequence continues at coordinate 10,962,448 of JAZAYU010000008.1, forward strand.
GGAAGCCTTCAGTATTTAGTTTAAGAGAAGAGAAAATAACAGATAATCTGGAAGGAGAAATGTAAAACAGATTGCCTTTCATTTAGAAAAATTAAGCAAACAAAATATTACAATGCCCAAGGTTATAAAACTGAGCATGGAAACCAGTCTCAAATCTCAAGCATCTGATTGGCTGAAATGGCTACCAGTCACCATTTCAGCCAATCAGATGCTTGAGATTTGAGACTGGTTTCCATGCTCAGTTTTATAACCAGTCGCCATTTCAGCCAATCAGATGCTTGAGATTTGAGACTGGTTTCCATGCTCAGTTTTATAACCTTCAGCCCTGATATCAGAACTTATGGCAACTATCATGCAAGTTTTGAAATGCGTAATACTAGTGTCCTTTAACCCTTTACATCTTTATTGAATGGACCAACAGTGTAGATCTAGATAAGCCAGCACTTTTGTGCCATCTGATTAGATCTGCACTGTTTGCTTTAGATTCATAAGGTTATTTCTGACCAAGATGTGACCAGTGTAGACCACAGTGCCTTTGCCACATCTTGATCAGAAATAACCTATTGAATCAAAAGCAAACTGTGCACATCCAGATCAGATGGCATAAATGTGCTGGCTGATCTGGATCTACACAACTGGTAGCACATGTTTAAAATGTGTATATATGGAGTAAAGGGTTAAATGTCATATTTCCCTGATTCCAGAGTGTAGATACATACTGATCCCTTTATCTATCTATCTGCATGTCTTGTTTTGACCCATTTTCTCTGAGATACAGGTCAAGGTCATTGTTCTATTTTTTACAAGTATGGCATTGGTTAAACAGTCAGAATTTTACTTTAAGACTTGGTGAATCTATGCTAACTACCTAGACCTAGTTTCTTGTAATATTTCTTTAAATAATATTTAGTGTCCAATTCAGTCTTTGCAGCTGTCATTGGCAATTGCACTCTTCCCTCTTCCCTCTTTGGTCAGAAATAACATAATAAATCAAAAAGCAAACAGTGTAAGTCCTGATAAGAAGGCATGGATGTGGCTGCTGATCTGGATCTACACTGTTTGCACATGTTATAAAGGTGTATATATGGAGGAAAGGGTTACACATATAGATATTGTTGTATGTGTTTAAAAGTAGTTTTCTTTACTTGGTATACTTACTCCATTTTCAGAATGAAACATTTGTCTTCTGTGATGAAATTTGTGATGGCCAAACAAAGGGTCTCAGGGACTGAAGCTGACGAAAAGCAATCACTCATTGATGAAATGGAGTCAGGTAAATATTGCTTACTTTAAAATTACTTTTTGTCTGTGGGATATGGCTGTTATCCCAAGGGCAAACAGTGTAATTCCACATCAGCCAGCACATCAATGCCATTTGATCAGGATCTCCATGGTTCCCTTTCAATTCAATTGGTTATTTCTGACCAAGACGTGGCCAGGGCAGATCCAGGTCAGATAGCACAGATATGCAGGCTGATCTGGATCTATACTGGTTGCACATGTGTTACAATGCATTGATATGGAGTAAAGGGTTAAGCATGTGTTTATTGTTATTTGATAGTAAATTTCAGCTTTCCCATGATTGAAAACAAATAAATGTAAAAGTAAGACACTCAACTGTAGCTCAGCAATTGCACTGAGTGTTAACTTAAACAAGTTTAATGGAGGTTAATGACTATATTGTATTTTTTAATGAAAATTAATTTTTGTGTCGCCCTTTCGAAGAAATGGCGATACATAGGGATCGCTTTGTCCGTCCGTCCCTCCGTCACGAAAACTTAACGTTGGCTATAACTTTGCCATTTCTTAATATTTCTTTATCAAACTTGCAAATTATATTGCTTATGACAACACGCTCGAGATGATGCCAAATTTTCAAGGTCAAGGTCACATTTGATGGAGTTATGCCCCTTTTTGTACTTGGATTTTTACATGAAAACGTTACGTTGGCTATAATTTTGTCATTTCTTAATATTTTTTCATCAAACTTTCAAATTATATTGCTTATGAAAACACGCTTGAGATGATTCCAAATTCTCAAGGTCAAGGTCACATTTGATGGAGTTAAGCCCCTTTTTGTACTTGGATTTTTACACGAAAACTTAACGTTGGCTATAACTTTGTCATTTCTTAATATTTTTACATCAAACTTTCAAATTACATTGCTTATGACAACACGCTCATGATAATTCCTAATTCTTTGATGGAGTCAGTCCGTCCGTTGTCCGTCACGAAAACTTAACGTTGGCTATAACTTTGCCATTTCTTAATATTTCTTTATCAAACTTTCAAATTATATTGCTTATGACAACACGCTCGAGATGATGCCAAAATTCTCAAGGTCAACGTCACATTTGATGGAGTTATGCCCCTTTTTGTACTTGGATTTTTACCCGAAAACTTAACATTGGCTATAACTCTGTCATTTCTTAATACTTTTACATCAAACTTAAAAATTATCTTGCTTATGACAACATGCTCATGATGATGCCAAATTCTTTGATAGAGTTATGCCCCTTTTTGTACTTGCATTTTTATTCCGACATAGCACCAGAGGGCGACACAAGTGTTCAACTGAACACCCATCTAGTTTACTCTTAAAATTCATGAAAGCTAACAAAGTAAGAAAGTCACATGTCATGGTTCTTTGTTTTTGCCAAGATGCCATTATGGATGAGAAGGCCGCCGAGGTAGCCTCAATGTTATCGAGAATGGCTGGAGAGAAAGAGATGGATTATGACCAAACCAGTGAAAGTTCTTCCGTCATGACACAAAGTATTATCAAAAGGTAGGAGAAACTTCAGCAGTGTATGACACTTCACATGTGAATAATCCAGGGCTGTAAAAATGTACAAGATGTTTCATTTGTTTTCAGGGCTTTTTTTACTGCCAGGGGGCGGGGCCTATACCCTATAGTTTCGGGGAAAATAGTGTTATTTTTTTTAAGGGGAATGAAAAAACCTGATGTAAAGATACTTTTGGGGGAAAACTGCATGATTTTTAAGAAAGTTTCTGACGGTAAGGCCCCATAAATGGCCCATATTAAAGGAGGAAAAAGCCCTGGTGTTGTATAATATTGCTTATATAGATTCTACTTCATTGGCTGCAAATCTTAAATTTTGGAAACCATGATAAAACAAGGGGATGATCCAGAGAGGTTACAGTGGGGTTGCTCAAATGTCATTTTGGGCAGCAATATTTTATTTTTATGATTTGAAAGTTGCAAATCATCATTTTTCTACCCTAAGATGGCTTTAAACAATCCATCTTTCTGGAAATCATTTATCCAACCTTGTTAAACTATTGTTAAAAAAGTGAAATATGCATATCAGGAATTTCCACATTCAAAATGTACAACCTTTCCACACAGCAAAGAAGGAGAGGAGTTTGGAGATAAGTTTAAGTTTAAGTTTGGAGCCAATCAGCTATTCTAAACTGGTCTTCAGCTTATTGTCCTTTTCTTCAAGGATCTGCACTGGTCGCATTTAGGTCAGAAATAACCTAACAAATCAAAAAGCTAACAGTTAGGATCCTGAAAAAAGAAAAAAAACTTGTCCTAAAAGAAATAAGTTAATACAATTGTAATTTTGAACAGAAAGCAACATGGAAGTTCGTATTGCAGTCTGATAACTGATGAGCCTTTTCATGTAATATGATTACCAACCACATTTTAGTAACAACTTAGCAAATTTCAATTGTTTTTTCTTTTTATTCCCACCGCCATGTAATGGCGGAAGGGCATATAGTGTTCACCCTGGCTGTGTGTGTGTGTGTCAGTGTGTGTGTGTGTCAGTGTGTGTGTATGTTCGAAAATCGTGTCCGCTCTGTAACTTTGTTATTTCTTATTGGATTTTGAAATAACTTGGTATGAATGTTCACCATATCAAGACGGTGTGTGGCGTACATTACCCATGCCTGTAGGTCCAAGGTCAAGGTCACTGTTACTAAAAATAGAATTTTCTTGTACTGGCTATAACTTTGTTATGAATGGGGGGAATTCAACATTACACTTATGAGCAAACAACAGTGCTGCAAATACAAATAATTTACTTGATTTTCAAATTTATTCATATTCTTATTATTACTAGCACATCACCTTCTTTGAAATGCTATTATTCCCATCAGTGCACTTCATTGTCTGGTAACATGCATAGCGGGGGCATCCGTGTCCTATGGACACATTTCTAGTTTTTTTCTGAAGTCCTCAGGCTAGATATACATTTGTTTACACAATCATGCAATTATTTCTATTTTCAAGAAAAGGCAATACAAAAGGAACATTTCTTTCAATATAATGCAAACTGTTGTATTGTTTACATAAAATTATACAATAACGGGTATTGCTACTTTTATTCTGACATCAAGCAGCCTTTGACTAGTGCAGTTCATTTGCAAATTAAATACACCTGCCCCTTGTTAAAATGAGATAGACCACAACCCATTTCATCTATGCCATAGGCTATTCACAAGACGTGTAGTTGTGGTAGCAGAGTATGAAGTTGATAATTGGCATGTAAATAGCAGATTAAGTTGTGTAAAAAATTTATATGTAGGTAATTTTTGTAACAATTTATGGGCCACTATTCATGACTGATTTTTTTACCAATTTTGAAATTTCAATCGGACATTTTTCTCGAAAATCAGACAATGACTGGCCTGCCAAAATTTTAGAAACATTGTTCATGGGTATATAATAAACATCCTTATATGCCTGCACAGCATCAACAGTCATAAAACTAGGACCGGAAATTAGTTTCCAATATCAAGCAGTTGATTGCTTCAAAATTTGTTCAGTTTCATAACTGGCCAATCGCTGGCTCAAACTTTGTTGAGTGACTTGTAACCAAGGTTTTTCTGACCACTGTCAGAACTTGTGTTATGTTATTAAACTCAGTTCTACACTGCTTAAATGTATGCTTTTATCATAAAGAAGTTAAGAAATATGCCAGACAAGTGTTGAATGACAGGCCAAAGTATCTAAAAAATGAATTGCAAGGATAGATATTGTATTCCTAAATGTGCTCAGGCGATCTGTCTGGAAGTGTGGCTTCCAAAATGAAACAAAATTTGTCTTAAAAGGGACAATTATTATGCTTGTGATATGTGTAATTAAAAACAATGTTTTCTCTCTTACTTTCCAGAAAAGCAAAATCCGAAAATGTTGAATCGTTATCTCTGAAAGCTCAGGATTTCCAGGTGTGTATCACGGTGATCGAGGCTCGGCAGCTGGCAGGTTTGAACATGGATCCAGTTGTGTGTGTACAGGTTGGCGACCAGAAGAAATACACAAGTGTGAAAGAGTCAACAAACTGTCCTTACTATAATGAGGTATGAAACTGATAGAGTTTTGTAATTTTTAAGAAAATGAATTTTGATTCAAATGGATGTAAGTTTACGCTTTCTAATTATATTGGAGATTTGCTGATCTGCAGACACAGGGACAGACTGGCAAACAATAAAATGTTATGCATGTGATTTCTTTGTTTTTTATTGACCGTCTTTAACCAAAGTCTTGGACCACTCCAAGTCTTTGACCATGTTTTGAAATTAATTATTTTTTTGTTCCTGAAAGTTTGACCTCCAAATTTGACCAAGTTTTTTTTCAACTCTTTATTTTTGACCACCTTTAATTTTGGATTTGTGATCGTCTGTTAACCGTCTCTATTCAATAGCAGGAAAGTGAAAGTAGCGTCAGGAAACTTACCCTAAAACATAATCTATCCGATATGTCCGAGTATTCCTTATATCCATATTAATTTCACTTTATTTTATTTTTACTGTTAGCCTAAATTATTTAAATCAATGTCATTAAAATAAAAAGAAACACTATTTTGATGAATGAAATAACTCAGCAGACGACACTGTGTAAGTGACGTCATTAACCTTAACCTGTGTGAAAAGTGTTCGCCGATCAATATACTTGTTGGTCAGATTATTGCTCTCTGAGCGAGATAACTGTGTATTGTCAAAATGAATGGCACTTAATAGAAACAACAACATTTATAGATATAATTAACTTTTAATATCAACATATTTGTCATATATATTTTTATATTTTGTTAATCAATATCATTCATTCTGCTGTAACTTGACAATATATATTTGCGCTAATATCAAGATAAATCTGTTCCAAGACAACAGAATAGCCTCCTCGGCTGTAGCGTACTTTATTACAAATTTATCTATAGGATTTGCTTAGACAGTAGGAGTTTGGGATAAGATGAATTAAAAGTCAGAAGCTTTTAAATTTTAAAACTCTTGCCGAGGATTACGAAATTATGATTGACAGGATGTTTGTAGATCGGTATAATTGATGCTTTTTTGCAAATTGAAAACAATAATATCGTATCAATTTAACTGCAATTAACTGTCACCCTTGTCAATTATTATGATACTACGTAATTGGTGACATGTCAATTGGCGCGACATCACTGTATACCCCATGCATAGCTAAGTGTCGGCTTTTCCTTAGATGTTATCTGATGACTCGCTTCGGCTATTCTTTGATGTTATTTTCAAATGTTGAAAGAAAATCAATATTGTGCTTAGGCCAAAAAAATTATCTTTAATTACGACCACAACAAATTTATGTTTACAGCTTAATATACAGTACATTCGTTAACCGATTCAGCGTTACTTGAAATCACAATATTATATACCTGATGTTTCTAAAATTTCGACCAAAATTTTTTTGAATTTTTTTTTTGATTCTAAATGTTTGAACACAAAACATATTTATTTTTGACTGGTCTAAAACTTGGGTAAAAGACGATAGTTCCTGAAAATAAAATTCACCTTCAGTGTATGCAAACATCAACCTCATTTTCCCCACATATAATTAGTTATGTTTTAGAGACAGTAACTTAATTAATATTTGTGGGATAAAAGTCTTTGCTGATTTTGTTGGTACGTTGATCTGCAAATTCGTAAACCCCACAAAATTTAGCTTTGTACTTAATTGTGATTTTAGTAACAGGGTTGGATGCATTATTTCCAGAAATGGGTTTTTTGGGGTAGTCTTGAAGTTACATAATAATTTCCAGTTTTTTGGCCAAAATCTTTTTGCGATATTATTTCCATAAATGGTTACATTAGCTAGAAGCTTAATTTTTTATGATGAATGTTGTGGAAGCAGAACTTGATAATCAGAACACAGAATTTAATCAAGTTTTAGCAAGATGTTTCAGTTTGCAGAAAATACACAGAAAGAAGAGGGTGTACCAGAATAGCTTTGAACATTTCAGGATGCCTACTGTGTTTTTTCAGTCTGTAGAGTCAGCTGATATATTTTTCTTCACTTATACCCACCATTTATTTCCCAAAGATACCATCACATGTGATCACAGATTATAAAGGATACTCTGCAAGTCCCATTATCTCAGATGATATCATTTTCCAGGAGCAAATTTTCCTACTTAATGATAAATACTTTTGACAATTTTGACAAATGAGGGAAAGTGATTGACTAAATTTCATCCTGTGGAATTTTATTTCCTTTTTAATCAAGCCAGCCAGTTCTTGCTTGTGGTGAGTGAGTCTGTGTAATCTAAAAGATTCATGCCTTTTCGGTTTTTCTGGGTTTTTTTTACAAACATATTGTCAACTGTCGCCCAAATTTTCATAAAGTTTCTTAATGAGTTTTTCAAGCAATTAATGATATGGATTTAAACCTTTACTCTCCGGATACAGCTTTTATCATAAAGTGACCAGTTTAGATCCAGATCAGCCAGCACATCAAGGCCATCTGACTGAGATCTACAGTGTTCACTTCTTTCTCAGAAATATCTTGCTGATCTAAAAGCTAAATATTAAAGTTCCTGATCTGACAGCTAGAATGTGCTGGCTGATCTGGATCTACACAGGGTGCCCATGGGATAAATGTCAAAGCCCATGAAGTAAAAGGTTTAGTTGTTTTTGTTTTAAAATGAATACCAGATGATTTTACAAAGATTTTTAATTTGTATTTCAGTATTTCGTGTTTGACTTCCACATGGCACCAGCAATGCTGTTTGATAAGATCATTACCCTAACTGTAAGTAACTAATAGGATCAGCAACAAGTTAAAAATAAATCATGATTGTATAGAATAGTTTTCATTCCTTTAGAAGTTCTATGAAATGTACTCACTGATTGCCTCTACAATTTTCCATATTCAGAGTTTTAATGTTCTTGATCATGGCGTCTGGTACATAGAGTGATCCCTAATCTGTCCGTCTCTGTCCATTCTGATATCCGTCCATCACAAATCTCTTTTTTCAGCCACTTAATGGATTTAACCAAACACCATACAAGTTTTCACTACAATAAGACAGAGACTGAGAGTGTTTTGTCAAGGACACAGGATTTAAAAGGTCAAACTTGATTTTGACTAAGATATCTGACCATTCTTCAAAGTTAAGGTCAAACTTTGGGCTTTAAAGGTAAACAATTGTAAAAAAAATCCTTTGTCTGGATCAAGAATTGAAGAGACCTGGTGCCAAGGTTATAAAGCTGAGATTGGAAACCAGTCTCAAATCTCAAGCATCTGATTGGCTGAAATGGCGACTGGTCGCTATTTCAGCCAATCAGATGCTTGAGATTTGAGACTGGTTTCTAGGCTCAGTTTTATAACCTTGGGCACTGGTCCAACATTTAAGTTCACCTTAATACTTATGGCAGTGTTTCTCCATTAAAAACCATCATCCTACCTTACAGGTTAACATCACACTTTAAAGGTCACACATTGTGACAGAATTCTCTTCACAGGAGCATTTATTTATGTGATCTCCAAAACAACTTCCATAAAATTATCTACCCAAATGTGTAGGAAACCAAGAAACATGACTCTGTTTTCAACAGATGAAGGTCACATACCTTACAGGTCAAGGCCAAATTCAGCCGTTTAAATTCTTTAAAGGGCTGAAGCATCATTACAAATAGTAACTCCAGGTTCCCTAAACTTTCACAGTAGCACATTGAAAGGGTCCAGTTCTAGAAAATGTTTGTATTTAATGTTTGAACAAAATGTAGTTCTGCTAATTTAAAAGTATATTATTATGTATTTATAAATGTTATGACCTTGCATAGGTAATGGGACTTTGTTTAGCAATAACTGTTAATTTTGGGAAAAGCCAGTCTTTATATTACTGTGCATGAGCTTTCTTTTAAATAATTTTCTTTACTAGGCTTTGCATTCTCGAAACATTCTGAGTTCGGGAAAGACGATTGGACGCTACAAATTTGATGTTGGGACAGTTTATGCTATGACTGGTACTTTAGTTGCACGCAAACATAATTGTTATTTTATCCAACTAAAATTGTTTACTGTAAATCACATTATATTTGAGAGATCCTCTCTACTTTAGTTATGTATTTGAATAAAAAAAATATTTGCCGAGATGCAAAGATGAGAATGGGAAACTGTTTATCAGCAATTTTTAAGATGTTAGATTTGTTCAAGTGAGTTTAGTTCTTGCACCAATTTACTGCTTTTGGTAATGTTACAGTTCTAAGACTATATAGTTCTAGCAGAAATCTTTAACCCCTTACTACACAGATTTAAGTTATTTTTTTGCCTGTGAGACCAGTGTAGATCCTAATCTGCAAATCAGTGCCATACCGTCTGATCTGGATCTAGTTTTCTACACAGGTTGCATCATGGTCGGAAATGACCATATTAATTTTAAAGTGAACAGTGTAGATCTTGATATGACAGCACCGATGTGCTTGCTGATCTGGATCTACAGTTTTTGCCCAATGGATAAAGGGATATTTTTATGGAGTAAAGGGTTAAACATGCATTTGAGAAAATAAACAAAAATGTTCTCCGGAACAAATAGTGATTAACAGTATCAATCAAACATTGCTTCTGCTTTATTTATTTACTTGCAATTAGAAGCTATTTTCAGGGTTGTTTTGAGTTTACAGAGGACTAATTGTCAGAATGTCCTAATTACAGTTATTTCAGTTTATTAACTTCGGATTGATTTTATAAATGAATTTCAAGAATTTTATATCCCTAGAAATGAGGAAATTTTTTTTTAGTTGACATTTAAAACAGGAAATTAATTTAACCAGTGATCTGGCAAGAAGACAAAATAATGAAAGTTTTCTCTCAAGTCCTTATCACTTTCTCCCATCAATAATTAAATGCATTGAGAATGTGCTTTAATGTTGACATAAACCTATAATGTGTTCATCTTTACTGCTATCAGTTACAATAAAGTTACAAATCTTTTATTTAAAGTCATTAAGGGTGAAATAATCTTGAGGGGAAAATGTTATTCCTTCCTTGAAAGTAAAACATGTCCTCTATTTTAACCCTTTCCTCCATGTATACGCATTTTTACACATCTGTGACCAGTGTAGATCCAGGTGTATGTATACATGTATGCCCCTTAACTCTCAAAGCTTTTGTTTAACCTTTCAATTTGTGTTGGTTGAAAAGGGAGGTAAAAAATGAATATTGTATCTCTAACAACAAATTCAAACCAGAATTAAACTGGGAATGGGCTACTGCAGTCTGGCATTGAGCACTCTTTAGGTACTTCTTGTTTACCTTTCTTCCCATTTTATCCATATAAGTGCTTCTTGCAAAAACTTTTTTGTGTTGTGCATTAAAATTATTTGATGTCAAGGGGACTGCAGTTTACTCAAAGTACTAAGCTGACCTTAATTACTTCTATAACTTTAGATAGTTTTTCTTAATTGATCATCATCTCATATTCTAGGTTTCTTGAGATCTAGCCTAAACTATAGATATGTAACCATATATATGTAACCAATATTTGTGACATGGGAAATAGTGGATATAGACTTCCTCTGCTGAATCAGCTATGCTAGAAAATGCAGCACAAACTATTGTTGGTACTCCTTGTAATGTTTTTTGTTAAATGTATCTAATCATGTTTAATGGCTGATATGCACGTGCAATGTAGGTGTGTCAATCTGGACGGCTTCTACGGTCTAACAAACCTCTCGGTGTATATAAGATGGATATAGGCATGGTCTATGCGGTACAAGGTATTGCATGTGTAGTGCCCTGCCGTTGATTCTAGTGTGTTAACCTGTCCTTCTGTTATGTAGCATCATTGTAGTTTGTGTGATGAAATGATTTCTTTTCTCTTTTTAATTGTGTGTCGTATGTAATTGAAAGGTGAACTTGATTTAGATGTGTTTATAATTTGTGATATCATATTATGTGGAAATTAACTTTTCTTAGTAGAGTAAAAAAGCACAATCCAGATTCATGTTCTTCAAGTGATATTTTGGCTACATTATGACTGTTTTCTTATGAAGTAAAGAAAATAGAAAATTATTAACTAAGATTAAAGAAAGCGCCTAATATCAAAACCTTGTGTCTACCAAATATTCAGAAAAACAAAATCAAGCGCAAAAATCGGTCATAATCTTGTACCTCTATGCCAGCGGGAAAGGTTCAAGATAGTCATGTGTTGAAATTTTTGTATTCTGATTGGTGGATGTTTCATAAGTTCAGAACCTTGTATTTTACAATACAAGGTTTTGATATTAGGCCAACGAAATATTAAACAGGAAGTTAGTTATAGCCAGAAATAAGTTTTTTCATTTCATAATTATATATTACAAACAGCAGCTTAATTCACACAAACCTGACCTTGAAATATTAATTTTTATAGGTTGACTGAGGTCCAGGTCAATATTCTGACAACAAAATAAAATAATTTGAAACTTAAATGCAATACTAAGTATGTCATAAAGAGAGTTCTACCCTAGTTACTAAGAATGAGGCATGACTATACCTACTTTCTTCTGACTTGCTCTCCAACCTCTGGTTCGATTGTTTGTCTTTCCTGTTTTTGTTTATTGACAGTCTTTAAAATAGTTTGCAGATTATCATGAAAGTGATTAATATCTCCAATCTTTCACTTTTGCACTTAAGTTAACATCCTTTCACAATTTTTTCCTTATAAGCATAAATCACGATCAACAGAAGCATTGAGTTTGTTTTGGCATAGCTGTACAAGCAAGCTTTTGAGGAACTTTTTCAACCACTGAAGACGAAAGTGCTGTAAAAAATATGCTTAATTCAATTATTAAGCAAAGGGAAAAATAAAATATATTATTTTGGTTAGTGGCATTATTTACCAGAGAGGCATCTAGTGATTATATATTTACTGAAACAATATTTACCAAATTTGAAATAACATATATCCAAATTAAGCTGTTCTTGGAGAAACTTAACACAAAACATATTTCATTATTCAAAAAGATTTTCAAGGTTAATACGATATGTACTTAACTGCTTAACATTTTCCTAAACTCCTTGGCATGGTTACTTCCCCTTAAAATCATGGATACTGATGTATTATTTTAAGTTCTAAAGCAATTTTGATTATCAACAAAAACTGATTATTGTAATGCTGAAGTCAGCTGACGGATGGCCGTCAACTTTTGGTTTTCACTCAATAACTTGCGTTTACTTTGGGCCATTGACACCAAACTTGGTGTATGGGTAGCTTATATCAAAAGGCAGCTTGGGTTTGCTGCCCAGGGTTTGCTTTGGCCTATTGACTCAAAACTTGGTGTATGGGTAGCTTATATCAAGAGGCAGCTTGAGATTGTTACCCAGGTGTCTGTATTTAAGGTCAAGGTCACTGTTGCTATAAATAGAAATTCAGTTTCCACTCAATAACTTGAGTTTGCCATGGGCTTTTGACACCAAACTTTGTATATGGGTAGCTTATATCAACATGCAGCTTTGGATTGCTACCCAAGTGTCTGTGATCAAGGTCATTGTTGCTAAAAATAGATATTCAGTTTCTGCTCAGGGTAGCTTATATTAAGAGGAAGCTTGGGAAGCTTGGGATTGCCACCCAGGTGTCTTTGTTCAAGCTCAAGTTTCCACTTAATAACTTGTGTTTGCCATGGCCTGTTGACGCCAAACTTGTTGTATGGGTAGCTTATATCAACAGGCAGCTTGGGATTGCCACCCAGGTGTCTGTGATAAAGGTCAATGTCACTGTTGCTAAAAATAGAAATTCAGTTTCTGCTCAGTAACTTGAGTTTGCTTTGGCCTATTGACACCATACTTGATGAAAAGGCAGCTTGGGATAGCTACCCAGGTGTCTGTGATCAATTTCAAGGTCACTGTTTCTAAAAATAGAAATTCCCTTTTTGTGTTATAACTTGAGTTTGCTTTGACATATTGACACCTACTTAGTGTGTAGTAAGCTAATATAACAAAACACTTCTCAGGATTGCTACTCAGGGTTCTAAGGTCAAGGTCACTGTTGCTAAAAATAGAAGTTCAGTGTCTGCATAAAAACTTTAGTAAGCTTTGACCTATCGACAACTTACTTTGTGTTTGGATAGCTTTTATCAAGATGGTTGCTACCTTGATGTCTTTGATCAAGATAAAATCCACTTTTCCTAAAAAACGAAATTCAGTTTCTGCATAATAACTCGAGTTTGCTTTGACTGATTGACACCAAACTTGATTTCATGTTGCTCATATGATGCTACTCTGGATATTTCTCAGATGTCAATACTCGGTCATTGAAAACCTGGTTTTGTATCATTGCGGTGCTTCTTATAATAATAATATTTTTATACCTGTCTAAAAAGCAACCTTTTTCAAGGAATAGTAGATAACATGTGAAGGGCCTGGGTTCAATCCTCGGTCTGAGATTATCTGTTATTGTAATAAAATTATTGTAAATTCTGCAATTATATATAATGTCATCTAACTTATATTAAGTTATATGAAATCTGTCACAAATCATGCTCAATGACATAGTAACTGCAGCTGATTCACTGCACTATACTTCCATTTTCCTATAGTAGTGACCTGAAAATCTTTATCAACATTATTTATCTTTGAAAAAAAGTTATTTCTTGTTCCTTATGTATTACTAACACATGGAGCTTTCCTAACATTTATTTGCAGAAGTGTTTCAGTATTGACAAGGGCCTAAGATAATGAAACTAAATCAGGAGACCAGTCTCAAATCTGAATTAGTTGCTATTTCAGCCTATCAGATGCTTGAGATTTGAGTCAGGTCTTCAATCTTAGTTTAATGATCTTGTGCCAAAGTTATTTCTAAAACTTACATCTTATTTTTCATGTATATTATTTTTTAATTGGCACATTGTTTAGTTTTAGTTCCATTTATATTTAGAAATAAACATGTTTTCATAAAAAAATTTATAAAATAAAACTGGTTTGCCAGTATGGAATAAATCTATTTTTAGCTTTGTTATTAGACTCCTATCATATTATGAACTACAGTTTTATTAAAATAAGATGATTTATCTAATACTTGTGTTCTTCCAAATTACAAGTATTTTTATGATTTTGTTTTTGTTTAATTTACTTTAAGATCACCAGTTTTACCATAAATGGGCCATGTTAATGGACCCAGATGACATGAGTGCAGGGGTCAAAGGTTACTTGAAGTGTGACATTGCTGTGATAGGCAAGGGGGATTCTGTAAAGGTAAGTAGCCTGTTTTAACTTTTTTACCTGTTAAATTAATGAAATTGGCTCATCTTTATTTCAGGCTGAGCAATCAATTCACGCAAAACTTTATAAACTAAATACCTTAAAGTGTAGATCCTGATAAGACAAAGAGACTGCAGAGATGTGCAAGCTGATCTGGATCTAAACTGGTTGTAATTGTGACAAATGTTGTGCCTAGTGCTATAAAGGTTATCTGCACATGTTAAAGGTTTTCCAAAAATATAATGTTGCTAGGAAACAAAACTGTTAATTTGTGACAGGAAGTACGTAAAGGAGCTAGTTTTAAATGAAGATTTGTTATAATTGGGGTAAACTCATTGGGTAATTTTAGACCCAAATTACATGTTTGTCATGGTCAAAGGTGAAATGTGATAGTGCAGTATTATGTAAATTAAGTTAAATAAGTATTTTGTTTATTTTAGGTGATCATAATAAGCATGAAGAGAACATTTATTAACATATGAACTTCACTGATTATTTGAAGTTTACAAAGTCTTAAGTACCTTTGTTATAATTAATAACCTTTCATTATAAATATTCCAGCTGACATGTCTGTTATTTACAGGTACCTCCTAGAACAGACAGAGATGATGATGACATTGAAGCGTATGTACCAGATTATTGTTTCTTACCTTGTGAGCTTGTCTGTCTGAGACAGTAGAACTGTTGTCATAGCTTCCATGGCTGCCATTATTGTTGTCACATCACTCTGATCATTTTCTTATGAAAACGATTTTTTTTCACTATTCAATTTAACTTGATGCAACGTGTGTTGATCCAGATCAGATGACATGGATGTGCTGGCTGATCTGGATCTACACTAGTCACAAGTGCAATAAAACCCAGATATGTGGAGTAACCTTCAGAACTTTTCATGATTGTTTGGCAAAAGTATAGTCAGTACAAATTATAAATATACTTAAAGAAATTAGAAACACAACTTCTTTAAAAACAAAATATGTTTCATGATTAAAGAAGTTGCATTTTTAATTTCTTTTACAATATAATATGTATTTGAAGAAATAAGAAACGCAACTTCTTTAAATAAGAAATGTATTTCTTGTTTTAAGTTGCGTTCCTAATTACTTTAAGTATAGTTATTATTCAATGCTTTTAACATTCAAATTTATGTAATTTTGAAACAAATTAAACAGATTCTGAAGCTTGTGACAGGTACCTGCAAGCACAATTTTATCATCTGAGAAAACTGAGCATTACCAAAAACAATTAATTGAAAGTAACTATTGATAAGCAATACTTTTATATTTTATATAAACAATATCACATACTTAAAGTATTTGATACCTGAATGTGCAACTGCAGATCAACAACAACAACTTTACTGCAATTTTTTACCATTAGGTAGACATTGGAGGTCATAATCTGTGTTAATTTCCTTAAATACAGTATGATATTTCTTTTTATTTAGCAACCTGTTATTACCTGAAGGTGTACCAGCAGACCGACAGAGCGCTAACTTCACTGTGAAGATCTTCCGAGCAGACGGACTCCCTAAGATGAACACAGGTGTGATGGCAAGTGTGAAGAAAGCTTTCACCGGTGAAGGGAAGGACCTGGTGGACCCATATGTTCAAGTCTCTTTTGCTGGACACAAGGTGTGTTTTTGTAACCCTACTCCATAGATACACCTGTATTGTGTGTTTGAACTGTGTAGAGCCAGATCAGCTGGCACATCTAGTTTGCAGTGGTTAGTAATAACCAACAGTAATAATTCTAGATTTCATCCAGTTTTAAATGAAACATTGATGATTCCCATGATACTTAGTGATGGGTTATCAAATTTGTTTCATATTTATTGTTCTTTTAATATCTGAATCCATCCATTTCATATTCTGTCACCTAAGGGAATATGAACAGTATATTTGTTCACATACTAAACAGAAACATAATGACTCATTCCAAATGGATATACATTTGATGACACAGTACTTGTTCTACAATTTTGAGTCACTGTTGGCATAACCTTCTTTGCATACCATCGTTTGAGATGGATCTAAATTGTTCAGTTTATTGGTGTAAATATTGAGTTGTGCTCAACCTGGGGCTAGGCAGTGAGGACAGTAATATGCATATCCAATTCTGCCCTTGAACAGGCTCAATCAAACCGAGCCTGCAATGTTTGTCATGTTCAGCAGGTTGAAAGTTCCCTTTTGATCTATTTCTTGTACTCTCTTGGTTAATTGTAGTGTTATTTTGCCAACATAGAATATTAGGCTTCAGATGAAAGCTAGGAGGCAGATCTGTAGCTCTGTTGGTCAGTATATCATGATGACTTACTGACCATTAATGTAATGTAATGACATCCTGTGTTTCTCATCACGTTTGGCGCAGGATAATTTTGGCCACTTTTTAGTCAACACATTGTTAATTTAAATTATGGAACTTAATTTAAACATCAACACACATAAAGCAAACTTCTTTTCAAATCAAACTAATGATTGGCTTGCAATAGCCCTGCTTGGATACCGGTCCTTATCAATCAAATCGTGGGAATCTGAGCATTGAGAGCAATTAAGATACAGCATTTTTTAAGAATATTTAATAATGACAAACATTGTGACTTTCAGGGACGTACAAGTGTGAAGAAAGGGTCTTATGAGCCAGTATGGAATGAGCAGCTGGTATTTTCTGAGATGTTCCCACCTCTGTGTCGCAGAATCAAGATCCAGCTACGTGACAGTCACCAGGTCAATGATGAAGTCATAGGAACACACTATATTGATCTTGCCAAAATTGAGAATGAAGGAGAGAAAGGTAAAGGAACCGTAAATTTTTGTTGGGGAACAAATTTGGTGCTACTGGATGTTGATGTAATTTGTGCACATGATATTGATCGTGCCTTTATTAAAATTAAAGGAGAGAACAGTAATTGGCGAATAATTACTGTAATTGTTACTGCAATAGTTGTGTTGCTGCATGTTTGACACCAAACAGAAATATCAGCTTAGCAAGTTAAGGCCTCTTTTACTTAGCTAGTTTTAGATGTTTTATGAGCATAAAGTTTACAGCCTTCTGAGGGATGTTGAACATTCTCATGGGACTTGTCATTCAATATGTTTAATATGTATTAGTAGCTTCTACTTTAATGTAGGTACGTTATGGTTGTTTCATAGAAAACATGATTCCAATCCATATATTGGTACGTAAATACAATTATTTATTTAAGCACAAACTTAACACAAACAAAATGTTTTTGTAATGTAAATTAAAAAGATACATTATAAGTAAAATTAAACAGGGTAGAGTCAGATCAGTTGCACAGATACAAAACAGAAACATAATGACTTCCATTCCAAGTCGATATACATTTGATGACACTGTACCACTGTACTTGTTCTACCATTTTGAGTCACTGTTCACCCATGGATAACAGACATATCCCATTGAGAAAGGGTTAATGCACAGTGTCATATAATAATGTTTCAGGGTTTGTACCAACATTTGGGCCATCATGGGTGAACCTGTATGGTTCCACCCGGGACTATCACATTCTTGATGAACACAATCACCTGAATGACGGGCTCGGAGAGGGTGTGTCCTTCAGGGGGCGTCTCCTAATTTCTGTGCGCACAGATATATTGGACAGTTTAGAAGGAGGCCCAGCTAATGTAGTCGTGGAGCCTACAGCTCCCCTTCCAGATGTGAGTAACCATTTGTATGTCAGATTTGTAACAACTTTACTCTTTAAGTTTAACTTTACAGATTGTTTTTTATTATAACTAGAGAGTTAATTGTCTGACAGTTTCGAATCAACAACATTTGTCAATTGATTAAAAATGCAATCAGTGCAATGCTGAACATCAAATATACATTAAATATATTTGATAGTTCTGCCTTTAGTTACTCTCCAGAAGAGTAATTTATTAAAGCGCTCTACAAGGGCTTGTTTTCTAACAAAATTTGTAAAAACTTTATACTATTCTTCTTGTTTGAATTTATATTATTTATATTAACACAAAATAAATATTGATTAAACTAAGTTACTCTTATACAGTGTTTTATCTTTGATGAATTTATATGTATATTTATAAAACGGCTATTTCCACTAGCCAAAAATATATACCATACCATTTTTTGCCAAATTGTGGCAGAAAAAATTTCAATTCCCAAAGTTTGATTGTTAATCAATATTCACTGTCGGCAGTTAAAAGCATTAAAGTCCAATCTCAATGAAAACAGAATACACTTAATATCAAATCAGATACTTTTTCAATATTAATTTTGACTTGTCAATTGTTTAAACTGTCTGTCTATGGGTTCATTCATTTGTTCTGTTTGTTCTGTTTAATTTTGACAAGTAAATGGGAATCATAAAATTACCAGAATTTAGTGCAAATACTTTTTTTCACCAGTTAATTCAAATATCTAAACTAGTATCCATCCATTGTATAATGGTTGAAATAAAAAAAACAACATAAATGTGACAATACTCACAGAAATGATGATTCATTATTTTGGGAGATTTCTTCCTGGAACTTAACTTTTAATTCCATTCATACACATTTTAATACATGTATGACTAGTGCAGATCCAGATCAGCCTGCAAATCCATGCTGACTGATCTGGATCTACACTGGTGGCATCCTGGTCAGAAATAACCTAATGGATCAAAGATCCAACACTGTAGATCCTCATCAGATGGCATGGATTGCTAGCTGATCTAGATCTACACTGTTTACCCACAAAATAAGCATTGTATCTGATGTAGTAAAGGGTTATAATGAAAAAGGGATATTTTACAAGATGTCCTTCACTTGTTCACAGAGTGCAACAGGTCGTTATGAGGAGTACTTCTTGTTTGGCTGTTTCTTGGAGGCTTCAATGATTGACAGGAAAATTGGAGAGAAACCAGTCCATTTTGAAGTTAGTGTCGGTGAGTGAACTTCTTCCATTTTGAAGTTGTTTTTATGACGTTGGAATGAAAACTGTCATAAATGTAAAAGAAACATAATTCCAATGAATTTAACTTGACAATGAAGTATCTGTGGAGATGAGTCATGTGCCTTAACCAACTTGTCATCAAATCGAACAAAATTTGCAATTGCAGAATATTGTCATAGAAGTTATGAAAGGAACCAATCAATTGTTACATTATATAATCTTAAACTTGGGAGTTAAAGATAAAAATAGCTAAGTCCCTGAGGAAAACTATGGCATATTGTATTGAGGCTGTTACAAGCTCCCATTATCTACATTTGTCCAGAGATGTAAGAGCATTCTGTAACTATAATACAAATTATAGCAACAATTTAACAATCTCTTCTCACAAAACCCTAATACTAACCCCTACACTAACCCATGCATTAATCTCCTGTTCCTAACAAACCTTAACCTAAGCCTAAACTTAAACTCCAACCCCAGAGACAATATGCTTAACAATCAGTATTATGAAAAAATAATAATAGTGATGAACTTAATTCAATGAAAATTATGTCGTTAAAGTAATTTTGTTGTGCCATTTTGTGCACAACTCAGGCTTGAGGACTATATCAGTAGGTAGTGGTAAACAAGGACAATTTATCTGGGCATTGAATGAAGTCAGCAGTGTATGTGCACATGGCCAATAATTCAAGCAAATATTGTATTAGAAGTGTTATTTTGCCAATTTATTCTTGTTGTACAGGTAATGCAGGCAACCATCTTGATGGTTACAACCCGCCTACAAAGCGAGACTCCACCAGTGATGAGACATCAGAAGAGGAAGGTGGCGACAACGAATCTGATTCTGGTAGAACTACCAGCGCCCCCAAGTGGCACAGTACCACTCACCCACTGAAGCCGATGACCCGGGACAAAGTTTACTATCACCTACCGTACTATGAGGAGAAGCCATGTGTGTATGTGAGGGAGATGTTTGAAGATCATAGACGGAGAATGTACAACACTAACATACTGGAAAAAATCGCTGAAAAGCTGGTATGTATATATGCTTCATATTGCTGTACATTTCTTTTGCAATTTAACTTTGTGTTAACCTTTATAACTAAATTAATTTGTGTAAATAGAATTGTCATGCTCTATAAGTTTAAATCAGTCTAGTCATTGTTTTATGTTTTTACATTCTGTTTACATTTTTAAGGGGTTCAGACTCTTATAATGCTTGTTTACAATGTGACCCATGTAGGGTAACTCCAGAATTCTAGTGAAATTAATTATTAGATCCATGTCTTGAATTTTCCAGCAGTTATCATTATAATGTAACAAATCACAAATTGTTTTTATGTTCATGAATTTAAACTCTCAAAAATGATATTAACTATTTGTTAAGATGCAACAGGCATTCAATTTTGTTTATCATCTTACTACATGTAACTTTGGCAATAGTTCCTTCATCCTAAATTGACTCAGAGCAACCCAAGATGGCACTCTGAGATTTTTTTCCATAGAAATGCTTTATCATCTTTCTTCATGAATGTGGTGAACACTTCCCAACTTTCTAAGACTGTGAATTCCCACTGGCTTTATTGTAGCCAAAGGAAAATAAGCTGATTTTCTTGATAAATATTGTGCCTGAAAGACATATTTCCTTAATGAGGCCAAAGACTAGATAATTTGGAGACTGCAGATGTTTTTGAAGGAAGCTCAGCCCACACAGCTCTGTAATAGAGTAAATTACGATGAAAAGATGAGAGTTAGAACTGGATTATGTCAAAGTCTCATAATTTACTGCTTGTCACCCACATCTTGTGATAAAAGGAAGACACCATGATTGTAGTTATATTGATGACCCATGATGATCATTCAGATTGAAATTCTCATTAACTTTGGTTATAAATTAAAGGAAGTTTGTGAAGCCAATAAACTTTTAACACATTAACCCAATCTCAGAAGCAATTAGCAGTGAGTAGATAGTGTTATATTTGAATTTGAACAACAAACAGAATGATTGCTGTTAGCATGACTGCTAGTGAGCTTTCCTTCAGACATTGGCATCAGCATCACATGGCATTATGGCGTATGCAGTCTGTGTAGACCCAGATCAGCCTGCACATCCCCACACTGTCTGATCAGGGTCAAAACTTTCACCATTCAGAGAAGCATTCTTACTGCATGTAGAAAATACTGCAGATCCTTGTCAGACCATGTAAGTCTGCAAGTTGATTATCCCTTTACTCCATATTATATACATTTGATCACATGTGAAAACAGTGTAGTTCCAGATCAGCTGGCACATTTGTGCAATCTGATCAGGATCTGCACTTTCTCTTTTTGGTCATGAATATGAATCAGAAAGCAAACAGTGCAGATCCTGATCAGACAGCTGGGATGTACAGGCTGATCTTGATCTACTATGTTAGCCCACCCAACAAAGACAGATGTATGAAGGAAAAGGTTAAGATCTACATATGGAGCAAATGGTGCATCACAATTTGTTATGTGATGTGGGCCGAAGATCATATATCTAAAACTGGAGACCAGTCTCAAATCTTAGGCATCTGATTGGCTGAAATGGAGACTGGTCTCCAATCTCTATGATCTTGGGCGGAGGTAAAACAAAATTATTTATTCCTTACAGGAAGATGGAATAGCTGAGGTCAATGAGATGATTACCCAGGAACAGCCATACCCGGAGAAACGACTCCGTGGGGTGTTCGAAGAGTTTGGGTCAGCATGTTCAAAGTTTGTCTCCCTTGTCAAGGGGACAGGGGGTGGGGGATCTGCAGGGAAAACCAAGCTTGATAAGGAACGACATAAACTCCTTGTGAGAGAACTGGTAGGTAGATTGAAGCTATAATAATTCCATCTTGTTTCGTTCAATTGACTTTCCTTTTTTGTAAATTAAGGAGATTTTATTTTGTAATAAATTGGAGGGCTTTTACTGAATTCTGCACAGTGTAGAAAAATGGCCCACATTTACTTTAAGATCAACTCTTGATTGATCTCAGTTTGAAATGGTTTATTTAATTCTTATTAACATATTATTTTATCATTTATGTTTTCAGTCATTCTAATCTAAACAGGTCTAATTAAGTTCATATATGATTCACATCCTATATGATTGTTGTGTAGCCAATTGCTGATATTTTAATGTTTAAAATGCATTTGGTCACATTTTTAAAAGCTTTTCATAAATATTAAGATTTTGTTTAGGTGAAATAACCAGCAGTTCAGATCGAGTCATTGTGGAAACATGTAAGGTGAACTAACCAGCAGTTAACAGAATCCAAAAATAAAATAATTCCAAAATAAAAGAAAATAATAAAAGTAAGTTTTCTTTTCGCAGGACCAGATGTCAACTCTTGCTCGAACAATGAAAGCAACCACAGCAAAGAGCAACCTTAAAGACAAAATACGAATTGCAATGCAATATCAACAAAAAGTACGAGCACTTATGCAAGAGGTAAGGGTTGTTTTTTTTATACGAAACAATGTTGGAATTCAATGTTTTAAACAAGTGAACTCATTATTCTGTTAGATTATTTTTAAAGAAATACTAGGGATGGAATCGACTACTTGAGTACTCGATCAAACGTCCGGGTATCGAGTACTAAATCTGCTACTCGAGTACTTGGAACAAAATAAAATTTTTGATAAAAAGAAATCCGTTTGTTTTGTTTATAATTCGTTCGATATATTGCACAGTGGCAATAAGACACTATGCGCGATGCACTTAATTGCCACAGGTGATGTATTTTACACTTTGAAATTGAAGTGTCATTGTTGTGAAATAACAATCTGCCAAATAAGGGTCCCAACTGGCACTTGTCAATAATGTCAGTTAGCAATGTTTTTATAGCGGTAATACAGATCTATTGTTTGCCAATTACCTGTGGTACCCATTTCGCACAAATGTTTTGACAATTAGATAATTGGCGCATCATACAGAAAATCAGGACCGCCCAATATAGTCTTTGATTGGTTCACGTGTATGTGGTGATAATTTCTAATCTTTTGATTGGTGAATGATGCGAACTAATCTATGAATATTAATGAAAATAAAAAGATTAAGTAAAACGATGGTAATGTTTAGTATCACATTCTTTAAGTTAACTCCAAAATAAATACCTGTATTACATCAGCAAAATGCCTCCCGCAAAGTCGTCTGCGTGAAGATACTTCGAACAGGCAGCAGATGGAAAAACAGTCAAATGTTCTCTATGTAGTTCCGAGTTGGTCTACAACGGGGGAACTACAAGCGTACTTAACCATCTTAAGTTGAAACATGATACCAATACCACACCTAAAAAGCAGACAGACAAGCCCAACAAAAATTAACCCGGTTTTTGGAAAACTTGCAATCAAGTTTGATAATGCATATGCATTTACTATATTTCTTGCTTTAATATATTGTATGGTATCGTTTTGTTCACTGCAGTTATGGTTTTAGTTTAGTTCGATTAATTTATTTGATTTGATTATTTCACAACATAATATTATTCTGACCACCGTATATGTACATGTACGCATGACTGTGTTGTAACTTTGATACAATTTGTTGATTTATTATAAAATATATTATATAATAAAATAACAAAACACATATAAAAGATATAACACACTTTTGTTTTGTAAGTATCTTTATTAATATGTGGTGTATGGAATAAATACACTGTAGGTTGAAGCTGATATTACCCAAACGGAACTATCTATTAACATCGGAAATCGTTCGAGTACTCGAGTACTCGATCGGAAGATCATCTGAATACTCGAGTACCAATTTTACTACTCGTTACCATCCCTAAGAAATACACTAACTGTTCTGTTTCAATAACCACTTACTTAAAAAATTGATTATTATTAATTACGGTAATTGTTGTCAATCTTGATTATTTACATTGTATTGTTCTGTAAACTGTGTGGTCTGTGATAAAGCTTGTCTCTTCATCTCATTGGCTGTACATATTGTAAGCTCATAAGAAAAAGCCCCTTTACCCAGAAACTGGTAAAAGAATGTAAAGTTTAATGACAATACTAAGTTATAACCAGGATGGCTTTATAATTCTCATACAAGCCTTTTAAATGGAAAATTACAAACCCATACAACTGAATCAATGTCCTAAATCAGGTATTACATCATGATGAAATAAAATGAACTTGAAAATTTGCAATTCTGGTTTTAGCCCCAGCATGCAATACCTGATGTGTTTATATGGTTGGTGAGTGGTAACAAGCGTATTGCGTACCAGCGGATACAGGCTCGGGACATCATATACTCCATAGTGGAGGAGGAGTGTGGCAAAGATTGTGGAAAGGTCAAAACCTTGCTTCTCAAGGTGAGATTACTCTATCTACTTGGTACTTCTTAACCCTTTCCTTGATATATACGCAATTTTACGCATGTGCGACCAGTGTGCTGTTTGATCTGGATCTAAACTGATTGCCCTAGCAATAAAGATGTATTTGTACAGGAAAGAGTTAAGGTAACATTCCTGATCTGTAACTTCTCAGTTATTAGATTACTGTATTAAATACTTCTCAAGGTAAGATTTTTGTTCATAATCACAATCTAAATGGTATTACTGTAGATCAGAAACCTTTGATTTCTTTTTAAACAGGTTTTCTTTGGAGAACCCTGGTTATTAAATTAGGGTATATCATTGGACAGGCTGGATTCAACATTTCATTAAGTTTTTTGTTTAAAATCACTTTTTCTCAGTAACAGTTCAAAGGAGAGCTTTGAAACTTAAAATAGGTGTCTCACATTATATTTGCGATTATAAAGACAAGTTTTATAACTCTTGACTGTATTTTGTCACAGTTATACCCATTTTTATACGCCCGTTTGAAAAACGGGACGTATTATGGGAACACCTGTGGCGGGCGGGCGGGTTGGCAGGCGGGCGGGTTAGGCAGGCTGGCGGCGTCCACATGGTTTCCGCTCTCTAAGTCAAAGAGTTTTCATCTGATCTTTATCAAACTTGGTGAATATGTTGGTGGGCATAATATCTCGACCAAGTTTTATAACCAGCCAAATCCCCCCAGGCACTCCTGAATTATGGCCCTTGAATTGTCCAAAATTACTGTTTCCGCACTCCTAAGTCAAAGAGTTTTCATCCGGTCTTTATCAAACTTGGTAAATATGTTGGTGGGCATAATATCTTGATCAAGTTCTATAACCAGCCAAATCCCCCCAGGCACTCCTGAATTATGGCCCTTGAATTGTAAAAAATTACTGTTTCCGCTCTCTAAGTCAAAGAGTTTTCATCCGGTCTTTATCAAACTTGGTGAATATGTTGGTGGACATAATATCTCGATCAAGTTCTATAACCAGCCAAATTCCCCCAGGCACTCCTGAATTATGGCCCTTGAATTGACCAAAATAAGGGTTTACGCTCTCTAAGTCAAAGAGTTTTCATCCAGTCTTTATCAAACTTGGTGAATATGTTGGTGGGCATAATATCTCAACCAAGTTCTATAACCAGCCAAATCCCCCCAGGCACTCCTGAATTATGGCCCTTGAATTGTCCAAAATTACTGTTTCTGCTCTCTAAGTCAGAGAGTTTTCATCCAGTCTTTATCAAACTTGGTGAATATGTTGGTGGACATAATATCTCGATCAAGTTCTATAACCAGCCAAATCCCCCGAGGCACTCCTGAATTATGGCCCTTGAATTGACCAAAATAAGGGTTTACGCTCTCTAAGTCAAAGAGTTTTCATCCAGTCTTTATCAAACTTGGTGAATATGTTGGTGGGCATCATATCTCAACCAAGTTCTATAACCAGCCAAATCCCCCCAGGCACTCCTGAATTATGGCCCTTGAATTGTCCAAAATTACTGTTTCCGCTCTCTTAAGTCAGAGAGTTTTCATCCGGTCTTTATCAAACTTGGTGAATATGTTGGTGGGCATAATATCTCAACCAAGTTCTATAACCTGCCGAATCCCCCCAGGCACTCCTGAATTATGGCCCTTGAATTGTCCAAAAACTGAATTAGCGGTATCTGCTCTCCAAGTCGAATAATTTTCATCCGATCGTTACGCAACTTTGATGATCAGCATTTTGACGGGCGTATTTTGTGTCAGTTTGGCACTCTTGTTCACTAATAATTTATGAAGAAAACTTGGTGTTGTGTCTCAGAATATTGACTTAGAACCATAAACCATAAACCAGATTGCTGCAGTTTATTTGGAGTTGTGGCCCTTTAATTGCCAATATCTGACCAAATTAGCAATCTTACTAAGCATTTATTCAATTTTCACTTATTTGCTTGGAATGTTAAGGAGCATAATTATAACCTTGGCTACATGTGTAAGGCACTTGACTGTTGATCCTCTATTTGCATTTGTTTATACCCACCCTTCAAAGAAGAGGGGGGATATACTGTTTAACACTTGTCTGTCAGTCTGTAACAGAATTACCATCACACTTTTTAAAAAACTATAACATGAAGCAGCCTGATATTATTTTGCATATTGCTGTATCCTTTGGTCCCATATAGTGTAATTTAATTTATGCTACTTGCTCATCTACTTCCTGTTTACCCAATACTTAGATTTATACACATAGTTGACATACATGCACAAATTTGACACCCTTTATACAAATAAAATAAGTAAATTACATTTTGAAGTCATTTTTCTCACAGCAGGGGTATCACTAGTGAGCATTAGCTCACAGATTTACCTTGTTTCATCAGATTTCTAACATGAACAGCCTGTATTCTGTCTTCATAGTCAATGCTGATGGTTATCGTTGCTAATTTTGATATAAAACAGCTAGAGACTTGGGTTATGGCCTTTTGAATGTCAATATTTATCCCAATTTCCATTATGCGCTCGCAAGTCTTGCAAAACATTCATGGCGTATTTGCTGAACTTGAACATAATGTTAACGGGCATATAATTTTATGTAAGTTTGTAATGTAAGTTACTTTAGTCAGTCTGGAGATACAGCCTTTAACCTTTCCGCGCCCGACCCTGTTTTCCGGACGGACGTCCGTAACGTATTTAAACGTGACAAAATTTTGACTTCCCAAAACCCGACCCTGT
Organism: Corbicula japonica; assembly: GCA_038501625.1. Classification (NCBI taxonomy): domain Eukaryota; kingdom Metazoa; phylum Mollusca; class Bivalvia; order Venerida; family Cyrenidae; genus Corbicula; species Corbicula japonica. The sequence goes on from JAZAYU010000008.1 coordinate 10,989,878, forward strand.
TTTACTGGAGGTCGCCAGAAACGTAATTAAACATGTGCTTTTTTCACGATTTTAAAAACCATAACGTAAATCTGCGTAAATTATATTTTAGTGCCCGTTGAAAAGTGTATGTTTGAATAAAGCATATACGCTTTTGTCCGTTACCGGTATTCTACCTTTTAAAGAAATTCGGAATTTTCAACATGGTAAGAAACCCGTGTAAAACACGTTATCTAACGTTACGGTCTTTCTTCTGTAAAAAAGGTGGAAAAAAGCATATCAAGAATAGTGCTTTAAAATCACGAATTTCAACGCTGTTTTACGTAATTTGTGAAAAATTCGGTTTATCGCAGGAAGACTGTAACGTAAAATTCCGTAAATTAATTAATCTAATTAACAGTAATTAATTTTTATGCCATTGCAAAAAATGTCATTTTTAAGTAATTACTAGGTAGATATAGGATTTTTTTAAAATAATGAATAACTGTTTTGGAGCCACTTTTTTATTTTGACAATGAAAGATGAAGAAACAGCAACACATGTTATTAGATTTTTTTTCTTAAAATTGAACTTTTTAAAATTACTAAATTTCTTATCAGATTATCTAGGTCAAATGTATTCAATTTCTTACTAAATTATATTTGAGAGAAAATATGTGATGCATTCAAATGACTAATGGTTTTAAAATACTGATCGATGATTCCGCATTCTTTTAAATAGCCACCAAAGTAAGGACTTTTTTAAAAATGAAAAATAAATTGACGGGTTTCCGACGAAAAAACAGGGTCGGGTTTTGAAAAGCGATTTTTTTGACACGTTTAAATACGTTTCGGGCGTCTTCCCGTAAAACATGGCCGGGTTTTGGGAAGTCAAAATTTTGTCACGTTTAAATACGTTATGGTCGTGGAAAGGTTAATACCCAAAGCAAAATATTAGCAAGTTTAGATAGGTGTATTTTGTGGGAGTTTGGCAGTCTTGGCACATGGCACTCGACAAAGAGCTCTGCTTGGATATCATTTTTGTCTAATGCAAAGAACTATGCTTGTGTTTGTTTGTGTTCCTTTGACTTTTGGTATCAATGAGGGTTTTTTGCAGATTGTTATTGACTGTGTCGCAAACAGCATTGACATTCCTGTGATGAGCAGAATAAAATAGTTGTACACTTTCAAATTAATTATTTGTCATGACAGACTTTTTCAAGGTTAATTAATCCTTTCATCCAGATATACCCCTTTATGGCATGGGCGAACAGTATAGATGCAGATCAGCCGGCACATCAGTGCCATCTGATCAGGATCTGCACTGTTCACTTTTTGATTTCTTAGGCTATTTCTGAACAAGATGTGACCAGTGCATGCAGATCCTGATCAGATGTCACAGAATGTGCAAGCTGATCTGGATCTACACTGGTCACACACACATAAAAATGCATATCTATGGAGTAAAAGGTTAACAAAAAGTGAAATACGTGTGTCAGAAATCACCAAATTCAGAAAACACTACCTCCCCGTGCAGCCATGTGGAGAGTAAAAGGGTCCATTGGTTTATAAGAACATCAAAACCTAGCAATTGAATTTCTGTTTCCACAATTGCAGTTACCAGGAAAGAAAGCAAGCAGCGTGGCAGGGTGGTCTATTCAAGCCAAATTGCAGGTGTACTTATGGTTGGGGCTCAGCAAAAACAAGAAGGATTACCTGAATGGGTTGCCCAAAGGGTATGAGGAGACAAAGGCCCTAAAACTGTCAGTCAAACCACAGTGTGTTCCCTCTTCTGTCATCACATACACGGGTAGGATTGTCTTTTATTTCAGGCCTTCAAGTGAAACCTTTAAAAACCTTTAATTTCAGAGCAAACCTTTAAAACCTTTAAATCTTCTAAAAAAAAAACAACTTTAAAATGGCCAAATAGCCTGTAACTTTTACTAAAAATCTATATTTTTGTTCTGACTGCTTGCCGTGCATGGCAGTTTAAAGCAAGTAATGGTAGTCAATCATAATAAATTATGCAAACTGTATGAGAGAATATCATACATGCCTATTTCCAATACCTTTGGTTTTAGAGTGTGAATTTCCATATATAAATTAACTTAAATAACATAAATAAAGTAAATACATATAAATTATGTGTTTTCAATGAGAATTCTGACAAAAATAGCCTTTCTTTACTCTTTATTCTTAAATATTTTACACTAAAAGGCCTTTATTTCCATAGATTGGAACCTTTATAAAAATCTTTATTTTTGATCAGTCCTGCTAGGAGGCCTGTTATTTAAGGAGGTGGTCATGTTATTAACAGTGAAGTCCTTTCATGGGTGACCTCTTGTTTCCTCTTTCTAGGTCCAAACCATACTGTGCAGAATGGATTACACTATATTTAATTATTACCTGATACCTTGTATAAATGTAATTTGGTATTTCTTACTGTTTTCTGAATTCTTAAAACGTCCACGTTCGCAAACTGTTGACTGGTCAATAGTTTTGACTGTTTTCTTCGCGTGCTCTGACGTCATAGAGGATCCCCCCCCCTTTGAGTGAGCGGTCTCTTGATTGAACTGTTGACCGGTCAATAGTTTCGACTGTTTCCCTCGCGTGCTCGAAAGTCATAGAGGATTACCCCTTGAATTAATTGATCAGGTAATAAAACATATATATGTGATCTGAGAACAGTCAAACAGTTGTCCCTCGGTGTCGGGGATAGTGTTTTGAACTGTTGCCCTCGGCCTACGGCCTCGGCCAACAGTTCAAAACACTATCCCCTCCACCTCGGTCCAACAGATTGACTGTTCCCAAATCACATATGAAATAACTGTATACTGATGAGATCTTGGGTATAATCATCATAATACGTTTGACTTTTTAGAAAAACAGATATTCCAGCTGCGTGCTCACATGTACCAGGCTAGAAGTTTGATTGGTTCTGATGCTTCCGGTCTCTCTGACCCCTTCGCTAGGGTTGCGTTTGGAGACCAGTCTATATCTACCCAGGTGATAGAGGAGACTCTCAGTCCAACATGGGATGAGATGTTGATATTACACGAGGTTGTGATGTACGGTTTGATGCAGGAGATTGTGGAGAATCCGCCCACTATCATTGTGGAAGTGTTTGATCAAGACAAAGTGGTAAACGCTCGTTTTTTGTTAGAAATTGTATTAATTGTTAAATACCTTTGCTATATGTCATTAAAAGCTGCTAATTGAAAAAAAAAATTTTAATTCTATATAGAAATTTGGCCATGTTAATGTTTTGAAACTAGAACTTAATCGTTGGTATAACTTAATAGGCATTTCATTAAATATTCCTTTTTTTTTCAATAAATACTTGACAGGACCATATGAACATAACCACAATTGAGTCTCGAGGTCAGGGTCATGCTCAAGGTCACGACTGTTAAGAATTCATTTATTCTTTACACTAACTTAGGCGTAATTTTGTCATTTATTTCTCATTTTGCCATTTAACTTTCAATATAATATTAAAACAGGTAGGACAACAGACACATGTCCATGCCAAACTTTAAACTGTTTCGGGCCATTGGTGAAATTCTGATGAGAAAGATCCAGATTTCCTTACTAAAGAATGTTACCTTAGCCTAGATAAATCAAGTTTGATTGTTCCAAATTAAAAACATTTGTACTAAAATCATTTGTACTAAAATCTAAAATCACAAAGAACAAATTAAGAAATGTTGGTCATAATGTAATATAATTGCATTAGTTTTATGAGGTTTGTTAGTATAATTGTATGCCTGTTTGAAAAAAATTATCATATTAGGTCATGGCACAGGTTCTCCATCTGTGACCCTTACTGATTTTTGGGTCAGGAGATAAAATGTCAAGGTCACAATGGTAATTTATAGTCACCAAACTTGGAAGGAAGACTGCTTATACTAAGTAGGTGACCCGTTTAGTCAGTCAAGGTCACAGTGACCTCTTTTGAAAATTTTTGCTGCAAATTAATAACTGACTTGCTGTCAGAAACTTGGTATGGGAGTAGATGACCCCTATTGTTCTAAGGATCAAAAAGTAAAATGTGACCTTTATTTAAAAATTGGCTTTCTATTAATAACAAAAGAATGTTATGACCTAAAGTCACTAAACTTGGTATATAGATTCTTAATGATCAGTAGATGACCCCAGCTGATTTTGAGATTAATGGGACATAATCACATAACTAAAAATAATTTTAGTTTTCCATCATAAACTGAATCTGGATTTGCTAACAGCATTTGGAGGAATAAAGGTTTTTCTTGGTCAGTAGATACTCCTGATTGACTAACACAGACATATATGCCTTTTTTGGTCGTGATCTTATTATAATCTCGATTTTCTTTTATTTTTTTAAGACTGGCATAGGTTCTAATCAAGGGGTAATGATATATGTTAGCCAAAAGGCCATCTCTCTCTCTTTTATTTGTTTTATCATTTATCATAGATTTTTTCTACTTTTGTGAAATATTATTTTTGTAGTTACTTGAAGTTTAGTGTTTTAGTCAAAGGTATCCATTATTGTTCATTTATAACATATTTTTGTGTGTATTAACCAAACATATTTTTATTATTCCTTTGTTTATGATTTGAGAATGATTCGAAAACACTTGTACTTGAAAACACTGCAAGAAATGAAATTCTTGAATGCCATATCAAACTTTAGAAAATAGCCACACAATCAGAAAGTGCATGGGCATTTTATACAACATTTCTTTTAAAGAGAAATAAACTTACATAGAAATTTAAAATTTAGCATAAATTTTGTACCACTTACATTGAAGGAAAGATAAAATCCATTTTGTTTCATTTAGAACGTTAGCCTGCTTTTAGTATAAGTAGTATTCTCACACAGTTAGTACCAATTGTGGCTCTAACAATCTATCTGTCTTTTTGCACTTGTATATTCTTAACATTTTACTATTTATATTTAACAAAATATGTAAGTGCTGCTTACCAATTTATTTGTTTATTTAATGTTAACAGGGAAAATCTGAATTCATTGGTCGAGCGCTGTGCAAGCCTGTGGTGAAAATGGCAAATGAGAGGTACGAGCCTCCGAGGTTCCCACCATGCTTGGAATGGTGGGACGTGAACCGTGGCATGGATAGAGCAGGAGAACTTCTTGCCACATTTGAACTTCTCCAGGTAGGCATATTTAAAACTTACAGGTTTAAACTGATTTTGGCAACAATGTTAATGACATGATAGCCTCTGTTTCATGGAAAACTTAAGTTGCTTTTCTATTGCTGCTCAAACTCCTTTAACCCTTTTCTCCATATATGCACATTTTTACATGTGTGCGACCCGTGTGGTCAGAAATAATCAAATAAATCATAAAGCGAACAGTGCAGATCCTGATCAGATGGCATGGAAGTGCCAACTGATCTGGATCTATACTGTTTGCCCACGCAATAAAAGTGTGTCTATGGAGGAAAGGGTTAAATAATTATAACCTTATTTAACACTTTTACTCCATGAACTCTGGCTTTTATCCCAAAGGTGACCATTGTAGATCCAGATCAGCTGGTCCATCTGATTTGATCTAGAATGTTCACTTTTAGATGTGCCCGCTGATCTGGATCTGCACTGGCCATCCATGAGATAAAAGGTTATCCATGGAGTAAGAGAAAATGGTTAAATTAAAAACTTGTGTTGAGTCCTAGGAAATTGCCATAGAACAATTATAATTGGTTTATAGAATCAACAATTACACATGAAGAAGGCGAGCTGAAATATTTTTATTTTGCTCAAAGAAGACTTAATTGATATCTTTGCATATACATGTAGTAAGAAGTTTTCAGAAAAATGTTTTGAATGCTTCTTACTATTGAAGAGGGCATACGTATCCTGTCTCTGTGCTTCTGTGACAATTTCTCATGTCCTGGCTCTAACTTCCTCTTATATAGACAGATTTTAAAATAACTTGCCACATCCCATATAAGTGTTTTTTTCTGCGGGCTCCAAATTCTGCGGTTTTGTTAATTTCATGGGTGTTTTTATTTCTGCGTACATTATTTCTGCAGCATCAAGTTCTTTCATAATCAGACTAAAATTCTGCGGTCTCGGTAGAAAGTGGAAATATAAACATTGTTGTCATTTCCGAAGAAACTTACCAAAATAAAGTCAAAACTAATACATGTATTAGGTTTGAGTTAGCAGTCAGCTGTAAATGGAAAATCTTTACGCAATTGTACAAAAAACAAATCAAACCATCATAGCAAACACGGTGTAGAATTTTAGAAATGTTTCTTATTGCTTCCATGAACAATAGAATGTTTGACTTAGGTGCAAACAATAATTATGTGTATCAATAGGAAAAGATGCGCCTATTCAATCACTATCCAACGTGTGAAATATTTTCTTGCGATTTACCTGTGTTTGAGTAATATAATGACATGGTTTGAACAGCTTTAAAATTTGATCAGAGTAAAACCAGATTAACATCTTTAAGAGTACCTGTAAATGCAACAGTATCCAAGCTCACTAAAATCAAAAATATCTTTATTCAAATATCGTGTAATAAAGCATGTACAAAATGTAGAACACACACCGTGACCGATATAAAGTTAACGGAGGGATAAATATTCTGCGGATTTTAAATTTGCAATCATTTATTTAACGATAGAAATAGAAATAAAGTCACCGCAGAAATAACCACTTATACGGTGATATTTGTCATATCACCTGCAAGACCATGCATTCAAGGTCAAGGTGACAGGTCAATTTTTACTATAATAATTTCCACAAATTCATACATTTTCATTATTTAAAAGTTTAAATTGGATTTGCCGAAATAAAAACATTGTCTTTCCTTTTGCTTATTTTAAAACCTTCCAGTAACTGCTTATAAGCCATATTAATTGAGTAAAGGGTTTATGGATGTTGAATGGAGTAGGACATGAGTTCAAAGATGTACATAAAGTTAATTATGGATATGCTGTTATGTAGATTGTTAGCATAGATTTATGTTGTTATTTCTCATTTTGTGATGATCTGTTTGTTACGACAACTGTAGTTCCCATTTGATGAAGATGAGCTACTACTGGCAAATCGTACACCACCTTATGCGAAGAAAAATCTGCGGGTATTGTAAATCATTGATCTGGTCACAGTTTTATAGACTTTTTCTGTTTCTAATGAATAAATTACCAGCTGCAAAACAATGTATTTTTCTAGTAGCACATTAAACTAATGCACAATTGTATTGACTAGTACTAGTGCAGCAAGAGGAGAGATTTCTTTATTGTTTGTTGTTTGTTTTGCATTATATGTTGGACTTTGGGGTTTAAAGTTTAAGATGCAGTGTAAGACACAAATATTATTCTCGAAATGAACTCCAGTGCCCAAGGTTATAAAACTGAGCATGGAAACCAGTCTCAAATCTCAAGCATCTGAATGACTAAAATGGCGACCAGTTGCTATTTCAGTCAATCAGATGCTTGAGATTTGAGACTGATTTCCATGCTCAGCTTTATAACCTTCAGCCCAGAATTCACTAGTGGCTTAGTCACAAGAAAAACTTCATAATTCTGGAGTTCTTGTGTGGAATGTTTTTCTGTCTCTCACTTCTTTTATTTGATAATTTCATGATTTTGACAAAACATTGCACAAATGGGGCAAAAAAATTGAAATATTTTTTTAATGTTAAACTTGGGATAATTGTGTGCCCGACCGTATCAATATCAAAATGAGAAAAGAAAAATTATAATCTACAATTCATTAAACTCTTTATTCCATATTTATGTGTTTTAATGTTTATGACCAGTATAGATTCAGGTCTGCTGGAACATCCATGTCTGATCTGGATCTACATAGGTTGCATCTTGGACAGGAATAACCTGATGAATCTAATAGCAAACAGTATACATCCTGATGAGACAGCACACATCTACACCATTACCCAGTAACTCTATGCAATAAAGCTGTATCTTTGGAGTAAAGGGATAAAAAATTTAAATTATTCACTGGAAAGCATAAATCAATACTTTGTTATTCTAAAGAGAAGAGTAGTAATTCTCTCGCTTTTTTCAGTGAGGCTGCACATTCTGAAAAGATACATAAAACAGGATTTTCTTTGGTAGACTATTGAAGGAGTATTTTGTCATAAAATATTGAGAGGTTAATAGAATATTACCTCAAGTCCTTATTAGTTTAAACACTTCTTATGGATTTTTCCACCCACTGCTTTATCTAGCCATGTGTGGTCTTAGTCACTCTAGTTATCCCCCGCCGATGAAATCGGGAGGGGGATTTTGTTTTGGCGTTGTCCGTCCGTCACGGTGTCACGTCGTCATGCTGTCCGTCCGAATTTCCTTTCCACGCTATTTCTCCGCAACCACTGGATGGATTTCAACGAAACTTTGTGGGAACCATCAGTACCAAAAGGAGATGCGCATATTGTTGTCTTGTTCCGGTCAGACCATTTAACACAGAGTTATGGCCCTTTGATAACCTATGCATTATGTATATAGAGCAGTATTCGTTTCCGCGCTATTTCTCTGCAACTACTGAATGGATTCAATGAAACTTGCTTGAAACCATCTTTACCAAAAGAAGATGGTCATATCGTCGTCTTGTTTCGGTCAGACCATTTAACACAGCAGAGTTATTGCCCTTTCATTACTTATGCATTATGCATACAGAGCAGTATTCGTTTCCACGCTATTTCTCTGTAACTAGCGGATGGGTTTCAATGAATCTTTCTGAGAACCATCAATACCGAGAGGAGATGCGCATATTATCGTCTTATTCCAGTCAGACTGTTTAACACAGAGTTATTGCCCTTTGATAACTTATGCATTATGCATATAGAGCAGTATTCGTTTCCGCGCTATTTCTCTGCAACTACCAGATGGATTTCAAGGAATCTTTCTGAGAACCATAAATACCAAGAGGAGATGTGCATATCATCGTCTTGTTCTGGTCAGACTGTTGAACACAGAGTTATGGCCCTTTGATACCTTATGCATTATGCATATAGAGCAGTATACGTTTCCGGGCTATTTCTCTGCAACTACTGAATGGAATTCAATGAAACTTTCTGGAAACCATCTATACCAAGAGGAGATGCACATACCATCGTCTTGTTTTGGTCAGACCGTTAAACACAGAGTTATGGCCCTTTGATAACTTATGCATTATGCATATAGAGCAGTATTTGTTTCCGTGCTTTTTCTCTGCAACTATTGAATGGATTTCAATGAAACTTTCTGGAAACCATCTATACCAAGAGGAAATGCGCATGTCATAGTCTTGTTCCCGTCAGACTATTTAACACAGAGTAATGGCCCTTTGATAACTTATGCATTATGCATATAGAGCAGTATTCGTTTCTGCTATTTCTCTGCAACTATCAGATGGATTTCAATTAATCTTTCTGAGAACCATCAATACCAAGAAGAGATGCACATATTGTGGTCTTGTTCCAGTCAGACTGTTTAACACAGAGTTATGGCCCTTTGATAACTTATGCCTTATGCACATAGAGCAGTTTTTTGTTTCCGGGCTATTTCTCTGCAACTACTGAATGGAATTCAATGAAACTTTCTTGAAACCATCAATACCATAAGGAGATATGAATATTGTCGTCTTGTTCCTGTCAGACGGTTTAACACAGAGTTATGGCCCTTTGATAACTTATGCATTATGCATATACAGCAGTATTTGTTTCAACGCTATTTCTCTGCAACTACTAGATAGATTTCAATGAATTTTTTCTGGAAACCTTTAATACAAGCAGGAGATGTGCATATTGTCATCTTGTTTCAGTCAGACCTTTTAACACAGAGTTATGGCCCTTTGATAAGTTATGCATTTTGCATGTAGAGCAGTATTTTTTTCCTTGCTATTTCTTAGCAGGAAACTATGGAAACCATCAATACCAAGACAAGATGCCCATATTGTTGTCTTGTTCTGGTGTGACCGATTAACACAGAGTTAGGCCCTTTGATAAGTAAAGAACTATGCATAAAAGTAGTATTCGTTTCCGTGCTACTTCTATGCAACTTCTGCATGGATTTCAATTAAATACCGCGCTATATTTTTACTACTGCGTTCATCATTTTAACAACTTGGAGACTTTTCGTCTCATTTTTATATTCTGGTGAGCCGCCAAACCCTTTTCACCATCTGAAGTTTTTTTTCACTGTTTTTGTCATCCATGATAAATATCTAAATAAAGCCCTATGTCTTCAGCTGTTGTGTTAGTAATAACCAGTACTCGGCGGGGGATATAAATTCAACGAATTTTCTTGTTACTTTCTAATTCCTCCATTCCTTGATAATATCTCTTAAATTATTTATATCAGATCTAGACTTTTTGTAAATTGTTTCTGATTTAAGACACAGTTTTATAGGTAACCCAATAAAACATCAGATTGATAGAAATGTAGTCATAGCTTACTAACTGTATTGTTAGTTTTGATACAACTTGTATAAAATGCTCTGCTGTGAGTTTTGGATTTTGACATGTGTTGTATTTTTTCATATTTTTTATCTTTCTAAACTTTAAGGTGGTCAAACCACATGGTTTGTGACGTCGTATTTTGGTTTTTAGGCAAGAAAAAACCCATTGCTTCAAATCTTCAAAGCCTTGGTGTATTTTACCATTTTTGGCGAAATTTAGTGCATTCTAAGGAAAGATGAACACTACCCATGGTTGTCAATACATTTGTCGCCTGTATTTACTTTTGTCTGTGATTTGGGGCAAATACTGAAATTGAATAATACAATTTTACTAGTATTTGCTCTGAATCACAGACAGTAGCAAAAGGGCAACAAATATATTGACTGCCTTGGGTAGTGTTCAGCTTTCCCCTTAGAATGCACTAAATTTTATCGAAAAAGTGAACTAATAAAATATTTACAAAGCTTCAAAGATTTGAATTGATGGTGTTTTTTTCTTGATGTAATACCAAAAAATGATGTCACAAACCATGTGGTATGGCCACTTTGAACTTAACACAAGATGTAACTGTCTATTAGAAAATTATTTCTTCATTCACCATACACCTTTTATGTCATTCTTAATTCTATATTTTTATAATGCAAAAGTTAAGTTCATTTGAACAAAACCCATGTTGGATTTTTAAGGCAACAGGAATTGGTGGGGGTGGGGGAATCATGATATTGGATAAGGTAATACATAGTTTATGGGTGTTTGTGCTTATTTTACTGAATATTGAACATTGTTTTGAACTTGTTCATTTTACCTGGTGGGGATCAAAATGAAGCAAGCAGACTGTCTAGGATCCACTCTGGTCACCCATGTGACATGGGTCTATGGTTAACTACTGAGAATGGCAAACCATACTAATTTATGGCAGAGATGGTTAGGTGGGTTGGGGGGGGGAGTCTATAAAAAGAATCACACACTGGCTTCACAGCGTTTTTTTAAGAATGGATTTCCTCAATACAATACATTTCTAAATCTGCTTTCTTGGGTAACTATTTGTTTGTGTAATTTTATTTCATTGAATTCAAAATAGTACACTTTGGTTGAAATTAGTACTTGTGAAAAGTTGGCTTCAACAGGGGAACCAAACTTATAATCTGTCAGCATGATTGTGTCTACAATATAATATGATGCAACAGGTCTTTCTAACCATCATTTTTTTACATTTTTTTATGTAGCTAGAAAATGGTGAAGTAAGTAAACCTATAGTCACTGTGTAGACTTACTAACAAACTAAAATCCTTAGTGGTGAAATTTGGGGTAATGTTTTGTTTATGCTTTTCGATCACCACTAAAGTTGATGCAGCTATCCAGAACCAATTGTCATGTAGGCAAAATAACTTTAAAGCAAATCACATTTATTTATGCTTACACATTATTCAGCACTTTATTACAGTTTGCTTATTCAGAAATACATCGTTTCAAAGTATGCTTGCATGTTTTATAGAGGAGCAGTATCACTCTACTCCATATATATATATATGCATTTAACCCTTTCCTCCATATATACGCATTTTTACGCATGTGCGACCAGAGTAGATCCAGATCAGGCGGCACATCAGTGCCATCTGATCAGGAACTGCACTTGTCACATTTTGGTCAGAAATAACCTAACAAAGCAAAAAGCGAACAGTGCAGATCCTCATCAGACGGCATGGATGTGCCGGCTGATCTGGATCTACACTGTTCGCCCACACAATAAAGGTGTGTCTATGGAGGAAAGGGTTAATCCCATATTTGTCCAGTATTGATCCAGATCAGCAGGAACATCTGTGCCATCTGATAAGGATCTGTGCTGTTCACTCTTTGGGTCAGATATAACCTATTAAATGAAAACACGTAACAGTGCAGATCCAGATCAGACAGCAGGGATGTTCTTGCTGATCTGGATCTTCATTGTTCACCCAGGCCATAGTGGTGTATATAAGGAGGAAAGGGTTATTGAATGCTATGTATATATCAGCTGTACATGAAGTATCGGTGGGATTAGCTTAGCCTTTGATTCATGCAGATGTTGGATTTTGCTGTAATTTTGAGAATTATATAACTTTATACAGTATTGAAAATCATGAACTGATCATGAAATGTTTTGATTCCACTCTGTTATGTTTCCCGCCTACTGATTAGCACTCTTTTGATTTCATAAGAAATATATATGGATAAAAAATAAACAAATGCATGTAGATTCATATTTAACTCCATTGCAGATGCAAATCAGGCTTACAGATTATTGATGTCTGTCTGTCCATCCAGTTGTCAATATTTCTTAACAATTTTGGCAATGTTTTGTTCCTGTCCTCTTTTCTCAGTAACCATATTAATATACAGCTATGAAATTATGGTTGTTTGATACTAGAACAAGGTTCATAACTCCTGACTACATTTTTATGTTATATATCTTATAATGCCACTTATTGGGTTATATGTGTTAAGAATTGTTTCAAATGCAGTTTTCTCATATACAGCCTTACTTCATTTATCTATAAATATCCCTTTCCTCTGTATGTTTGCCTTTATGGTGTGAGCAAACAGGATCTGTACTTATTTCTGACCAAAATGCAGATCCTGATCAGATGACACTATTGATATGAAGTTGTGACTCGCAAGTTTTATGAAGGTTACTTTTCAAGGAGAGAGTTTTTAACAGTAATGGACCTGTTTGTGGTTGTTTTTCTGGCTAAGCTTAACTCCCTGACACTAAATGTACTCGGATTGTTTGATTTTTTCAGGGGTAAAACAATACTGTATGTTAAGTTTTAGTTATAGAAATAAAGAACATTCAGCATTTTGAAAATAAATAAATAATTGGAAAAAAAATAAAATAAAATTGTATTGTAATCCTTTATGAAAATATGATACTTGGACAATTTAAATTATCAACAATTTTATGATTTTTATCTCCAGGGAAGATTGGAAAACTGCATTGTTCACAAGAAGGCAGCTTCATGATTATGCTGAATAAACTCAATTAAAATAGTTAAATTAAATATATTTCAGCTTGCTGCATTTGGAGACATGATGGGACAAGATTTACCTCCCCTGAAGCTACCGGAATCGGAGAAACCAGACCGTGGCCCCATTATGCCAGTTCCAAAGGGGATCAGGCCAATACTCAGCAAACATAGGATCGAAGTAAGCATTACTATTTGCATGAACTGAGGAAGAGAGACAAATGCTACAAGATGTGAAGAAGGATTGAAAGAGTTACCTATCTTAATAGAGGCATAATTTGAATAACCATTTCAGGCTTGGACCAGAGAAATGGTTTTGATGGCTATGTTAAAATTTGATTGGCACAATTAATTGCAGATTCAAAGCTACAAAATCAAGAAATAACTTTACATGACTGAAATTGTGTTATAAGCTATGAGTGAAGGAGTTGCCATGTTCACAGGATAAGGCTGTTATCACATGTGTGATCAGTGTAGCCGGAATATATTTTCACTTTTAGATTCATTATGTTATTTTTGACCAAACAGTAAAAATGTTCCATTTCTTAGATTCGGATAAGATGGCATCGATTGGCTAGCTGATCTGTATCTACAATGGTCACCCATGTGATCAAAGGTGTATTCATTTAGTAAAGGGTCAAACTAAAACAAAGCAACGATTAATGAAAGCCAAGGAAGTCTTTGAGATTCAGAATCAGTTTAGTAACAAAACCATATCATAATGTTTCTGTATCTTTCTATGCAAAGTATGTTATAGGAGGTAGAATTATGATTTATAGAACAACACTAGTTTGAAATTGCAATGTTTACATTGCAGGTTTTATTTTGGGGTGTGCGTGACTTAAAGCGGGTACAGCTGACCTCAGTAGACAAGCCAAGAATAGACATAGAATGTGCTGGTCATGTCTTACAGTCAGCGGTCATTTTGAATTGCAAGAAAAATCCAAACTTCAGTGTGCCAGTCAAATATTTTGATGTGGTAAGTTAATGCCAGGTTGTTCTTTGTTAGGTTTTGTGGATTAAATGTTAGCTTGTCAGCAATATTTTATATGTAGAAGTACAAATCAGCTCTATCACACTGAAATTGAAAACACTTCTTCAATCTTGCTAACTTAACAGCCAATTACTTGGGCAAAAATATTAGTTGACTCCAGATGACTGGGCTAAAAAGTACTTGGCTTACAGTCTTTCACTCAACACCTAAACTGCCAAGGTGAATTAAATAGTAATTACTTGTGTGTTATTATAAAGCTTGCATTTGACCTGTTCTGTGATGTATGCATTTCCTGTTTGCCGTTAAATCACTGCTTGCACAGCAAATTAACCTTGCAGCTCTACTGGGTGTTGGTTTTGGACCAAACCTGGAAGTCTCTTGTTGACATTTGTCTGGAAAATGTTCAAATGTTTCATCTAGGAGAAATGTACAAGTATTATTATTCATGTCAGACAGCACTGGCTGCTCATTTTGAAGGGTTAAGATGATTACTCAGAGATCATACTACCCAGAATGATAACCCTGAGGCTGGAGTCCAGTCTCAGATCTCTAACTTATGATTGGTCAGTTTGGAGGCTGATCCCAGCTAGTCAGCTGTCGGTGATTTCAGACTGGTTTGCTGTCTTAGCTTTGTGGTTTTGGACTTTGGTTATGTGTACATGTTTGAACCAAAACTGCTACACTTTTTACGTGGAAATAGAAAAACAATGTTGCAATTTCAGTACCATAGAATTACAAAGGTTTAATACTGTTTTTGCACTTAAATGGTAACAAGAAAATGATTGTATTTTAGGAACTACCAGAGAATGAACTTTACTGCCCTCCCATCTCTATTCGATGTGTGGATTGCCGCAACTTTGGCCGCTACGTTCTTGTGGGCACCCATGTGATTAACTCCATACACAAGTTTATGTACATACCGACAACAACAAAAGTTAAACAGGCTCTTCAGAAGTTATTTCCAGGTACTTAGTATTAAATACCATAAAATGTTATTTGGAATATTAGGAGTGAGGTGCCAAATCTGTTGTGGTGTTTGGGTTATTTTCGATTTTTAAGCAGGTTTTCCAAAAACAGCTTTTCTTTGGAAAGACACAGTTGTGAGATTGGGAGTGTGGGCGGTTGGGTGTCAACATTTCATTAATTTTTATGCCCCCATAAAGTGGGAGGCATATAGAGTTGCACTCCTCCGTCTTTCCGTACGTACATCCGTCCATATGTCCCCAAATCTTGTGGCATCAACTCCTCCTAAACTATAAGGGGATTTCTTTTAAACTTGCACAGGTAATCAAGCATGATGTATAGATGATGGTATAGAAAGGATTTTTTCCTGCAACCATTTTTACCAGAGTTATGGCCCTTTGTTATTACAAAATTTGTTGCAGCAGTGGGATCATTAAGTCCAAAATCACAATAGCCATTATCAGGTCAAGTTTCATAACTCTTTACTGCATTTTGTCATTATTATTTCCCTTATTCATGTAAAATTGAAGAAGAAAACCTGGTTTCCACAGATGTGCTGGCTGATTTGGATCTAAACTGTTCACCCATGTGATACAAGTTATATATATATGGAATAAAGGGTTAATAGTTTCTAAAACATTTGTTTGTTTCAGGGAAGAGGCCGGATGCTGCCCACATCATCCAGACAGGGCCAATGTCTGTGAAAACTTCCGATGTTATTGTCAGCATGGATGAGAACCTCCCACTGATCAAAAAGGAAACACAGATCAATATTGACAGTGTAAGAATACTGCTTGTATTAAATCTTAACTCCAAATGAAGAGGTTTTATCGTATGTGCAATCAGTACATATCCACTGTACACTGGTCGCTTCTTGGTCAAAAATAACCTTATGAATCTTAAAGGGAAAAGTGTAGGTCCAGATCAGATGTCATGGATGTGCTGACTGATCTGGATCTACACTGTTCACTCATGGGATATCCCATGGAGTGAAAGGTTAATAGGATGGAACCTAAATTATCAACTGATGAATCAAGCACTTGAGAAACCATCATAAAACTCCACCAGTCACGATGATTGACAAATGTTTTGTTTGCTCATGAAGTAAACACTACCTAAGCAAAGAATTGTTGAAAAATTGTCAAACATTTAAATAGAAAAAAACATCTTGATCTAATATGCTTATAAGAAACTTGCTTTATTTTACGCTTTCTGATGATTTATGTAATTTTATTAGTGAAATAAAAATGATAAAACACTGTTTTAAAACAGTAGATTCTCAGTTTTGTTTTCACTGTTTTTCTCACTGCTACCCTTAAGGGCAATAAGTTCTCAATAAGAATGTTTTAAAAATGTGTTCAAGTTTGTGACGTTGTGGCATCAATAACAAACACTTCCAAAACAATTTCAGAGGGTCACACAGTTTTAGTGTCGAAAGCATGCAAACTGTGATTAAACCCTTTCCTCCATAGATACACTTTGCCATCTGATCAGGATCTGCACTGTCCACTTTATGATTTGTTAGGTTATTTCTGACTAAAATGCAACGTGTGCAGATCCTGATGAGATATCACGGATGTCCCAGCTGATCTGGATATATACTGGTTGCACATGAGAAAAAATGCGTATATATTGGGAAAGGGTTAAGAATAAAATTAATAGAAACTGTAATTTACCAGTAAAACAAAGAAATACAGTTCGCACACAATTCATATTTTAGGGATCATTCGGTAAAATATATTTCTATCAGATGATAAAACCAAATTTCATTCAATGTTTTTATTTAAATTCAATAGATTGTTATCAAGTATAACTTATGGTTTGTTTATATATTCATGACCAATTACAGACATACCCAACAAATTGTAATTTACATTGTGACACAATAAAGCTGTCCAATAAAGTTCTTTCATATTGTTACCTCCCCTTAGCGCTCTCTAAAATTGAAGAGCACAATTAGTCGATAACTGCACGCGAGGGGGCATTGTTTACTATTGTTAGTATGACTAAGAGATAATAGAATTAAGAACATGTTGATTTATCATTTAAAATTTATAAATGAGTGGGTTTATTCAAACAACGATGAATTAAAAAAGCAACTTTATGATTATTTACAAACACATCAAGAAAGGTTATTGCATTTCAACATTTTTTATCGCGGTATTTTAAAGATGCGAGTAGCCTATCTAACAGATTTGTTTGATTTTTTTTAAAAACAAACACGTGAATTTTGTTAACTGAAAATGAATCTAACGTGTATAATTGACGTTTTACGGCATTTTTGGTAACGCTATAATTATTTGTGGAATGACACACAAATGTCTTATGTCACTAGTCGGCGACTTGATACGCGTTTTGCGTGTTTTGTTTTTGAGAATGATTATTACGTATATACATTATAAGATAATTCTCGCTACAATCCGAGAAATCGTTAAATTCATTGAACCAAACGAATATTGCCGGACGGCAGGCCAGCCAAAACTATTCGAAAAAATACAGAGTTGTTTTTTTTAAACTATTTTGAAGTTAAAGTTCGTTGTTTTTGCCGCTGGTTTAAAAATATAATATTATCATAGCTGTTAAAAAAATCAAAATGACCATGGACCAAAACAAATGAACGGGATTGCGATATCCAGGTCCGAGTATAGTTTAATGACACTTCGCTGTTGTGTACATGTGTGCCCCAGGCATCGTGTCACTGAACAGGTTCTCGTAATCTCTCAATAAACAGGAAATTGGGTGGAGAGCCTAGACCAAGACCAAGTTTCTTAATATTAATTATTGTAATTGTAAAATTACCCCATATTATATTCAGTTAAATTTATGTTTCATTAAATTATCTTGTTTAATATTTTTAAATCCGGAAATTTTTCCTGAAAATCCTAAGATCTGGAGAAGAACCTTACACTCCGGATATTTCAGATAAAATCCTGAGAATTGGCGGTCTGCGGACATTTTATCTTCTATCTTTATCTTTTCCGTAACACGTAAATATTAATGTATTCTAGAAGTGACAATAACAGTTACTTTCAATTTGATTATTTGAGATAATTAATTTTATTTGAAAGTAAAATAGAATTATGTCTCCTCAAATGTCAGGTGCCAAACAAGTTTTTGCACCTTAATATGTCACCATCGTTTTCTGGACAGAAGGGAAATTGGAATATTGTGTCAAATATATAAGGACAATAAACAGTAACACGGTCGTGTTCAAAGTATGATTTCTATTTCTTAAACATAAACATAATTTAAATCAGGACTGATGAAAGAAATATACGAATGATTACAGTAAATGTTAGTTTTAAATAAATGTCTGGACGAACTGAAAAAGTAAACAAAATAAGAACGCTTAACGTGCGCCGATACATCACTGAATTCATCCGTTTACCTCCAATTTACAGAGATCATGTAACATAAAATGTATTTCTTGAAGGAAACGCATTTTGTCACAAAAACTCGAGTCGCTTATATATGTGTCTGTCGCAAATATAAAGTAACATGTACTCCACATTGTCTTTGTTTTCATATAAGACCTCATGATTCAAAGTGGCAACCACGTCTTTGATTGTTTTACGCTTTTCACAGTCAAATCTTGCCGACCAGACTTTTTTAAGCCAGTAATATTCGGAAATTCATGAAATTCGAATGAAATATGTTCGTCATAATTATTATTATAATTTATCATAAGCTTTAAGACGACACCGTGATCATGTCCGTTCATTCTGTTAGCAATGACACAGTTAAATGCCCCCTCACGCGTTGGTTAAGGATAAAACCAATATTTTCGTACCTAAACGTGGAGTACGACGCATGCGCACAACAATGTGAAATACCTCTATTAATCATTGATTAAAAATTTTATTATTTATTTTAATAAAATATGTACTTCAGCCTACCATATGATGATGAAAATTGAGTTAATAATCTAGTAATTGATTTGAAGGTTAAGTTTTTATTATTTAAGTACAAGCACTTGTATATCTTCTTTGAGCTTTAATGTTGAATGGTTATCTAGTTGTCAGAAAAGAAGGATAAAAAGACTGAAGAGAACAAGCGCCGAAGACGGAGACAGTCTAATCTTGACGATGATGAACTTGATGAAGAGGCCATGGATTGGTGGAGTAAATACTTTGTTTCCATGGAAACTCTCATTTTGGTAAGTTTCAGTAAGCCAGTATCAGTTGAGTACATGAAGGTAATGAAAGATATTCAGAAATAGTTTAGTAGTGTGACAGGAATTTACAAGATTTTACATTTATATAAGATTTTGTGCAAAGGTTTCTGATACTATCTTTGATTATTGAAATAGACAACAGACAAAAAATCATGATAATAAATCTTTAATATTTCAATATTTATTAGGAAAAAGTAAAAGTAGAAACTGCATGTTATTGTTACCATGTGTATGTGACCAGTCTATATTGTCCCAGCATGATTGTCATGAGCCTCTGTGTGACCTAGATCAGTTCCCATCACATCCTGGTCAGTAGATGCTTATGCAAATCAAGCCCAGTCAGCTACCTTGTCATGCTTGGACATATTTTAGCACCGTTAGAGCACTCATCAGTTTCGTAACTTTCTTTTTCAAATAAAAAGTAGAAGTTGTATTGTATAGTTGGTAGATCTGTCGGCTTTGATTATGGAATCAGATCTTTTAATTGTACCCATTTATTCCATGGATATGCTTTTTATCACATGGATGACCTGTTAGCTCCAGATCAGCCTGCACATGAATTTGCAGGCCTATCTGAAACAATACTATTCGCCTATTGTGTAAAACATATCCATGGAGAAAAGGGTTAAATATTTTTTTTTTTAGAATTGACAGGTCTTTCATTGATTCGATTTAACTTCACTATGCCATCTTTATCAATAGAGTCCATTTTCTTCCTTTTTTAATATTAATGGTGCCTGTCCTTGGGAATTATCAATCTTTAATCCTAAAGTTTAGATTGTTGTGACATACTGAGTTTATAGTTCTTGGTAATGGTGATACTTTCATTGGTAAAGAAACTGGATGACCCAATTTATTAACACATTAAAATATTTAACAGTTTTGTAATGGTGGGTGGCCTTTTGCAGTTGTATTGAGACCATTTTAAAAGATCTGTTATAATGTGATCATGTGATTCTATACCATGTTTCGTATTGTGATAGTCACTGTAGAAGTTTATGATTTGCTGTTAGGACCCACAGGAAAGCTTGGATCAGGTAATCTGCCACATATAGGATAGATGAACTGTCATTCAAACATTTTTATCTTCCTACATTTTCTATTTTCTTGATTTTATTCTTTTGGAATGCTGTTTAAATAAATTAAGAACAAATCATATAACAAGAAGATTGTAAGTATATGCTAATTTTGTCTACAGATTTGATTGCACATTTTTGTTCAACCAAGGCATGTCAAAGTCTTTTTTCGTGCTCTAAACATTAGTGGATTTAAATAGGGATGACTTGGATGTTGTTAAATGTTTAATATAGTTTCAACAGACATACAAAAATCCAGGTTTTATGACTTCCATTGTGCCTGTTACTTTTTTCCCCTTGTGTGAAGCACTTGGATCATTTAGGCAGTTCATTGTGTGGTCTGTGATCATGTTGTAGAGAATCTTTACTTTTAGAAACACACAGTACTGATTCCAAATTTTATCAGGATAAAGTATAAATGTGTGTGCCACAACTGTGTATGGTTCAGTTCATGCCGTTCTGAATAATTGCACTTGGACTTTAGCATACTTTCATAAGAGTTTTCTGGAGCAAATTTTTCAGCTTTTTAACTCCATAAGATTTTTTAAAATTTATTTTTGAGAATCTTTCTTATTTTCAAAGTTTTTTTTGTTGTAAATATGCACTGTTTTGAGGATAATTAATGGTTTGATCTTATATTGTTGTAGTTTGAATTGACAGTTCTTCGCATTTTGCATCCATTAATTCTTTACTCCATGGATATGACTGATCGCATGTGCGCATAATATATATCCAGTTGTGCTCTCTGTTCTGGATCTACATTGTTTGCTTCTGGGTCAGAAATAACCTGATGACTTAAAGCAAACAGTTTAGATCCTGATCAGATGGCACTGATGTTCTGGTGGGCCGATCTGGATCAACACTGGTCGCAAATGAGATAACAGCCATATTCCAATAAGTAAAAGAGTTTAACATCATTTTTTGCACTCGTCTCAAAATTAATATTCAGAAGTGAGATGCATATTAAACTTAGTTTACCCTTGTAAGAAGAGTGCTTTTAGCAATTTTTATCAAATGCATTACTTGTTAACAAATATCAGTTGGCAATATTTACATTGGTGTTGCATGTAAGCAAACTTATTTTATCAGTGTATATTACTGAGTGTAGAGGCGATAACTGTAAGTTCTGTTAGCCAAGATGTCTAGAACGATGACACCTACATTTCACTAGCAATATTATGGTCATAGGTTAGAAGTTTAAATTTCTTTTTGCATAATAAATTTAAATATTTTAAATTTGTTTTTGCAAAATATTTTTAGCTCGACAATTCGAAGAATATGTCGAGCTATTCTACTCACTTGGGCGTCGGCGTCGCCGTCCCGCTTTGGTTAAAGTTTGTGTGCAACATACCTATATCTTAAAAACTACTATAGCTACAGCTTTGAAACTTGGCACACTTGTTCATCATCATGTCCCGAGTGTGTGTGCCAAGAACCATAACTCTAACTTTCATTTTGATCAAATTATGGCCCTTTTTCGACTTAGAATTTCAGGTTAACGTTTGCGTGCAAGCTACTGTACAAACTCATAACTTCAATAATACTAATACTACAGCTTTGAAACTTGAGACACTTGTTCAACATCATGTCCCGAATGTGTATGCCAAGAACCATAACTCTAACTTTCATTTTGATCAAATTTTAGCCCTTTTTCGACTTAGAATTTCAGGTTAAAGTTTGCGTGCAAGCTACTGTACAAACTCATAACTTCAATAATACTTTTACAAAAGCTTTGAAACTTGGCACACTTGTTCATCACCATGTCCCGAGTGTGTATGCCAAGAACCATAACTCTTACTTTCATTTTGATCAAATTATGGCCCTTTTTCGACTTAGAATTTCAGGTTAAAATTTGCATGCAAGCTATTGTACAAACCCATAACTTTCACACTACTTGTACTACAGCTTTGAAACTTTCAACACTTGTTCATTATCATATCCCGAGTGTGTATGCCAAGAACCATAACTCAAACTTCGATTTTGTTCAAATTATGGCCCTTTATCGACTTAGAATTTCAAGTTAAAGTTTGCGTGCAAGCTAGTTACTTTCATACTTCTTGTACTATAGCTTTGAAACTTAAGACACTTGTTTACCATCATGACCCTGACTTAGTATGCCAAGAACCATAACTCTTTTTTTAATTTTTAATCAAATTATGGCCCTTTTTCGAAACTTAAGACACTTGTTTACCATCATGACCCTGACTATGTATTCCAAGAACCATAACTCTTTCTTGGATTTTTATCAAATTATTGCCCTTTTTTGACTTAGAATTTCAGGTTAAAGTTTGCGTGCAAGCTAGTTACTTTCATACTTCTTGTACTATAGCTTTGAAACTTGTTCACCTTCATGACCCTGACTATGTATGCCAAGAACCATAACTCTTTGATTTTATCAAATTATTGCCCTTTGTAGACTTAGAAATCAAGGTTAAAGTTTGTGTGCAAGCTGGTAAAAGCTCATAACTTTCATTCTATTAAAACTACAACTTTAAAACTTTGTATACCTTTATTTTATCATACATCATTTGATGTTCAAAGGCCCATAACTCATCCTTGCTTTTTTTATTTTCTTTTTGCCCTTTTTCACTTAGAAATTAGAATTAAGACTTAGAAATTGTGGTCAAAGTTTCAGTGTTAGTGTTTTTCATATGTAATGCTATAGAAAATGTTTAAAACAGAAAACAAACATACTTAACATACTTTGGATGAAAGTGTTGAGTGGTTGTGGTGGGTGAGGGCATATACTATACTATACTATACTATACCATACCATACCATACCATACCATACCATACCATACCATACCATACCATACCATACCATACCATACCATACCATACCATACCATAACAACAACACCAATAACAACAATACCACTAACAACAACACCAACAACCAACAACAAGAACACCACCAACAACAACACCATCATCACCACCACCACCAACAACAACACCACCACCACCAACAACAACACCATCACTATCAACAACAACACAAACAACAACAATGCCAACAACAACAACAACACCAAGAACACCACCACCACCAACAACAACACCAACAACAACACCATCACTACCAACAACAACACCAACAGCAACACCAACAACAACACCACCACCAACAAAAGCAACCAGCATACCATACTAGACTACACCACACCACACCACACCACTATAGGTGGGCAGGGATAGTGGGTTGATGGGTGTGGGATCGGGGGTGTATGGGCTGGGTTGTGTAAACCCTCTAAAAACCTACAAGAATAAATTAAGTGTAATTTATTGATTTCATAACTTGTATTAAGAAACTTTTGTTCATGTGTGTTGGGGGTGTCAGAACTCCTGAATTACTCCCCAGTTTAAATGAAGCCCAGTTTAAAATGTGCTTAAATATGTCTGACTTTTCGAATAGTCGAGCGTGCAGTCCTTTCGGACTGGCTCTTGTGAATGTTATTAATTTTTAAAATTCATTCTATCCTTTGTTTAAACCCTGTTTATAAACGTAGCCAATTTATCTTTGTTGACCAATAGTTAAGCATTATATTATTATGTGTTGAAGTATGTTTGTTTCACTACTATTAATTTTCTATATGTAATAATACTGTTTGTGTAAAAGTTTTAGGAAATGCAAGCACTTTAATCAATCTTGGATCATTTAGGGCAAAAGCTCTGCATTATACTTTGCACATTGTAGAATAATTACAATGACTTTTTCTGTCTTTTTCATAGTTTCATCTTTTCTGAAATAATATGCCTACAATGCCTACAACAGAATAAGCTTTTCTGCACTTGTGAACCTTTTATTAACATCATTTAACCCTTTCCTCCATAGACACACCTTTATTCCGTGGGCAAACAGTGTAGATCAAGAACAGCCGGCACATCTGTGCTGTCTAATCAGGATCTGCACTGTTTGCTTTATGATTTGTTAGGTTACTTCTGACCAAAATGCAACCAGTGCAGATCCTGATCAAACGGCACGGATGTGCCGGCTGATCTGGATCTACACTGGTCACACATGCGTAAAAATGCCTATATATGGAGGAAAGGGTTAACAAGATGGAGATATATTGGTGAGAACAGGTGGACCTACCATGGGAATTGCCCCTCTCCTGGCATTTGCAACTTTTACATAGAATAATTTGCAGCTTCATACTAATGTAGTCCATAGAAGTCCTTCAGCCGAGGACAGAGGGACTGTTAAGGGTCAGCATCTACTAAATCATTTCCGATAGACTTACATAGCAATGTCGAGATAATTCGTGGATTTGTTTCAATGTTGGAAGTGAATTGTATATCTGCAAAGAGCGATTCAAGATTCTGCAACAGTAGTCTCACCATGTCCCCAACTCTTTATTTTCTAGCAGAAACTGAATCACCCAAGACTCTGGGTAAACTGAAAGGGAAACTACAAGAATAGGCTAACCTTTGAACATTACCAATATTTCAGACGAAACAAGCTCTTAAATTTCAAAATAAAATGTTTGTCGACTTCAACTTTTCCTGCATTGTTAATAATGTTTAAAGTTTAAAATATTGACCAATCAGAATATAGCTTGTTAGAAATTATATTCTTTGTCGTGCCTTGACAAAATTACCAAATCACAACCCTGCATTTAGCATTAAGTGGCCTTTGACCTTTATCAACTGAATAGGGAACAGTATAGGGTCAAGTCAGAGTAAACAGATGTGCATGCTGACCTGGGTCTACACTGTTTGCATATGTAACCCAGGCATTTTTCATGTTAATCTGGGTCTACACTGCTATTGGCCAAAATTTTCTTTACAATAACCCTATGAATAGTAAATAGAATAGCTGAAATTTAAGACTAGACTTTGGCTAAAATTAGCCAGGATTAAGGGCTCACAGAGACCCTGTCATGCAGATTGGATCTTGCCCACTAATTCTATCTCAGTCTTCAGCTTTCTGACCAAAATAATAACTACATGAAATGTTGACCAAGCAAGATTTGCAGGTATTGTCTTGTATATTGAAGATTATGGCAAACATGTTGTGCGTGTGTTGTTAAGCATGCTCCCTTTCGTCATCATTATTATGTTATTTTGATCATGAATGCTTATGCTCAGATCATATATACTCAATGTTTAGAAGAGTTCTATAAATAACCTTTTACTACAAATATATGCATTTTATCGCATGTGCCATCAGTGTAGATCCAGATCAGCTGGCACACTTGTGCCACTGATCAGGGTCAGCACTGTTTTCCCTTTGGTCAGAAATAACCTAAATAATCAAAAAGTGAACAGTGGAGATCCTGATCGGACGGCACGGATGTGCCAGCTGAGCTGGATCTACACTGTTTGCCCATGCTATAAATGTGCATCTATATGGAGAAAACGGTTAAGATGATTACTTAACATTTAGTCAAATATGTATTTTATTTAAAACTCATTTTCATGGATAAATTTCTTCACATAAATTTTTAGTTATTTTTTTAAAAATAACTTTAAAAGTAAACTTTAAGTTAAAGTTTTAAAAGATACTGAAAATTGAATAAGGCATGATTAGGTATTATTTGTTATATTTTTTTATTTCAAAAATAAAATGTGAACTACATTAGTCGTTATGAAGTATGAAAATTCAATGAAATGAAGTGTTTGGACAGTAGTTAAAACAGAACATAATGATGAGGTATTGATTGTAGGAACATTCCAAGCAGCAGGGTGAGAGCTATGGTGATCCCCTCGACTTTGACAACCAGCTCCCGGCCTTACCAGCCAACCAGGACCACAACCCACAGAACACCACACCTTATGGCACTATCACGAATGGAGAGCCTAAGCCACCATCTACAGAAGGTTGGATTTTGCTTGATTTTGAAAATGATAATAAAACTTTTTTAGATTTAACCTTTTGTTATTGACATCATTAGTAAAATAGGCTTGTATAACTTGTATTAATCAGTCCTTACTGCTTCCTTGGTACAAAACAATACACTTGCAATAGGAGTGGTTTGTGAAAGATCTCAAGCTGTTTGAGGAGTCCTGTGGCACCTCATTTTCTCATGAATGTTTAATTGGATGGTTTGATTTGGGCTTCATTAATACATGTATAATTGACCCGCCTTTCTTTCAGCATGAGCTAGTCTGTACAATTTATTTGTATAGACAGGTGTTTTGCAGAAATTATTTAAATAATTAACAACTCTGATCAATCTTGCTAATTTTGGTCTACACTAGTGCCGATTAGACACTGAGCTTAGCACTCAAAATTGAATGTTTTGGAAAATTTCAAACATTTATTAGGCCTTGTTATAAATTATGTCGATCCAGTTTAATGTCTGTGATTGACCTGCTCAAATGAGCCAAAATTCTTCAGTATCGGTTTTTGGATTACATTTCTTAACCCTTTATTCCATATTATACAGGTTCAATCACATGTTCTAACAGTGTAGACCCAGATCAGCTTGTTCATCTGTGCCATCTGGTCAGGTTTTTTCTTCATGGTCAGAAATATCCTAAATGAATAAAAAATTGAACTGTGTTGATCCTGATCAGATGACAAGGATGTGCCTGCTGATCTGGATCTTTACGGTTAGCCCATGGATAACAGCCATATCCCATGGAGTTAAGGTTTAGCAAGTGTATCATGGATTTTAAGACTTCGAAGAACATTAAAAATGTAGGAAATGAAAGGGAAGTAATTATATCAATTAAATATGAAAAAAATGAGAGATGTAACACATGCAGCCAGGTAACAAGGTAAGGTACCAAGATGTTTTTGTCACATATGATTGACATGTTTTCTTTATATCACTTACTGTGAAATGTAAATGCCCAGTAATTTTGACATTTGCTTAATTAAATTTCTATGATAACTTAAAAAGGGCATGTCATTGATACTTACCAAGAAATTTCTGCTCAAGATGCTGCTGAATAAATATTCCAGATCCGGACTACAACCCAAAGGAGGCAAAGAAGATGGAGGAAGAATTGAAGAAGATGGAGAAGAAGAATGAAAAAAAGACACTAAAGGGTACTTCTAAAGCTGTTGGGTTTGCTAACAAGCTGTCTCCAAAAGCTCAGAAGAAAAAAGATGCTATTCTTGGAACAACAGCTCAATTAAAGGTATGCAGAGTCATATCCGAGTTCATTGGGATTGCTCAATACCCCTTTCTGAGCAGCTATTTTTCATTTTTGGGGTATGTCATTCAGCGGGCGTGTGTCAACATTTGCTAAGTTGTTTGTTTAAGTACATTATTTTTCAGTAACCATTTAAGGTAGAGATTTTTAACTTAACTTGGTTGTCTAACATCACAGGAGCAATTATCAGGGCAAGTTCAATAACTCTAAACTGTATTTTATTATAGTTATGCCCCTGTATTTTATCATAGTTGTGCCTTTTTTGACTTAGTATTTTGTTATGCATTATGTTGTGGGCATTATTTTACCAATTTTGAAGAGAAAGATCAAAATAAGTGAATCATGATATGTTTGTTTGCTTAATGAATGTTATGGTCTAGCCTCTATCAAGATGAGACAGTCCATTTCATAGAGATGTTTATTCATAGGGCTGTTTTGTAAAAAATTTGGTGAATTATATTGAATGAATGGCAATCGATGTAGACCCAGATCAGACTGCATGGATGTGCAGGTTGAACTGGGTTGCAAATGTGGTAAATACTGAGCAAAGCAATGAAAGGTGTAAATCCCGCAATAGTTAACATGATATAAAGCATTACACTTTACCTGCAGGGAGCCATCACTGGTCACATCAACAAAGCTTTTTCTATGAATGACGAACAGGACAAAAATACAGAACAACACAAAGAACATATAGCGCAATTTCAGGTTCATAGGAAATAGGTCTCCAATATATACTAACCAATGTTTTTATTAACTTGAGGGCCAGACTTGTGTGGTGCTTAGCATATATATTTAGAACCTGTTCTTTGCAGCAATGGCGAGTAGAATTGATACTAATATTTGTGATTAGAGATCCATTTCACTTTGCAGACTTGTGTGTTGCTTAACTAATAGAAGCTCATATGTGCAATGCTTTTACCCATATGCAATATTTGTCAAATGTTTATCTTTTATATGCCCAATTAGAAAATAGTCTTACTATGTTGTGGCACAAGTTGTCTGTCTATCTGTCCGTCTTAAAGTTTTTGTTTCCAATCAGTATGTGAAAAACAGTTTGATCTTCATCACTAAACTAGGTGAGAGATTTGCCTTGAGGAGTAGATGAGCCTTACTGTTTTGGAGGTCAGTAGGTCAGAGATCAAGGTCAGAGTGACCTTAAATTGAATATTGATTTGCCATCAATAATTGGAAAAAAATTATCACATACAGTCACCAAACTTGAAATCCCTTTGGACATTAGATGACCTTTATTGATTTTTGAGATTGAAGGGGCCACAGTCACATAATTGATAAATAATTTTAGTTTCCTATCATAAACCAAATTACTGTTTAACAGTTGTGGTCAGTTAGAGGTATGTAGGTTATTCTTGGTCAGTAGTTGGCTCAGACACAAGCGTATTGCTGTGCTTGGTGGTGCTTTTGCTTGGAAGTGTCATTGCCTGCTTTTCAAAATTACATGCATAAAAGCTCTGGAAATTTTGCTGTCTCTATATTTTCAAATACTCCAGTATATTAGTAGAACGAGACATCTACACATACGAATTCAGTTTCTTGCTTCAATCCATGAATGCAACTTTTAATTAAAATGTAACCAGTGTTGACCAAAATCAGCATACACATCTCTGTAGACTGATCAGGCTTTATTTCTGAAATTTGAGTAAAGAAAAAATATTGTACAGACTCAGATATTTGGAGCTAAACATTTAGAGCAAAGGTTTGATAGAAAAAAGAACATTTAACCTAATAAAAGTTTGGAAGTAGAGATTCTATCAAATATAGTTTTTTGTAGCTATTAATTTATAATAATTACCTGTCAGTTAGTATATGAAACAATATTTCTTTAGTCAGGGATGAAGATCTAATAGGAAGAGTTACACTATTAACAAAAATTAAAATGACTTAAAAGATACTAAACCAGATAAGTTAATATAATCAATGACTTATATGTTACTTTGGAAGCTGATTTCTGCCAGTTTGTGTGTTTTGTGTCTGCAAGGTGAAATGTCAAAGTGGGGAAAACATTCATATTTGTTCATGTTCATGTCGAGAGGTTGAAACTTTTAAATATTAAAGGTCAGAAACTGTTCATTTGTCATGTGTTCACATTTCAAGGCAAATATACAATGTAAAGAAACATTGAAGGACTTATAACAATGTTTTTTACAGTAAACATACATACAAACTTTTGTATTAATCACTTTTTAAGTCACAGGAGGTATCACATCCCTGTGAGGTTGCCAAAATTTTTTGACGTGACTTCCTGAATTTACCTCAAAAGGCGAACATGAAAAAAAGCACTTTTCAACCTTTCCATTTTTGGTTCTTCAACCAGCAGGCACAAAAACATGAAAAGTGTGCAATTTCATCCTCTTGTGTATTTGACATCAGTTGACGATGCAGTGCCAGTTTATAAACTTAAACACTTATATAATTATATTCAAACAAAACTATATATTTTCAAAACTGTCTTTATTCAGAACTAATTTTAAATAGAGTTATACATATTATATTTAAAATTAGATACATAACAAGTCTAATCTACTAGACAGATGTCCATTTGGTGAAAGGACTTCATCCTGCACTTTGGTTGTATCACACGCTTATTTGAAGGCCTATTTGAAGATTTTTTTGTGTTTATGTTGATGGCCGTAGAAGTAACAAATGGTAATTTTTGTGTCACTTTCAATGCAAATACATGAAGACAAAACAAAAAGACGGTTTTGATTCAAGCTGAAATGAAAAGTTAATAAAATTGAAGTTCATGTGTTCGCCTTATGTTTTTCAATACTTTGTGTATTCACTTTGAAAAACAAAAGGCAAACAGAGGACAAAATAAGCATTTCTTCAACCTTTCATATTTTGCATAACTTCGACATTTCACCTCACAGATAGGAAGAAACAAAATGGCAGAAATCAGCCACTGTATATTACTGAAATAATCCCTTTTTTTTATACCTCTAATAATTGAGGGAAAGTATACAGGTTATTAAGTATACAGTTAGTTTACATTTATCATTTTTATTTGAAAAAGAGAATGTTGTAATTAGAAGCTAAGTTTGAAAATAAAATATCCTAACAACTTAATTTTACATAGTTTGAATTTATTCTTAATGTTATATAACAAGCTTTATGTTTGTGCGACCTCTCATGTTTGTAACTAACAAGCCCTTGTATCTGAATGTCTTTTTATGTTACCTTAACATTTTCTTCATTTGAGGACTATTTAGTGTAATAGTAAAATAGTTCTTCAAGCTTCCATAGACAGTCTTCATTCTTCACTCTGCTGATGTTTTATATCAATTTTTAGAGAATAATTACCATATTATGAATGGCTTTTAGGAATTAAGTATGTGTTTATTCTTACTAAACTTTTATTATATTTTGCATAAATATTTTATTAACTATAGCACTGATTCTGTGTTAAAGCTGCTACAGTAAAGCCAGTCACAATTTGTTTGACTGTAAATACTGCATAAAACATTTGAATTAGTTAAAGTAAGCCCAAAGCATTCACACACAACCAACTTTTTTTTATATATCCAAATAAAAACCATCAAATATCAATTCAATTCCTTACTTATTAAAATGTGTTAATTATCTTTTAAAACTGCAGAAAATAAAACCAGGTTATGTGTATTTTTTGTTAAACCTTTTTCATAGTAAATTACAATGTTATGCCATGTCAAAAGTAATGTATGTGACTGTATGTTTAGATATATCCGAATGAGCTTGAGAGCCAGCCAGAGTTCAGTGGTTTCAAGGACTGGCTTCACACATTTGAGCTTTACAGAGGCAAGAACATGGGCAATGAAATATCTGATGAAGGAAGAATTGTTGGAAAATTCAAGGTCAGTGTTTGTAATGAGATAATGATCATGTTTGTGTAATTTCTGGCCTATGACCTATTAATTCACTTTGCTGTCCACACGATTGATTCAACAGCCAATCAGAAAATTCTGATATCTCAAATTCTCAATATTTTGGAAAAAAAATTAATATTTGTGATTGTTAATAAATAATTTGAGTTGATAAATTATTGCATCAGGATATGAACAACATTTATAATGTTTAACCCTTTCTTCCATATATACACATTTTTACGCATGTGTGACCAGTGTAGATCCAGATCAGCAAGCACATCCATGCAATCTGATCAGGGTCTACATTGGTCACATTTTGGTCAGAAATAACTTAACAAATCATATAGCGAACAGTTTAGATGCTGATCAGACAGCACGGATCTAGATCTAAAGTGTTCGCCCTCGCAATAAAGGTGTTTCTATGGAGGAAAGGGTTAAAGTAAGCTTAAAGTCCCACCCCCAACAATCAGATATGCAATGTAATCAATTTCAGTCTTCTACAACAAACACCACTTGTGACCATTGATAGGTAACCCTTTACTCCATAGATACATGCTATATTGCATCCGTGAACAGTGTAGATTCAGATCAGCTAGCATATCCGTGCAGCTGATCACGATATAAACTGTTTGCTTTTAGATTTAAAATGTTATTTCTGACCAAGATGCAACCAGTGCAAATCCAGATCAGATGCACAGTCCTGCCAGCAGTTCAGGATCTACAATGATTGCACATGGGTAAAAATGCATGTATATGAATTACAGGGTATATAATGAATTAATGTTTGTGTTGGATTCAGGGATCATTAAAGATCTACAAGATTCCACTGCCAGCAGATATTGAGGACAAGACAATCACCGGAGGGGATCCACAATACGGCCTGTTCCAGGGTATACAGGGAAATGATCCAATCAAAGTTTTAGTCAGGGTCTATGTTGTTAAGGTAGGTTAAACAATTGGGACTTATACTGGTCCTGTAACTTCCACCAGAATATGCTAAAACTACCTTAAATAAGTTGATCTGAACCTTGGCACGCACATCTTTTTCAACCTTTTGGAAGTATTTCTAAACTTCGGACCTTGGTCCTGATGATTCAACCAAAATTAAAGTTGTTTGACCAAATAAACTTGATTGATTTTCCTGAAGACGCATTATGCAAAGCATGTGCCGAACATTTTCCCTTGTGATGACATTTATGATAATACCATTCATGCAAATATTTTATGATGTTGCAAAATTTCATTAAAAATGTTTCCTGCTTTATATTCACATGTTTAAAGATTTGTAGTCCGAGATTCTGTAAACATTATGGCACTGAATCGAAACATTCCCGTTTACACGTGTAAACATTTGAGCCTTAATGCCCTTACTTATTTATTCACTAATGATTTACCTCCTATGACTGTGCAGTGGGGTGGAGTCATGGACTTTTTTTAAAACACCATGTAGTTGTGAGATGGATTAACCTTTATTTAAATTTGAGCCAGTCCATTCATTTTTCATAAGATTATTGTACGGATATTTATGTCAATTAGACAATGATCAGAAGGTATTCAAAGTATTTTAAGACATGATAGCATTTATAAATCATGTATTATTATGTTAATAAATAAGTGATTTGATATTGGCCCTGTTATTTGTCCGAGAGCAGTCGTATTAGCCCGAGGCCGAAGGCCGAGGGCTAATACAATTGACCCGAGGACAAATAACAGGGTCCATATCAAATCACTTATTTATTGACAATTTTATTAAATAACCACAAGTATTTGATCCAAGTCAGAAAATGCTTGTGTTTTTGTGAAATCTTCACGTTGTAAATTTATAACACGTTCGGTTTTAGACTCTTACTCAGTCGTTATCAGTAAATAAACGTCAACCAATTCCCGTTTGAAAAATAAGTATATTTTATTACGCAAAATCTCTGCGCCGACAAATAGACCGAGTTAAAACAAAATGGCTGCCATTTCCTAGAGTTTCTTGCTGAAATCTTTATCACTTTTTCGGCCTTGCCTTTTTAGCCAATCAAATTGCCTCAAATGCAGGCTTTATATCTATAACACTTTTCAGCCTGGGGCTGACAAAGTGTTAATGATAATGGCCCTGTTATAAAGCAGGTCGTTGTGTTATTGAACGTGGCAGATCCTTTTTTATAGGGCTAACAACGTATAGTTATTTAATAATATGTATTATATAACTCTTACATTGGCATTGAAATTGCTAGTTGTGTTCAAAATCACAGTTTTCACTGAAAGTAATGTTAGCTTTCATATGCTATGGGAGATAATCTTGTTGACCTTGAATTTCAGGGTAATGACCTTCACCCTGCTGACATGAACGGCAAGGCTGATCCATATCTGGTGATTCGACTTGGTAGCACAAATATCAACGATAAAGAAAACTACATCTCTAAACAACTCAATCCAGTCTTTGGAAAGTAGGTATCTAGCTCAACTTTCAGCTTATTCCGAACAGAACAACATTGCAAATGCCGGTTCACTGGCAAATTGCTGTGCTGAATGACCATAGTAGCCTGGCTTAAAGTTGAATTTAACAAAAGCTCTTTGTTAACATTTTATCTTAACAAAATAAAACTAACAACAAAACTGATGCTGGATTATAAATTACTGTTACCAGTACAGATCAAACCTGTCACTAGAAAGCACATGAAGACTAAAAGTATCATGGTTAAAGGTGGTACCAGACAGTTTGTGTTTTGTTTGAACTAAACTCTAATCTTTAACCAATAATGTTGTGTTACCTTTGTGATCAATATTTCACACAAATAATTTGACTGGAAGATTCGGAACGAATTTCCTTTTTACTTATGGATAGGCTTGAATTTTGAAGCTTGTTCAAGACCTTAGGTTATTAAAACAAGGCAATCTTATTACAGAGCTGTAGTCCAGTCAGGCTCGTTATTGAAAATAAAAGAAATGCCGAGAGGAGTTTCAGAAGAACCTGTTGTTTTTTGGTTCAGAAAAAGTGAAGAATGTTTTATTATTTTTAAGTTGCCTTTTTTATTTTTATGTCAAGATTCCCAACAGTCCTTTTGTTGATCATCGAGAAAGACTAATACTTTCAGTCACCATTTCTTACTAAATCTACCCCATGCTATCAATGCTGCTGTGTGAATGCAAAATACTGTTACTTTCTTCTAACTTTCCTAATTGGAACACAAGTGCAGAGTTGATGATCTGCATAACAAACAGGGCCCAAGATCATAAACTAAGATTGGAAACCAGTTTCAAATCTCAAGCATCTGATCGGCTGAAATGGCAAACATTCATCATTTCAGCCATTAAGATACTTGAGACTGGTCTTCAGATTTTGTTATACGAGACATGGTTCTTGCACAAGAGAGAAAGAAAGACAACTGTGACAGCATTTTGTGTTTTTGCAAGAACAACAACTCTATTCGTTTTACAAAAAACTTTTTGGGAACATAAGATGAGTTTCTTCCCTTAGACAAGCAAGATAATTATGCAGCCAAGAATTGCC
Source organism: Corbicula japonica (assembly GCA_038501625.1). Lineage (NCBI taxonomy): Eukaryota > Metazoa > Mollusca > Bivalvia > Venerida > Cyrenidae > Corbicula > Corbicula japonica. Next base: position 11,024,926 of record JAZAYU010000008.1, read on the forward strand.
AAGCATTTGATAAAATATACTGTCTTTTCTCATCTTTGTTTGTTCGGGATACTGATAAATCCTGTATTTGAGCATTTTTTATTCCAGTTTTGCGTGTATTACAACAATAGTCAATATTCTTTTCATACCTTAGACCTTTAAATCTTTTCTACGTTTTGAATTTGAATGAAGTTGGAAGATATCCATCTTATGTATCGTACATTAGATCGTTATCATATTTAAGGTGAAGAGAAGGGTCACCGAAATGACAATGCGGAATTTTAAGGTACAATGATTTTATAGAGACAGGGCTGCAGATTTAGTCTAACCACAAATTAAATGAAATTATTTCAACTAGAGCAGCATTTATTTTATTAAAATTGATGCTGCATTTACAATAGATTCAAAGAGATAAGTCACTGATATAAATGCGTCTCATCATGCCACATTTTAACGACCGGGTTTCGATGAAAACTCTTGCAACAAAATTAAGATAAAATGTGAGATCTGACTACTATTAAAATTTCATTTGGCATAGGATAAAACAGAGAACAGGCAATTTGCTTATTAATATAATTGCTGTCTATCAATTTACTCCACTTTATAACTTAAATTGTTCATATATTGTTCAAAATTTATAAACTAAATAGAGAACAGTGTAGACTCTGTTTAGAGTTTACAGATGTTCTGACAGATCTGGGTCTACACTTGTCATATGGCATGCAGAGGCAGAACCTTAAGCATTAAAGTGAAGTTTATACTGTAACACTTAAATAAATGAGAGAAAAATTCAAAACAGTATCCATTTGTCAGTAATTCTTGTAACTGTTATGTATGTTTTATTCTTTAATTTTTTCATGATTCATAAATTTCATGTTCAAAGAGCAATGCTAAATGTATAATATAAACCACTCTGAAAACTAACAGTCGGTGGATTTCAGTGATGAAGCCTTATAATAAGGATTTTGTCTGATCAGGATCTACACTGTTTGCTTTTAGATTCATAAGGTTATTTCTGACCATGAAATAACCAGTGTAGATCTACATCAAATGCCATGGACATGCCAGCTGATCTGGATCTACACTAATTTCACATGTAAAAAAAAGTTTATATAGTGTAAAGGTTTAAACTGATGGAAACTGAAATCTGATTAATTCCACAACTTTTAAAGAAATCCCAACAGTATTCAACATTGCTTAACCCTTTCCCTGCTGTCTGATCAGGATCTAAACTTTTCGCTTTTTGATTTGTTAGGTTATTTCTGACCAGAATGCGATCCTGATCGAAGGCACTGATGTGCCGGCTGATCTGCATCTACATTGGTCGCACATGCGTAAAAATGCGTATATAAATAGAGAGGAATGGGTTAAGAATTATGACCATGTTCACATTAAACTTCTGTATTACCATATTCGGAAATGCACAAACAAACTGTTGTGTAGGTGGTCGGCATTATACCAAAATAATATGAAAAGCTGCTCTTTTAATTGTTACATTTGTAAAATTGGAATAAACTTAGATTGACGCTTGATAACTCTAACAATGGCCTTTGACCGCACATAGACTGTTCTTTGTCTAAACTAACTGCCATATCATCAATGTGTCTTAATGCCGAAAAATAATTTTGACCTAAGGTGTTTATTTCATAAATGCAGATTTTAGTCAGTAAAATGTTTAGAGGGTTTAATAAAAAGTTTATAATATAAGTATTCAGTATTGAACTTTGGGGAGTGATAAAAAGCTGAATAACACAGAATCACAGAAGAAGTATAGAACAGAACTCTGTGAGTCATTACAAAAGATATAAGTAGCTAACAGAGGAAGTGCTGTATGAGCCCTAAAACAATACATTCAGGAATAGTTCTGTATCAGCATTTCATATTAGTTGGCTAACTGAGGACTAATAAATAGTTCTGTGTCAGCCATTACAGTAGATGCAAGTAGAATAACAGTAGAACAGGGATTCTAAAATTTCAAAATCCCAATCGGACATTGGCGCCAAAATTGACATTTCGCCGACTTCCGGTTCGCACGAACTGCGACTTCCGGTCCCCGGTTCAGCGTATTTCACTCTCCCGACCCCCACTCCATTTCTCTTTTCCGGCATATTTTCTCGTCGGCGATATCCTACAACCTCTCAAAAGATTAATGGTTTTCGAGCTGTAGTGTAGACCGAAAAATTCTTTGATCGATTTATAAGAGCGGCACGCGACGTTTGAAGTTTACGGCGACCGGCGTCTTTGTTGTAATACACAAGCATTCCATGCATTTAAAACGTGACGTAATGGTACAGTAGATGCAAGTAGAATAACAGCAGAATAGTTCTGTGTCAGCCATTACATTAAGATGCAAGTAGAATAACAGCAGAATAGTTCTGTGTCAGCCATTACAGTAAATGCAAGTAGAATAACAGCAGAATAGTTCTGTGTCAGCCATTACAGTAGATGCAAGTAGAATAACAGCAGAATAGTTCTGTGTCAGCCATTATAGTAGATGCAAGTAGAATAACAGCAGAAAAGTTCTGTGTCAGCCATTACAGTAGATGCAAGTATAAAAACAGTAGAATAGTTCTGTGTCGGCCACTAAAGTAGATGCAAGTAGAATAACAGTAGAATAGTTCTGTGTCAGCGATTACAGTAGATGCAAGTAGGATAACAGCAGAATAGTTCTGTGTCAGCCATTACAGTAGATGCAAGTAGAATAACAGCAGAATAGTTCTGTGTCAGCCATTACAGTAGATGCAAGTAGAATAACAGTAGAATAGTTCTGTGTCAGCCACTACAGTAGAAGATGCAAGTAGAATAACAGCAGAATAGTTCTGTGTCAGCCATTACAGTAGATGCAAGTAGAATAACAGCAGAATAGTCCTGTGTCAGCCATAACAGTAGATAAATGTAGGCTAACTGAAGAAGAGGTCTGTTTCTGCCATTTTATTTGATATAAGTTGGCTAACACAGGAACAGTTCTTTGTCTGCCATTTCATTAGCGAACTTGTTTTGGAACAGTGGTATATGCTTACAGTACACTGATGCTCTTCTATGTAAGTCGATAAACAACGCTTATAGATTAGTAGTTCCAATAGTGTTGAATGTGCAAGAAGAAACATATGCAAGTGGTGTTTTCCCAACTCATTGCTTGCAAAGTATCGCAAATATGATTAGCATGGGTTGAAATCCCTGAAACTGTCAATCAATCATTAATCAGTAATGAAACACCATAAAGGTGGTAGAAAAATTAATATTTAAAGATCAGTTTTTGTGGTTAAGTTACGAATTGAAACTAGAGCTTATATTCGTATTGTTAAGATAATATTTCGATAATAGACAGTTTATATTAGTGAGAGCTTTTGGCTTATAGTCATTTTTCATTGATGAAGCGATTGTGGATGATACAAAATTTCAGAAGTCAGAAACAATACCAAAATTATTTAGAAAAGAAAGAACAGGGATTGACTAATGGTCTGTCATTTTTTTGTTTGCAAGCAGAATATCTAAATGCGGAATGTTAAATAATGGCTGCTATAATTATTGATTGATAAAAAGTCATTAACTTTGTGTAACTCTATCACAGAGCATATGGTGAAAACCTTTAATACAGGTCTGTTGCAGAACGCCTACTTTATGCACTAAGTTCAGGTGATTTCTTCATAAAACAATTTGCTTTTTCCTGACAAATAGCAATTTCTGACTATTTTCTTTGCTAATTTTTCAGTAATTTAACAAAAAAGTGTCTTCAAATTGTTTGTAACATGCAAAATGTTTACTAATGACAGAACATGTTAACTAGAGTACAGTGTTTGAAACACAGGTTACACCCCGGGAGTAATGTGTGTCAATTCTGTATGGTGATATAATACTGTTACCCTATATTGCTGCACACTATGTGTGCAAATTTGTAATATCAATACATATAGTGAATGAATTGATTGATAAAATCTTGTCTACATGTCATGGCTACTCACATTTCTAAATTACCACATAAGGTTATGAATAAATGAACCATGTTAATATAGCCTTTTTTATTCTTGTTCATTAAATTTTAAGAAAGTTTCTTGGATTTCAATTTATCAAATTTGACAGTATACATTTGGAGAAATTTTATATATTTAATTCAGTAAATAACTTCATGAATATAATATTAACTTACAATTTTTAAGTTTCAAACAATTAAGATCTATTTGTTTTTATTTTTATTAAATGTAATGAGAATGAAAATAACAGTTTTTGTGTTTTTTTTGTTATTATTAATTAATTAATTTATTTATTTATTTATTTTTAATTATTTATTATTATTATTATTATTATTATTATTATATCAAGAATAAACAATGTCAATAAATAAATTTATAATAATAAATATATAAAAATAGATAAAAAATGTTGTTATAATTTTTATTTTTAATATAATATATATAATTATTACTAAATTATTATTTTTATGTTATAAATGAAAATAAATACTAATCAGAAGATAAGGATCTTAAAAAAAAATACTTTATTTTATAGACTCAATGATTAAAATTATTATGATTTTATGAATACATTTATCATAACTATCTCGACTTTTATATTTTATTATTACATTAATCAATTTTCTCACACTCTTATTTTCATTTAATATGTTTCCAAATATTTATTGCTGCAAAAGATCGTTAATAATTGAAAACTTATATAAACTGCCATTTTCTGGTTTTTTTTATTTTTAATGATTATAACATTTAATAATCATACAAATATCAAATTTTAAAACTATTCCAAGAATCACAAATTAATGAATTTAGATTTAATAAGTTTCTGTAAAAGTACATGTCACATAAATATTACTTAAGAGACTGTGCGTAAATAAATTTGGTTGGTGATTTCACTCCACAACCTTTAGCAGATTTTATCAATTTTCTGTCGCAAAAGAACAAACTGCTGAACAATGCTTTTACAGATATTTCAATTTGAATTATTTTGGGTCATCCGACCTGAACACTTGGAGCGTCTCAGTTCATCGGAAGTGATAGAACCTTTCGTGCTTACTTTGTCAACAAAAATGTCTTAAACACATTAAGATTATGCATAGACAATTTTAAATTATCATTATAACAATGGATAGATCTTTATGATTTTGTGGTATCTCTTAAAAACAAAAGACTGTATCCATTGTTGATTGTTTAAATGGGGGACAAAAAATTGACGGAATGCATAGGGGACCGGTGAGCCGTTCAACAAAGTTATCAGATTTTGATACACATTTTACGCTCTTTTGTTTTTGACCTGTAGTAAAAAGAAAAAGTTAGTCCTCTATCTAGAAATCAGGTCCTATTTTTTATGTTTAACATGTTTCATTTATTTTACAGAGAAAGATTTACTTGATTGGTTCATCATAAAATTTGTAAAACATTTTTTTTTTTGAAGTTTGAAGATCGTGCAGTTTTGTTTAAACCCCATGGAAACAAGATCATTTGACATATTAGGAATTACTAAAAAAAACAAAAACGAAACATTTAAAAAATACCATCAGAATCAATTGTTAATGGTCACAATTAGTATAGAGACATTCAGATGTTAAAAATGAATATTACAGAAAATTTTTAATCCAAACTGCTCTATTTCAGCTGCATTTCTTCAAACTGTTATTATTTTGGATTTTTTTTATATTATGTTTTTGCTTTTTTTTAATGAAGCTGTCTTATGATAGTTTGCATGTTAAGTTCAAAACATTTACGACGTAAGCAAATTGTGCCAGAAGTAAGAGTTTGAAGAAGTTGTAGACAGTTGTGGATAAGTTGTATATTTCCTAATTTGTCAAAGCCGTTGCACTGTCAGGTTATAAGGTTTATTTATGTGTTAATGAGAACTAAAATGTTAGTATTCCTTATTCATCTTTAACCCTTTTTCTCCATATATTGAATTTATTGCATGGGCAAACAGTGTAGATCCTGATCAGCCGGCACATCCGTGCCATCAGATCACAATCTGCACTGTTTCCGCATTGATTTTTTTTTTCCAAGATGTGATGAATGCAGATCCAGATCAGTCAGCAGGGATATGTTGGCTTATCTGAATCTACATTGGTCATGCACATGTTAAAATGCATGTATATAAAGTAAAGGGCTAAAGTTGCAGCTTTATTGTACTGGCCCTTGGTTTTTGAATCCATTACTTACCCTACAAGCTTTAATTGCTGGCATACTTAACTGTCAGAGATACCGGTATATGCCAGAAAGAAAACTGTAATTTGAAATCCTTAATTGTTTCTAAATGCCCTATTTATGTTAATGAATCAAATATATTTATTTGATCAGATAATAGTTCAGTGATCCATAAATAATACATAATGATATATTTGTTCAACACAACTAAATATTTCATATGCGGGTGAATGGTTATGATGTTTCAAACAATGGTTTTACAAGTTTATTGTTTACAATTTTCTTCGTGATTGATTTTTGGTATTGAATTTTACGTTTTTATCACCAATGCACAAATATGTAGGAAGACTAGATAGAAAGTTGTCGTCAAATTACAAAATTACTCAAGTCATGAAAATATGATACAGTTTGTTTATAAATTCTAGAAATGTGAAGCTTCAATTTATTTTGGAAACTTGGCATATCATAAATAATTAAGCTTGATACAGCAAGGTTGAAAAGTATGAGCTGGTTTCTTCAGATTGTCAGGATTTAAATAATTTTTTCCAGTGTTTCTGCATGTATAAACCCACTGAATAGCATGCAAACAGGCTATATACTGAGAAAAAAATTTGAATCGGGATAATTTGTATCAGCATAATTCCAATGACTGAGCATTTGAAAAAAATAAACAACATTATTTTCCTCACAAGAGTAACAGTTTACAAATGCAATTTTTGATGAAAAAAAATGCATTGTAAGAATTGATGTATATAAATGATTTCATTTTAATTGCAACAGTATTTGTGTAGGGTGAACCAGTAAAATATCAGAGGTTGCTAGAAAAACCTTGAATTCAATGACATAGCTGCAGAATGGCATACTGAGGCAATAGCCTTGTTAAAAATTTCTGAAATGACCATTGCCAAAGAAAAGCATTACTTCTGTACCCATCCGCTAAGAAGGGGTTTACCTTGGTAAAAATACCTTCCTGATTATGGCACTCACATAACATTTGAGAAATGTTTGTCTGAAATGCTTCTGTCTTTGTGTCCAGTAGCAGAGCAGACGGTGACAACATCAGGTCCAACTTTCAAGTCCGATGTATATTTTATTTTTTCTGTTTATTGTAATTCTGGCATTTTGTTGTCAGTGCAGTTGGTAAAGGAATGTGTTCTAAATTTACTGCAAACATTGGTGTAGATAAAATTACAAATAACTTACTAAAAAAATTAAAAATTAACAATTTGCATAACAACTTGACGTATAATAACTTTTTGTTTTTAAGACAAAAAATAAAATAATAAAATCCTAAATAACAATTTGCCACAGGACAATTTCTGAAATAGAATTTCTATTGTTATTGTTGATAGTTTATTAACTATACTAATAATATTTAACATTATGCAAGTGGATAGGATATTAACTATACTAATTATATTATATTTTATATAGATTAATTGCATAGTATATTAACTATATACCAATAAAATTCAATATATTGTAATTGCGTAGTATATTCACTATAAAATTTATATTCAATATGTTTTGTAATTTGATAGGCTATGATCTGAACTAATTATATTATATTCAATATTATGTAATTTGATAGGATATTAACTATTCTAATGATATTATGATAGGATAATAACTAATCTAATGATATATTATTGATTATTATGTAATTGAATAGTATATTATGTTTACTAATTGTATTCAATATTGTGAAATTTGATAGTATATTAAATAAAGCACAAATTTGCATTTCAGACTTGAAATAAATGGATCTATGTTCTGACACTCGTTTCCTTAGGATGGTGGAGAATACTTTGTTTTAAAGTAGTTTATTGTGGTTTTATCTCCAAATAATGCTATATAAGCTGTTTAGGTCTACTGTCCACCTTGACAAGTCAATGTGTCATTTTCTAGGCCACTACCTTATGCCAGAAAGTATAAGGGAAATCTGGCACTGTGGCTTGAAATAACACTTGCTATGCTCTAAAAAATATACAACCCCGAATTTGTGATGTTTCATACAAATCATCTCTCTTGTTTAAATGCCTCAGATTTTACACCATCCCAAATACTTTTCAGTATTATCTACAAACAAGAAACAAAAATTATTTTCATCAAATAAACATTTGACTTTGAGGATTATTATCATTATTAAAATGTCCTTTTGCATAATACTTAACACTTTCCTCTATATAAGCTCTTATGGGATGGGAGAACAGTGTAGATCCAGATCAGCTGGCAGATCCATGCAGTCTGATCAGGATCTGCACTGTTCGCACATGCGATAAAGGCATATTTATGAAGCTAAGGGTTAATAGAAGGTATTTCTATGTCAGAATATGATCTAAACCTGAATGTTTCAGATGTTTTGAGATTGAGGCTACTTTCCCCATGGAGTCGCTGCTAACAGTGCAAGTGTATGACTGGGATCTTGTTGGAATGGATGACCTCATCGGCGAGACAAAGATTGACCTGGAAAACCGATATTACAGTAGACATCGTGCAACATGTGGCGTCTCAAAACGCTTTGATATGTAAGTCTGCAAGCTGACAAACACAAAATGAAGTTAGTTACACAAGACCAGAATTCTTTTATGTGAAACTTATCAGATTATCCTCAAAGAAATGTTTTACTTAGATAAAAATCTGTACTTTTAAATGTCCTTATTCAACTGATAATTACAGGTAATTTTTAACATGATGCAATATTTAAGGCCAGAAAAAAGTTCTGTTTTGATGGTTACTTGATTCAATAAAGGAAAGGCCAAACAGTTTTTTTCAGCCATCCAACGGCAGCATTAAGAAATCAAATTGTCTATTTGTCCCCCTGGTCGCTAATCAATAACTAAAGAAAGGTTTGACCTACATTGACTAAACATTGTAGGTAGATTGATTTTGTGGAGATGGTGACACCCTTTTTGAGGTCAAAGGTCAAGGTCATAGTGACCATGTCCTTCAATAAATGAAGAACTGTTTAACCTACAGCCATCAAACTTGGTAGATTGATTGCTTAAGTCAGAAGATGATCCTTGTTGATCTCATGGTCAAAATGTCAAAGCTCAAAGACCTTTCATTGAAAATTGGTTTCACATCGATAACCAAATAATGAAGAATGAGTCTGACCTCAGGGGTTTTCCTAGCCTTTCAGAGGGTCCGGAAAACGGACCCTTTCCAAAAGCAAACGGACTCTTTCCCAATCCGAAATTTCTTCCATTTTTCCCAATTGAATCCACAGATAATTTTCAAAACATAAGAAACAGTGTTAACTTTCGCTTTACGTTGTAAACACTAAACAACAACTGACTGCTTTATCTCACACTATGCATGTGACGTCACAACCACATGTAAAATTCGCTAATCCTGGATAAATTTACACTACTCTTAACACCCCTATATTTCACAACAATCGGTACAATCTTTATCGTGAAATATTTTGATTCTCGCGAGATTATGCGACAGCGTGATTACACAAACTGTCAAAATGTCAAAATTGTGTCTTTGACAATTAAAAAGGTGTATATTTAGCCGTTTGTCGGCGCTTAATTAATTTTTGACAATAAGTGATTAGGCAAGTTGATTGCCAATTATTGAATCAATTAGTTCACAATTGTTACTTTAATCGCGTTATTCCAAATTATATATCTTACAGTACTGAATAATCCGTTCATTCTACGGAAAATTCCTCAGTTGAATTTTAAAATAATGCTTTAATTTACTGATATATCTGCTTAACTGTGTTCAGTAATTATAAATAGATCATTTTGTGATACGAAGGTAAATATTAAAGTGTTTTGCAGTATTTTGTCTAAAGCAAAAAGGGAGATAATAAGTTTGATTATTAAATTGACTAAAATACAAAATCTCCGCAAATAATTTCGTATGCGCTAAAATGTTATTAAATAAATATTATATGATCGAAAGAGATGAAAAACAGCAAACATTTTTAAAGATTTGTAGTCCACTATTGTAAAATTAAAAATTATATATATACTATCTAATCATAATCTATCATGTCAATGTAAATCATATATCACAAGAACTGAAACATGATAGTTTGTGTGTTCACGGCATATGATATGGATCTAGTAGCAAAAACAAAAAAAACACCTTATTTTTTCAAAATATTTGCATTTTAGATGGATATTGCCATTTATATACACAACCAAAGTAAAACAAATGGGACATTCAAGTGCAAGTTTTGTTTGTGCTATGTATAATATAATGATTTCAAAATTCCCAAAACTTGTATTTTTGCCGATAAAAATTCCCAAAATGAAACATTTCACGCGCTAAAATTTTCCCAATTCTGGCCTGGGTCCTTTTCCCAAAATGGCTAGGAAAACCCCTGGACCTACAGAAACACTTACTAATTAAGAAGATTGCAAATGGACAGTAGACGACCCTTATGATTTTGGGTTGAAAAGGTCAAACTTCAAGATTACTGTGATCTTAAAAAATTGGTTTTCAATCAATAGTTAAATAACAGTTTCACCAAGAGTCACAAATTTTGGTAGATTTGTTCGTAGTCAGTAAACGACCTTTATTGATTTTGATGTAAAAGGTCAAGTTCATTAACAATTTGCTTTTAATTAATAATTGAAGAAATTTGATATACAGTCACCAAACTTGGTTAATTTCTGATGGTCAGTAGAGGTTGAAAAGACAAAGGTCAGTGTTATTGTGACCTATTTAAACATTTGTTTCCATTCTTTAAGAAGTGGAGGTGCATTGCTTTGACCCTGTAGACCTTACTGTGTGCAATCAATTACTGAAAATTGTTTTGGCCAAGGTACCTCAAACTTGGTAGATTTCAATTTGTTGGTCATGACAGTTAGGTAACCCATGTTGAGTTCTTGGTGAACAGGTCAAATATCAACATCACAATTATTTGGAGACAAAACAGCCTTTTCTGAATAATAACTCAAGCTGGGATCTATCGTCCTCTAACTTGATAGTTTTGTTGGTCATGACAAGTAGCTAACAGTATGCTTACCGAACAGCACTTCATCACAATCATGGCAACACTCAAAGCTGGCATAAACTGTCTTAATGAAGGAGATTTTGTGGGGTTGGGTTAGAAAATGTCAAAGCTCTTACAAGATTTTTAAGTAACGCCCAAACAATTAGTCTTATACGACTGTAGTCATAAAAATTGTTGTCCAGGATATAGTAGTTTGCTCAATCATTAATATAATTATGTTTTACAAACATCTTACATTATTATCATGTAATGATTTTACTTTTGACAATAATCTTTTGGCAGAAGTTGGTTTTAAAATTATTTCACAGCAATTGAGATGACGTGTCACGTGCAAATTTGGGTCGCTACCTTGAAGTTCAAGATCACAGCATGACCTTGTAGCAACATTATGTCTGACCCATATCTTTATTTCAAGGTGGAATTTTAAATTATTTCTCAGAAATGATCATCATAATGAGAAGACATACGCATGCAACATTGTGGTTGCTTCCTTGAAGATCAAGGTCACAGAATGACATTGAAGCAAAATCGTTTCCAGTCCATAACTTTGATATTGGTAGTTGGATTTTGAAATTGTCTGATGTTATAGCACTACACCATTTTCAAAATTCACCTAAATCGTTATACAACTTTATGTTTTTGTGACAAAGTACCTATTCCAGTATTTGACAGTCTCTTGTCTTATGATATGTAATTTAATGTAATATCATTTTATAATCTTTGAATGACAAAAGACAATTATTTTAAATTGATTGTATATTTGCATCGCATAATTTTACTTTTATCTTATTTGAGAACTTGAATACAGGTATTAACATTTTTGTCTACTTTTTAATGAAATCACAAGGATGAACATGCTATTAGAGGTTATTGTAAATTGTAACCATGACTGTATAACTCCTGTCTCTGAGAAAGTAATCAGTGTGATTACAAAAAATGGTGAAATATAAGTGTTTATAACTTAAAATGCTAAAATCTGTGATTATAACTGCTACTACTCTTATAACAACTTTAGATACTTTAAGTAAATGGTTAATTGATGCCTAGTTTCTGAATAATATCTAAGAATATGAGCTGGTAAAAATAGACTTTAATGTCTTGTATGTGTATGTTTTGATTTGGTTGTAGGTTTTTTTGCTGTTTTTAGCTCACCTGAGCACTTGCGCTCATGGTGAGCTTTTAGGATCGCCCTATGTCCATCGTGCGTCATGCGGCGTCAACTTTTGCTTTAAACAACATCTCCTCTTAAACCCCTGGGCCAAAGTTGATGAAACTTGCCACGGATGTTCCTTGCATGAAGCTCTTCCAAAGTTGTTCAAAGAAATCAATTCCATGCAGAACTCTGGTTGCCATGGCTACCTAAAGGAAAAACTTTAAAAATCATCTTGTCTGAAACCACAAGGCCTAGAGCTTAGATATTTGGCATTTAGGACCCTCTAGTGGAACTCTACAAAGATTGTTCAAATTATTTCCCTGGGGTCAAAATTGGCCCCGCCCCAGGGGTCACTTCATTTTACATAGACTTATATAGGAAATCTTTAAAAATCTTCTTCTCACAAACCACAATGCGTACTGCTTAGATATTTGGTAAGTAGCATTTTCTAATGGATGTCTACTAAATTTGTTCAAATAATGTCCCCTGGGCCAAAATTGGCCATGCCCTAGGGTTCTCTTGGTTTACATATAGTTATATATGGGGTCAAAATTGGCCCCACCCCGGGGGTCCTTAATATGTACAAAAGGCAATCTTTAAAAATCTTCTTACTGGAAACCTCAATGCCTAAAGCTTAGATATTTGGTATGTAGCATTGTCTAATGGATGTCTACCAAGTTTGTTCAAATTATGTTCCCTGGGCCAAAATTGCCAAAATTGGCCACGCCCCAGGGTTCTCTTAGTTTACATTGATTTATATAGGAAAACATAAATAATCATTTTTTTCCGAAACTAATGCGACTGGACCTTAGATATTTGGTGTTGAGTATTGTGAAGAGACCCTTTACCAGCATTGTTTAAATGCTGGCCCTGGGGTCAAAATTGGCCCCGCCCCAGGGGCCCTTAATATGTAAAAAAGGCAATCTTTAAAAATCTTCTTACTGGAAACCTCAATGCCAGTTTTTCTAGCTTCTGACTGTAAACATATTTTGATCAAAAAATGTACAGCACAGAATAAAGTTCCTGTTAACTTGTATTGTGTTTTCTTAATTTCACCTAACAATAATACAATTTCAATGACTTTACATCCACCATTGTGAACCTTTCCATTCTCAATTAAAAACTGAGAGTTCTTTTGTACTCAGGTGAGCAATTTAGGGCCGTCATGGCCCTGTTGTTTTATTTTTGCTTTTCAGGACGGAAGTAAAGGGTTACTGTTTTTAGGTGATAAAAATTACTGATGTTGTTAATGTAGAGAATTAGGATAAAATGTGTCATTTAAATATGTTTGACTTTAGAAATTGGTAAGGGAATGCTTTAATTAGGGATTGTATTTTGACAAAATTAACAATGGTTAACACTTTTCATTAATTATCAAAGGTCTTAATTACTTTGTTGATGTTTTGAATCACAAAATTGTCTTAATGTGTTAATTACATAACTTTATACAACAGGAGTAGACACATTATGTTTTAAAATACTGTGGTGTGAAGTTGTGTGTTACTTTGCAGACAGATCAACCATCCTGTGATTTTTCACTTTGAGTGTTAAGTGAAAAATACATATCTTGAGGTAGATCTTCTTTAAACCAAACCCTTGGAAGTGAGTTTGTACTTAAAGCAAATGGAAAACCAAATTTTTCAAACTGTAGACCCATTGACACACATAAATCACATTTTAATCAGTGTAGACCCATTGATTAATGACAGTTGTACATAACACTTTCCTCCATACACAGTTACGCCATTATGGCTCAGGTGAACACTGTAAAAAAAAAACAAAAAAAATCTACATGTATTCATAATTAAACAAAGTTTAAGAGAGACATTACAATACAGGAAACAATAATTTTCATAATTTGCCTGAAATCTGTCCTAATAAAGTGGAATGATACCGTGTTATAGAAATTCAAGAACTATTTATCTCCTTAATGAAACCGAAAAAAATAATGAACACAACAAGAATGATGAACTTAAAAAAATAAATAAAAAAATGTTTATGGTAGTGCTTTGAGTATTAGCTGAAACTGTAAAATGATTGCTAAGATTAGCTGCGGAACCAAGGTTCTGAATTCTCCTTCAGTTTAAGAGTGATTGCAGAGAGATGTTTACAGAGAACATTGTTATTATTGACAGATTTGTTGGTTGACCTAATTGTTTGGTGTGGATTTGGCTGTCTCAGTAAGCCACATCCTGTTTGCAGCAAGTGGTCGGCTTGTGCAGTGAAAGTGATCTGTTAAAACCCATTAATTCTTGAAATTGATCCTACACTCTCTCCATTTATAATTGGCCATTGGTCAAGCTAGCTAACGTTCTTTCCTGTAAATTTCCGTGAATAAATTTATTCTAAGTTGTTCAGTAATGGATGTGCGGTTTCAAATTTTATTTTCATTTTTATGTGTAAGACTGGCAGTTCTAGTAGAAGTTTACCTAAGCGCCAATTTTACTCATAAAAACAAGAAGCAAACTCTGGTAGTGATTAATTCTTACATTTTTGAGTCTAAAGTCAAAGTTTCGTATCAAACAGTTTCCTACCAAGTTTGTCTTTAAATGAAATTTTGATTATTAAATTGTGCACAATTTTCCAGTTTCCTGCCTAACTTTTTTTATATTTTATGAAACACTAAAAATAAAATTTCTTACAAGATTTTAGTGTCCATCATTCAGTATGCGTGACAGTGTTTTGAAAACAGTCGTATACTTTTCATACTAATAGAAAAATGAACTTATAATAAGAGCTAATTATTGATAATTGTCTATATGCTGTCTAATAGCCACATTGAGTTCTCATTTCTCCATATTGCTGAAATTTACAGATTTTTTTGGACTACTAAACTGAAATCAAAACTTCATTTGTTGTAAATGAAATATTAATTGCTGTGAAGAAATTATCACTATTTATGGAATTCCTAATTACCAAAGCACTTAGCACTGTAATACTTATGGTATTTATCAAGATTCTAAAACTGGAATTTGCAGCACCAAATGCCAAATACAATGATTATCAAATTGCTGTTGACCAGAACACAATTCAGACACTCAAAGAATTCAGTGTTGATTTCATAATTTCAAAAGAAACAATTTTGCTAATCACATATTTTTCCATGACTGAATAGAAATACAATGGAATCAAGGAAAATTAATGTCAATTTGAATGGCTTTATCAGGTTGTGCTTACTATCAGTATGTCCCGAAGTGCTGGATTTCCCAGGGGGTGTGGGGGTTGAGGTGTGGGTGCACTGGTTTAAATATAATTACAAACATCCCTCAGCAGCCAATAGCAATATATTTCAATTACCAAAATGTAATTTTGGACAAGTTGAAAACAAAATACCACTGCCTGTTAGAGCAGGTACACACATCTATGCACTTCAATCTTTCTCTGCATTCTAGTAATACATCTATAGCTGCGAGTGCAAAGCACCTAATAAGTTCTAAGAAAAGTTAATACATTACAAAATTGGGGGGATTGAAGCAGATAAATATTCAGTTCATTAAAAGGTGGTCAAAAAAGGAGGTGGTCGCATTTTCAGCTAAGTAATTCCATGGAAATATACAAAAACACAAAAGAAATGCAACTGTCACATTTTGCTTATTCCAAAATTGAAGATTTCTCTTTTTTATTAAAATCAACAACTTTATAATAGGTGAGTTTATTGTAGTATCTATCAAATTTCTGATGTAATGTTATAATTATTTGTTTCTATTTTATTCAATATTCATCACAAAACATAAATTTCGTCTCTACTTACAATAGATCTTTAACACAGATTTAATTATTTGTATATTTCAGACAAGGTTACAATGCCTGGCGCGACCCACTGAAGCCAACCCATATCCTGTCCAAGCTATGCAAGGAGGGTAAAGTGGATGGTCCACACTACCAGCCAGGGAAAGTGCGAGTGGAGAACAGAATATTTACAATCCCACTTGAACAGCTCGAAGATGAAGATGGTAGGTTAACCCTTTACTCAATATATAACCGTTTTATCGCACCTGTGACCATTGTAGGTCCGGATCAGCTGGCACTTTTGTGCCCTCTGATCTGGATCAACACTAGTCAATGTCATAAATAACTTAATGCATCAAAAAGCAAACATAGTTGATCCTGATGAGACAGCATGAAAATGCTGACTGATCTGGATCTACACTGTTTGCACATGCGATAAAACCTTTGTATATGGAGTCTGTTGTGAATGAGAGCAATCACGGAGACCATACAAGTTCTGACTACGACCAGTTAAAGCCTTGATAAAAGGAGGAGTATTTATTTCCTTATTTGCAATCAAAGACTACATTTTGCTGTAGCTTACAACTTATTAAAGTCAAATGCCAAGATCATGTGACTTGCACATAAATATTGTCATCAACACAAAAATAGTGAATCCCTTTCATCACCGGATGCCACATGACAATGTCCAACATCATGTGACTTTTACATAAAAGTTTGTTATAAACACTTAATACTGTTGCCAAAGACAAATTGAGATCAAAAGTCTTCTACGAGGGTTGCAAAATGGACTTTGATATGCAAAAGTGAGAGTCTCATATAAGTGGGAGGGGTAAAGGAATGTGATAAGATTCTTTATTCCTACTGGAGAATGTAAAGTACATTACATTAAATTTTCTTTAGATTTACTGTCTGTTTGGTCAGCCTAAACAATCAGAAGATCAAAGACATATCTCAACAGAGTGGATTCTGTTTAATCAGCAAGTAGCACAGCTACATAAATATACACTGACAAATTGCAGGTCATTGATTGATACTGATAACCTGTTGAAGAATGATTTATCAAAATATTGGGGGAATGTCTGTACAGGAAGGGGTGACCATCTGTCATACAGGTACATTCTGAGAATAGTCCAAGAAAGATTTGCTGCAAAAAGAAATAACATTAGCAAGTAGTTAAAATACTTGTCAGTGTCTTTTGATTCAGTAGTTTTACAGTCAGCATTATACCTGCCACTGGAATATGATGTCATTGCCCCCATAGTAATATATTATATGATGTCATGTTCTCCATAATTATGTGGTTCATGATGCCATGACCTGAATAATATATACACATGGATTATGGTTGTCTCTGTTATAATATAGATTGATTATCTCATGGTTTCCATAATATTATTATCATTATATGTTTGTCTCAATAAAAGTGTTCTCCACAATTTCATAGTCATTGTAAAAATATGGATAATGGTGCCATGGTCTCCATAAATTGTTTAAATTATGATGCCATGGTCTCCATAAAATTTGAATTATTTTGTCTTGGCCTCCATAAATATTTGAAGTATGATGTTTTTGTATCCATAAAGATTTTAATAATGATGTCATGGTCTCCATAAAATTTAAAATTATGATGTCATGGTCTCCATAAAAATATTATGTGTTGGCCTCCATAAAAATTTGAATTATGATGTCATGGTTTCCATAATAATTTGGATTTTGATTTCATGGTCTTCATAATAATTTGTATAATGTGTTCATGGTTTAAATATTTGGATTATGATGTCATGGTCTCCATTATAATTTGGATTATGATGCCATGGTCTAAGATGTTATGTTCTTGATAATAATTAGGGTATAATGCTAAAGTCAGAATATGTCATTGTCTATATAATTATCTTTATTATTATGTCACCATAATAATGTTATTTAGAATTCATAATAATGTGGATTAATATGATGTGATTACCTGCATAATGATAAATATGATTTATAGTCTCCAAAGTAATTGTTTTTCCTTCTAAAGACAAAATATTAGAACATTGTCATCATAATATAAGAGGATTAGCTTTGAATTCTTAGTTGGCATATTTACAGTCTATCCTTAAAAGCATTATTTCAGATATATGCCTCTGTTAGGAAGTTTGTTACGATCAATGTTTAAAGTGGGTGAACATGCAATCTCATTTTCTTTTAAAGCCTTAAAGTGTAATTTTTTTCAAACTTTAGATAAAAGTCTTGCTGTGTTAGTGTGCCCAAGCCTTTCTGCAAATTAAGTGTTTATTTTGGTTATGTTGTCAAGAAATTAAAAGCCTTAGAACATTTTTCTGACAAAATGCTTGCAAACAATGATAAATACATCATGAAAATTGCAATAAAGCTTGGTGAGGATCGTCTGTTTGCTGTCTTCCTGGAACATTCTGTAAACAACGGTAGCTGTAAAAGTCAAAGTGATAATCATCTGAACATGCAGATCTAATAAAAGACTCGTATCTCAAATTATTACTTTCATGCTACATTCGGAGAATAACTTAATCATAGATTAATTTATTATACAAACAGGTTTAGTGAAGGGAATAAAGAAATATTAAGTACCCCTCCCTTGGTTGTGAGAGATAAGGAGGATTCAGTTTCAGACTAAATGCCTCAATTATCAGGGAATTATTTTATTAAGATGTTTCCCCTTGATAACAACTCTAGTTTGTTCCTTTGAAATAAATGGTCAGCATTTGGGTATATTAACATGTGTGTGAAAAAATGGATGATGGCAGTGGTGTTTGATGATGTTGTTGTTGCTGCTGATGATGATGATGATGATTGGTCCAAGACTGGGGTTCTGTCTCATTATAAGCATCTGAATGGTTGGAATGGAGACCAGGACCTAAGATTATAAAACTGTTATTGGAGACCAGTCTCAAATTTGTAACATGTGATTGACTGAAATGGAGAAAACTTGTCTCCATTTGTTGTTTACATTTCAACCAATCAGATGCTTGAAATTTGAGACTGGTTTCCATTTTCAGTCATATAATCTTGGACAAGTTCCCAAATGGACAAGTCAAGAGTTGTTGTCTTCAGCCATTATAGTGAGCTTAGTCTTTTTTGAGGACTTGACCACACTCTTATTCATCTTGTATCCAATAAAGACTCTCAACATTACGTGTGAGTGCAAAAAAATAAAAAAAGTACATTTTAAGCTTTATCAACTTACTTCCTTTAAATCAAGGATAATCTTGGCTATTGATGTCTCTGTCAAAATGGAGGAAGTTATATAAAGACTGATCCATATGTTCAATGTTGTTCTTTAATCAAGTCTTGTTTGCCCCGTTTTCTGAGTATTGATATAATAAAGCGTTTAAATAGTTCAAACAACTACTGTCACCTCTCCTATTTAAGCATGTTGCAGTGAGTTCATCAATTTCTAATGAAATATTCTGCTTCACTTCACACAAGTTCAGTCAATTTTCTTTGCTTAAGTGATTGCATTGTTCCCACAGCCTGCTTGATTTTATTATTAAACCATTTTTCCAGAATTTAATGTAAGCTTGTCATCTCTGTGGGCAGATTTCAATATGATGTCTTCCGCTTGGATTACGTTAATAACTTTGACTAAGACTGAAGTTTGGAAATCGGTGAGCAAAACGGTGGAAATTTGGAATTTTTGAGCCATATGTTTAACGGCTGGCCCAATTGTTTCTTTTCATTGCTTGTCTTGCTTGTCTATGCAAGTTATGATTTGATTTTTCTATTTTATAAAGTAAACTTTAATTAACAAGAATGTCAGTATAATATTCTTGATGTTGGATTTTGAAGATTGTAATGGGATATTTGATGATTTCAGGGCTGTTTTCTTGTTGTCAAAAGTAGCTCCAGTTTGGGACTGGGATTTAGGAAATAAATTTTGTGAAGACAAAAATAATCCTTTGAATTTATTATTATATGATAAAAAAGAAAAGACAAAATAATATATGATAATATGTATGCTTTGATCAATTAATTAATTCTGTAAAACCTAGTAACTTTTTCCTCCATATATTTCAGTCATCTTTGCCGTCTGATCAGGATCTGCACTGTTCCTTTTAGATTTATTAGGTTATTTCTGACAAAAAAACTAACAGTGCAGATCCTGATCAGATGGCACAGATGTGCAAGTTGATCTGGATCTACACTGGTAGCACATGTGATAAAGCGCAAACATATATAGAGTGAAGGGTTAAATAAGCATCTTGTACGTTCAGTTGCATACAAGAATACAAAGCTAGGTCTTTTACTCAATATATAATGACTTATCTTTTATATTATGGGTGAACAGTGTAGATCCAGCCATCGATGCTTTCTGATCAGGATCTGCACACTTTTAGATTCATTACGTTATTTCTGACCAAGAAACATAGATCCTCAGATTATGTTGAGCAAATACTATAAGTTTGTAAATAACAGCCTGTAAAGTTACAAATCATAAATAAGAATATATACTGTGAATCTGTTCTATTGCAAACACAGGTAGAAATATTTGGTACCCAAAAATGTAATGAATAGCCTTTTTGAAGAAAGTACATCTTTCAAAATAAGGACATTTTGGGGGATTTTGTGAGTTTTGGGGAAATTTTCACCAATAATGTGCCTGGAATAGATGTTGATGGTACTGTTTTGTTTTCAGGTGACAGAAAGTCAATGGAGGAGCACCTGGCCCTGGCGGTTCTCAACCACTGGGAAGAAATCCCAAAAGTTGGCTGTAAACTGGTTCCTGAACACATAGAGACCAGACCCCTCTTTAACCCAGAGAAACCAGGAATTGAACAAGTACTTAATGTTGTATTATATTATATTCTGGCTGACTTGCCAGGGGAACTGTTACATTAATGGTCTCTCATTTCTTATTTACATTGATAATACTGGAAACGTTTTCTGAAAACGCTTGGTATTTATAGAAAAAGACTGCTGCACATGAGAAGATTCTGGAGAACTGGAGAAGAAGATGGAATGAGAGAAAGACAAATGAGCCAAGCTGATGGCAGGGGGAGGTGGGCGGGTTTCACTGCTGCTGACGAGCAAAATAAACATCTCACATAAAAATTCATGGAAACATGTCCGATTTATAGTCATGGAATGGTTGGGGGCAATTTTCACTTTTTAGCTCAACTGTTAAAAAAAGGGGACATTTTCTACATACCGGTATCAGCGTAGATCCCTACAAAAAAAAACAAGCAAAACAGATATCTAGAACTTTTCATAGAGATTAGAACATTTAATGGTTTAAACCTCATTTGTTACTCTTCTAAAATAAATATAATATTTTGATTATAACTACAGGGAAAATTGGAGATGTGGGTTGATATGTTTCCAATGGACATGCCACCACCTCCACCAGCAGTTGACATTAGTCCAAGAAAACCTAAAAGGTAAAATTATATTTATTTATTATAATGACTTTTAATATGTGATATATAGGTCCTAAATTAGAGGCCAAAATATGCAAAGGCATGCTGGTAAAAAACTCATTGAGGCAGTGGCAAAGATAGTGGCATGGTGGCATAGTTAAAAGAATGTCATCCTGAGATGGTCCTAAACTTAATAGAGACCTTATCAGCATTTTTACTGACTGCACTGCTGAGAGTATTAAATACACTTAACAATGTTATAACTACACCATTCATAAAATTTTGTTAAGAATTGGAATTTACCATTCAAATTTTTAACATAATAAGATTTATTATTTTTACTTCTTTTTTATGAAATTGCCATTAAAATCCCCTTGTGCATATATCAACTAAGAAAATTTAATCAAGGTGAGGGTAAAAGAGGATATACTGAAACCAGCCAAAATTGCTGAAAAATCTTCTTTGCAACAGCTAGCCAGATGGTTTTGTGACTTTGGTTTTTAACTTGATTAAATGTCAGTGGTTTCCAAACATGTGTAGGGTATTTAATGATTATTCATTAAAAGAAGTAAAAATGATGTATTTAATTATGTTTCAACAGGCGTGTAGGAGCAGGGGCTGCAGGAGCCGCGGCCCCAATATTTCTGCAAGTCGCGGCCCCGGCGGAAAAGGCTTTAAAATAGGGTTCTTGGGCAATTATGCAATGCCAACAGTAAAATCGAGCCATAATCTCATCGTTTTTACCTGAAAATCGTTATTGGCTTATTCAAAGTGGCTATACCATGTGACTTTTTGGATGTCGTTCACACACAAAATCACTCGCTTCCAATTGGAGTTTGCTGATTTCTCAGTAATAACTGGACATATTTCGATCAGATAAAGAGCACCGTACTCCTGTTAAAAAGCATTTTCATCGACATTTAACCTCCACTATCAACCTGGTGCCATTTTCTCAAACATTCAAAGACAAATTTTGTTTAAAAGTGAATTTGTCTTTGAATGTTTGAGAAAACAGCAGCCGATTGATTATGGATGTTAATAATGGATGTCGATGACAATGCTTTTTAACGGGAGCAAGGTGCTCTTAATCTGACCGACATCGGACCAGAAATTACTGGGAAATAAGCAAAAACCTACCTGAAGCAAGTGTGTGTGCACGACATCCAAAAAGTCACGTGGTATAGCCACCCTTATTATTGCGGGATTTCCTCAGGGGGTTAGAGCAACACCAGGTTGAGTAAGGAGCTAATCCCAGTTAAATGTATCAAATAAGTTGTGCGAAACAATGTCGTATTCGAAGAGTCTTGGCAAATAATCGGCAAAATTCAAGAAAGTGCTCAAAATTGTAGAATATTTTATTTCATAAAATTAACATCATTTCCTAAGGAATTTTCAGTAAATATGAATATGACACTATTACAGATTCATCTTTTGTTATCCGTTCTTTGTACAATTATTACTTTTGCATATAAAGATCTATGCATTATTGAAAGACATCTAATTTTACGAACTGTGATCTTATTGTTGATTGAAGTATTTCAGTACTTGAATATGATGATTTAAACGTTTTATATACACCAATGTCTACATATAATTTTTTAATTAAATAAGAAAGTAATATTATATCAACATATCAGTGATAATATTATGCAGCCAAAATTATATCTTCCGCGACCCCAATGTTCAAATCGCTCCGACATGCCTGTTCAAGTTTGAAGAGTGTATCTCAAATCAACTCTGAAAATTTGTATACCCTCACAAAGTGGGAGGCATGTATAGTTGCACTCGTCTGTGTGGACCGTCCATATGTTTCCCAATCTTGTACTATAGTTATGGCCTTTTGTTAATTTCACATTATAAAATTTTGTGGCATCAACTCCACATTTTCTATTTGGCTGATTTCTTTCAAACTTGCATAGATGATTAGACATGTTGTGTAGATTGTTGTAAAGGCAATTGTCTTGCAACCATTTTCACCACAGTTATGTCCCTTTTTTTATGTTAATCATAAAATTGTGTGGTACTTACTGCTCATTTACTACTCATGATCAACACATGTTGTTAATACTTGATACACAATTTTGTTATAAATGTTGTTGCAGCAGTGCGAGCATCAGTGGCCTGAGGACACATTCTTGTTTAAAATATGATTGGTGTAGTGAGAACATTGGTTGAATGTAGACTAGCATATTCCAGAGTTACAGGAACATAAACTTTGCATATTAATTTCTAAACAATTAAGATTTAAGGAGTAAATACATTCTGTAAATAAATTTTCATTTACAAATCAGATTGCATTCAAGTTTTCATTTAATTTTGTTACAGTTAAAAAAATATACAAATAAGCTAATGTCTTCAGATATATGATGTCATTCCTTGAAATTACATCTTGATAATTATAGTGATGATATTACTTTTTATGAATATTTATGGGCCCAAGATCATAAAACTAAGATTTGAGACTGATCTCCAGATACATAAATCTGTATTATTTTCAGTTGTGAATTTACATTGTATAATATGGAGTGTTTTAAGACTTTCATTTATAAACGCTGTTTCATTAAATGGATTGTTCACATATTTTAGTTATCAACAACATTGTTTGCATAATTTCAGTTATGAGTTACGTTGCATTATATGGAACACCGATGACGTTGTTCTTGAGGACGATGCCTTCTTTACGGGGGAGAAAATGTCCGACATTTATGTTAAGGGCTGGATCAAGGGACAGGAAGATATGCAGTCCACTGATATTCACTATAGGTGAGTTCTAATTTAGATACCTATATGAATTCTGTGCAGTGTTAGTTGATCTGTGTTATAATATCATTCTCGTACCTCCATAGTATACAATATAGAAATACACTTTTACTGCAGGTTTAACGATTTATGCCACCAGTCTCAATGTAAAGAGTAGATCCTGTTCAGAAGGCATGGATGTGAATGCTGATCTGTCACTGAATCTGCACTGTTTGCCCATGCCATAACAGCTTTAAGCCATATCTTAGAGCTGTTTTGTCTTTACAATGTTGTTCTTAGTCACAGCTGGTTAGTCCTTGAAATATCTAATATGAATTTTGTTACATTTGTGACTGGTGGAAACTCAGACCTAGATGGATGTGAAGGCTGTTCAAGGTTTCCACTGGCTACAAATGTCAATAAACTCCTTCATGGTCATTTGATCCCTGTGTTAACTATCTCCGTTATGAGACTTTTAGAAACAAGATCATGTACGAGAGATCTGAGACCTGGCTGGGAACTCTTGCTTGAGACCAGTCAGTTCAGAGACTGCACTCTGTTTCAGCTATTTAGCTTGTATTCAGCACTTTATGTTAACCAACTATTAATAGCTGACCACATAAGGGGCCTCTGGTCTATCAGTTATGATCATAGACTGCCAGTCACAGGACCCTTACTGTTGTGGGTGAGTCCCAATGGTCAGTATTTTCCATGTAAAGAAGCTATTGATTTAGTTTGCATAGGGTCATGGTTTTACTCTGATGCCCTCTTTTGCCTGAAATAATGCTCAAAAGCACCTATGTTTTTTCTCCACCAGAACAATGCTGGATGTCAAGATCTAAGTATGCACTTATTAGAGTCAATCAGAATTTTGAACAGTATATTACATATAATGTCAACTGACCAATGTTTCATAGCTTACATACTACAACACAAAGTGGAACCATTTTTAACCAGGTTTTCTTTAGAAAAATCCTGGTTATTAGATTGGGGTATGTCGTTGGGCGGGCGGCTGGGCGGGAGGGCGGGCGGGCGTCAACATTTTGTGAAGTTTTTTGTGAAAGTTGCATTTTTCTCAGTAACCGTTCACGGTACAACTTTGAAACTTAACATAGTTGTCTGACATATCAATACCAATTATCAGGACAAGTTTCATAAACCCTGACTGTATTTTGACAAAGTTATGCCCCTTTTTCACTTAGAAATTTGTGAAGTTTTTTGTGAAAGTTGCGTTTTTCTCAGTAACCGTTAAAGTTACAACTTTGAAACTTAACATAGTTGTCTGACATATCAATACCAATTATCAGGACAAGTTTCATAAACCCTGACTGTATTTTGACAAAGTTATGCCCCTTTTTCACTTAGAAATTTGTGAAGTTTTTTGTGAAAGTTGCATTTTCCTCAGTAACCGTTCAAGGTACAACTTTGAAACTTAACATAGTTGTCTGACATATCAATACCAATTATCAGGACAAGTTTCATAAACCCTGACTGTATTTTGACAAAGTTATGCCCCTGTTTTCACTAAGAAATTTTGTTAAGTTTTTTGTGAAAGTTGTGTTTTTCTCAGTAACCGTTTAAGATACAACTTTGAAACTTAACATAGTTGTCTGACATCTCAATACCAATAATCAAGACAAGTTTCATAATCCCTGACTTTATTTTTACAAAGTTATGCCCTTTTTTTACCTAAGAAATTGTGTTAATTTTTGTGTGAAAGTTGTCTTTCTCTCAGTTACCATTCAAGGTATAGCTTTGAAACTTAACATAATTGTTTGACATCACAGTACCAATTATCAGGTCAAGTTTCATAACCCCTGACTGTGTTTTGCCAAAGTTATGCCCCTTTTTGACTTAGATTTTTTGTTAAGTATTTTGTGACTGTTATCTGTTGATGCCAAATTGCCTGTTGACACTTAGCTTGGTTTGTGGGTAGCTTATATCAACAGGCAGCTTGGGATTGCTACCCAGGTGTCTGTGATAAAGGTCAAGGTCACTGTTGCTAAAAATTGAAATTCAGCTTACCCTCAATAACTTGAGTTTGCTTTTACCTATTGATGCCAAACTTAGTATATGAGTAGCTGATATTAAAAGGCAGCTTGGGATTGCCACCCAGATATCTGTGATCAAGGTCAAGGTCACTGTTGCTAAAAATAGAAATTCAGTTTTCCCTCAATAACTTATGTTTGCTTTGGTATATTGACGCCAAACTTATTGTTGGTATCTAATATCAAGATGCAGCTTGAGATTGCTACCCAGGCGCCTGTGATAAAGCTCAAGGTCACTTTTGCTAAAAATAGAAATTCAGTTTCTGCTCAATAGCTTGAGTTTGCTTTGGCCTATTGACACCAAACTTGGTTTGTGGGTAGCTTATATCAAGACACTACTTAGGATTGCTACCCAGGTGTCTGTGATAAAGGTCAATGTCACTTTTGCTAAAAATAGAAATTCAGGTTTCTCCTTATTACTTGGGTTAGCTGTGATCTATTGACACCAAACTTTCTTTGGGTAGCTTATACCAAGACGCAACTTGGGATTGCTACTCAGAAGTCTGTGATCAAGATCAAGGTCACTGTTGATAAAAATAGAAGTTCAGTTTCTTCATATCAGATATTTTCTTTACAAAAGTATAAGTATTAAATGAAAACCTGGTTTTCGGCGCGTTGCAACGTTTTTTTCTTGTTATATGTTTGTGTTAAAAGAGATAGGAAAGCTTTAAACAATCAATTAACTGTATCATATTTTAATAGAGGATTTACTGGGAAAATGTACTTGTTTAATTTATTAAAGACACTCCTTAATTTGGAGCATGCTGCTTGCTCTGATCCTATCAGTTAAGTTTGTGTGCAGACAGACAGTAAAGAATTAACAGACAATATACCAACCTTTTTATCACAAACATCACAAGTACTAACTCCTTTACGAACTATCTAAATCTGTTCTGTATTTAATTTAAAGGCACTTACTATATAAAAGCTATGTAAATATTTATTTCCAAAAAAATTACCTGTTATAATGAGTAAAGCAGTAAACAAGTTCAATGCGTAATTTAAGCTACTTGTATTAAAGCACACAGAACTATTTAAGCACACAGAACTATCAGTGTTTTGGAATCAAGTTG
The DNA here is from genome assembly GCA_038501625.1 of Corbicula japonica. Taxonomy (NCBI): domain Eukaryota; kingdom Metazoa; phylum Mollusca; class Bivalvia; order Venerida; family Cyrenidae; genus Corbicula; species Corbicula japonica. The sequence goes on from JAZAYU010000008.1 coordinate 11,052,140, forward strand.
TTAATTTGACACATTTCAGTCCTAGGATAAAACTTTGTCTTAGACTTTGCTGAAATATATTTATGTATAAGAATTGACAGGGCATTAGCTTTAAGCGATGCATGATTTACTACCATTTTCCTATATATATTTCCGAAAACAATTTAGGGATTATCAAAATAGTACGCATTTATTTGGAGTTATTGATTGAAATTTTTTTTATCTAACACCTCAGTTACACAGACCCTTTGGTGATTGATCAGTATTTTTTTTAACCAGATTATGGAGTGAACTGATGACAAGGGATTTAACACCGATATCAACTATTGGTCACCTGTTTGCCACTAATCAACTGCTGTTGGGGAACGATGAGTTTCATCGGTGAAAAATTACCGATGATGATTTTTAGACATGTTTAAAATTCTTGATCTGCAAAAATATTTTATAAATAACCAGTTGACAACCTTTCAAAAACTGATATCACTGATTGCCAACCTGTCTACAACTGCTATCTCCGAAAGGCCACCGATAAGCAACCGATCAACTTATTCTAACCACCAATAGAAAAACGATGAGAATTAAAGTGTACCAGCAACCCATGAAATATTTGTTGAATACTTGTCAATCACCGTTTACAGAGAAAACCAGAAATAAAATAACACATGACAACTGATCAAATCTTAAAGTAACAGATTGGGCATCAACTGTATGTGTAACTGGGGCCTAAGATTCAAAATGCTTTTATTATATCTTGCTCATAAAACAAAACTAAAGAGGCAATATATAATTAAAAACAGCAACTCTACAGTGCATTGAATATATCCAATTTATTTTCTGGTCCTTAACCCTTTTACTCCATGGTTAAGGAATTTATTGCATGGATGACCAATTTGTAGATCCGTACAGCCTACATATCCCATGCTATCTGATCTGTATCTTCACTGGTCACTTTTTGTTCAGAAAATAACCAAATACAGTGAAACCTGCCTTAGCAGCCACCTGCAAATAGCAATCAGCTGTCTTAAAAAGCCAGTTTGAATATTACCTAAACTCACATTTTGTTCTATTTTTTTACTGTAACAGCCAACTGTCTTCAGCAGCCACTGTTTGTCACTCCCTTGGGTGGCTGCAAAAGACAGGTTTGACTGTAAATCAAAAAGTGAACATGGTACAGATGTGTAGACTGATCTGGATCTACAGAGTTTGCCCGTGCTATAATAGTCTGCAACATGTTTTACTTTCATTATTAAATATCTTGTGTTTGAAGAGACATCCAGCAACATATTTCCTTTGCCCATAAAATGTCCATATGTTGGAATTATGTCCTATTTTAGGTTATTCAGCATTTTGTTCATTTTGATGATCAAATTTTCATGAAGTACACTAACTGTCTCTCGCCAATGTAATAACAGCCTATGAAACCCGAGCACTGTTTGCATTATTTCCAAATCCTCAAAAGATTATGGATAAATTGATTTTCCGCTTGACAATTTAGATACAAAGCATTTGAAATAATTACGGAGACTACAAATTAATTTGTTCATTCATTATTCGGATACTTGATCTGCCCATCTTTTAAGAGAATGAGTTTTTAGTCTACAGAGACCTTACTATTTTGCTTGTAATTACTTGGGATTACGAGTTATTTCATGTTTAAATTATTTTAAAATTGTCAGTTAATTGTTTTTCCAGTTTCATTATAAACATTTACCTTTCTGTTGAATAAAAATAGAGTTTTACTTTACATTTAATTGTATTTTAACTTTAACGTAAAAAAATTAATAATTAGACAAAAAAATCCTATTTAAAAAGATTTAATATTAAAAAATTATCTGTCCTACTTTTTTTACATTATTTTTCTGCTTTAATATGTACTTCAGTTGTTTTGGCATTAAAAATGAGAAGTTAAAATCGATAAAAAAAACAGCACCTACTTTTTATAGCTTGTGTTAAGTACAAAAATAACATCTGTTAAAATGTGGCTTTCACAGTTACCATATAAATGAGATTGAAACTTGAATTAAATATGAAACTGAACCTTTGTCATATTTCTGATGCATGATTGGCTTCAAAAACATAGGAGGTTTTCCATTTAAGGATTGAATTATATTTTATGGCATTTGCCAGGGTATGGAAACAATTTGGGTTGTCTAAAGTGAGTGAATCTGTTTTTACCGCAACTCACTGTAAAATGTATTGTGCTCGATGACATCACAAAACAAAATCTTGTACACAGTCTAAAAGAGTATGCACAGCGTTTGTTGTAGCCATACCCCAGACCAAATGTTTTTCAATGTAAAATGGAAACAGTTGGAAGAAAGACTTTTATCATAGTACCGGTAAAGTGCAAGATGAGTTTAAATATAATGAAAAAAAAAAACAACACCTCAGTGCAAATGAATTGCAGGAGACTCCTACTTTTATTTTACCTACATATTAACATTTTTAAAACTTCATTTACATATTTTAAGGCCAATTTCAGTGAAATTTCAGTTTCGATGAACCTGCTTCTTTTAGATAAAATGAGAAAATAATGATAATAGAGAATTTCTCTTCATTAAAACATGATACTGTAAAACTGGTTTTATTCACGTTAGTTTTATTTTCGCTAATATTCGCGAATCGCTTACCTCGCGAATTCATAAATTCCGCGAATAAATGATGATTTTCCATATATCCGAAAATAAGTTTATCCGAAAATAAGCATCTCAATACGTATGCGGATACTCATCAAGGGAGATCACTGTTAAAGGAAAGCAGAGAACTTTAAGAGTTAATTCCCTTTTTATTAACGCAAACTATCGGTTGTTTAAATTATAATGTCTTGTATTTTATAAACTTTATATTATTTACAGTAACACAAAACACAATTACACAGCATTTCGATATTATTTCAGTCACATTTAATTCCCGCCTGAATCCAACCGCGCTGAATTAGTTCAGTCTCATTTTTGCATGCTCTTTACCAACCACATAGCATGAAGGGGCTTAACGGTTGACAATCGCATGTCGACGTTAACATCAGAAATCTCACACTTCTGAAGCTGATTAGCAACTTCATCGGCATACCAGTCTTCAAAACTTGATTTCATGTATTGTTTGAAAGCGTCGTTTACACTGAGATCTAAAGGTTGAAGTCTGTCAGTGCAGCTGGCGGGTATGTAGACCATTTGAATATTATGCTTTTGAAGAATACTGCGAATTTCTTCTCCCTGATGTGCCTTGTATATGTCAAATATACAAAGTGCTCGTTGCCTAATGGGGAGATCCAATTCTTCGCGTACATGTTCAACATACGGCACAATGATGTTATTCACGAACCTGAAACAGGAAACAAAATAGCCTATTGTCATCACTGTTTGTTATATTTCGCACCTTAACAAAAAACCGTTTGTATAACAATACAAGTAATATGTTTATGGATAGTTAAATGCCCTGAAGCTCAGTAAGGACAATGGAAAATACCTGTACAGTTAACGAGTTTATTAAATCGTTATCACTGTAATAAATTATACTTTAAATTAAAAAGGTAACGAACCTTTCCATTGATTTTGCATTAGACCAGTGCGTATCTGTGTGCCAAACGTCCCATTCCTTTGGGAAGTTGAAATCTGCATGACAAGCTTCTGTTTTTCCTTGGTATAGTAACTGCGGGGGAAGAAGTTTTCCAGATTTTGTGCATGCCATTAAGACAGTCATCTGCCTTTTATCGTCAATTTGCGCGATTGGTACCTGAAATACAAACATGATGATTTTTTTCGTATTTTTTTTTGACGTACATGCTTACGGGCCTAATATGCATCGAGGCGATACACAGTTAAAATCAGTTGTCATTTAAATGAAAAACACAGCTGAGTTTTGTTGAAGAATTGAAAAAACGTTTGCGTATAGTGAATTAAGATCACACGTTTCAAGAGATATAAATTAATGATTTTACATCGTAACTAACAAGCAAAATTTTGAATTTCGATGTAAATATGAGTGCCTGATTATTACAGTTTTACCCTTACCTGTTTTGATCCCTTATCATGCATAGTCCATGAGCTGACAGGCACATAATTCGAGCCTGTTTGATCCCAGTTAATACAAAGTTCGTCGGGAATCTTGTAAGAGCGCACATTGTCGTTTATTCTGTCTAAGAATGCCTTCTGAATATTTTCAAAATCATCTGGTAAGTGTTTCACTCCTTTTGTCCCCTTCCGTTTTGTAAGGCCCATACGTTTCATTAAGGAATAGGCCCAAGTTTTTTCTATTACTACAGTTCCGCCATTTTCTTTAAGCAAAGTTTTATCCTTTGCCTTGATAACTCCCTTAGCAGCTGCAAGAACTATTCTGGAATTTACAACACCACCGGAAATGCGAAGTTTTTGTAAATAGTCCTTTACTTGTTCATCGTAACATCCAAGTTTTAACGGTCTTCCCCGCGGTGACTTTGGTAGTTCATTGCTAGTACTTGCAGAAAAAGAATCTTCCAAACGTTGTCGTTTCCCATACGATTGTTTAATACTTCTTACTGTACTTTCATTTACGTTTTTGTTAAGCACAAAGCTAAAATGACGAGCAGCCTTGGTGTTCCCGTTTTCAATTGCATATCTAGCAATTTTAGCCCTCGTTTCTGGTGAATAATCACTGTAAGTCCCGCGTTTCCGTTTTCTGGAGGATTCTGGCGTAGCATTCTCAACTTCTTTAGTTATTATAGCCTCTGCTGGACTGGATAACTCTGGTAAACCACCAGGTTCATGTCTTTTTCTTTTAAAAAACGACGTGATACTTTGCGTAGTCATTGTTATAATGTCGACATGAAATATGCACTACATGTATATGTTTACTAGTTTGAAAAACAACTGTAAAAACTCGGATTACTGGGAGTAAAATGTATAACAGTGAACACATATCAACTTGCAAATTTATTCAGTAAGATCTCAAATTATTTGTTCAAAGCAATTATCAACATATTCCAACTGGGTAGTTTATTGTTGCGTTAATCCCCTAATATGCGGAGTTGTAACTGTTTAAGTTGTACCTGTACTTTCGATTTTGCATAATAGCAAATATTTCGTTCACCGTTTCCGGTTTCGGTTTACGACTTCCGCTTTTTTGAGGCAGACGACGTCGCGAATTCATAAACACGCGAATAAAGAAAATAGCCGATTTTTGACAAAAATCGCAAAATTTTCACCTCGCGAAATTAATGCGTTTTACAGTATTTTGGTTTCTATTATTATGCCAGTGATAATTGTTTAGTCAACTATTCTTTTTATAAAAATAGATATTTACTGTTGCCAGTTATTTAAATCAAAGACCACATTATGGTACTTTCTGCTTCATGGCAGTGATAAAATTGATTTAAACTGAGTTGAGTCCGCACTGCAATTAAACATTGACAAAGTTTAACATTGCATTTGTTCCTTTTCTTAATTTTTTTTCACAATTACTTTCCATTTTAACAACTGCAAGATCTTAACATTTAAAGTTGATTGTTTTAAGCCTTTCCTTGATATGTACGCATTTTTACGCATGTGCAGCCAGTATAGATCCAGATCAGCCGGAACATCCATGCCGTCAGATCAGGATCTGCACTGGTTGCATTTTGGTCAGAAATATCCTAATGAATCAAATAGAAAACAGTTTAGATCCTGATCAGAAGGCACAGATGTGCCGGCTGATCTGGTTCTTAACTGTTTGCCTTAGCAATAAAGGTGTATCTATACAGGAAAGGGTTAAAGCTCTCCTCCATATACCACTTTTATCTTGTGAGCAAACAGTGTAGATCCAGATCAGCCGGCACATCTGTGCCGTCAGAAACAACCTAATAAATCAAATATGAGTTAGTGTAAAATCAAATTTTAATTAGTGTAGATCCTGATCAGATGGCACAGAATGTGATGTGCCAGCTGATTTGGATCTACACTGTTCGCCCATGCCATTTACAGGTGGTATATATTGAGGAAAGGATATGCTTGATGTTTTTCATAAAAACTAGTTATCACAAAGAAGTTTTTAGGAGAATAATTGTTCAAAATGTTGTCTGACACTTCAGTAGCAGCATACTGTGTTATACCAGTGTTTGTACACTGCAGACAGCTGTAAGGGATTATTCAGCATAAAATAAATTAATGGATTAAAATGTTATTAATGTCATTTTTGAAATCAGTTTAAAATGAATCTATGAAAATAAATAATCTCTTTGTCTGCAATAAAATTTTATTTTACTTGTCCTATGACCTCGGCACATTTTCATAGTCATTTAAATCTGTTAAAAGCGCAACATTTTTGAAAGACGGACAAATTATTTGAAAACCCCACCTGCAAAGGGTGGAGATCAAGCAAAAACATAACAATTTCAGAAGGTATTACTTTCACATTTTTTGTCAAAGGATATACATTACCATACACCTTACCGGGCAAATGCTGGTTTTTCGCAAATAATTTTTAACAAAGTTGTCAAATAATTGTATCTTATTTCTGCATCCGTTTAATACAGAAGAAAAATTAGGCAGCTTTCATATGAAACGGAAGACATTTGATATTGAATGCTAAGTCATTCAGAAACAAATGTTATGAAATATTACACTGCATGAAAGCATTGCTGAATTATAAAAAAGAACATATTATAACAAAACAAAAAGGAACATAATGCATAATCATTATTAACTTGTGCTATTGCTTGTCCATGTCATGCACATTATGAAAATGCGAAACAAAGATTTAACATGACAAAATCCTGTTACATAATAATGAGACAAAAACATCAAATACGGTAAACCACAAACATTGTCAAGGAAATTTAAGTCAATTATACTATGAAAATGTAAATAAGTCACAGAAAATAAAGAATTAGAAAATTTGCTTCTTAAGATATGGACAGAATATAAACTAATATAATGCATAATGATGTCTTTTTATGAGAAGATTAAATTTTAAAATGGAAAAAATTCTGTAACAGATACCAAATAAGCTTTTAATGAATTGAATTGTAAAGCAATATTTCTTTTAGTTGCAAATTGTCAGATAAATAAAACAAATTTCATACAAATGACAGCTAAGTAATGTCTCTACCAACTTTTATTTTCTTACTTTTTTCTTCAGAACTATATTATTTCTTTAGTTGACAGTCAGACGCTATTTTGGCATTCTGAACTGTCATGTCACATAGTAAAAGAGAACAAATAATGGATTTATGTTTGTATATAAATCTTAAACACAGATCTGTTCCTTTGTTCTGTCAGAAATTATTTTTATGAGAATCTTGAAATAGTAGTTGCAGAAGAAAATACAAATGAACCCTTATAATTAATTACTATTAAGCCAGTTAAACACAGTTATACTGTAATATTGTATGTAATTCTCCTGGATTTGAGTGATGCCATGTTAGAACTGACAGACTCAGAGGGATAATAGCATGTGGTGGACAGTTTGTTGCTTGTCATGGTGACCTCCATGTGTAAGATGGCTCATCATTAAACACAGTATGGCTTGCAATATCTCATCATAAACAGACTATGCAAAGGCAAATCACATTGATAAAATCAATACAGTTGTAGTCAGAATGCCCTTCTAGGGACTTCTTTGGTTATTGGCCACATTTGTTTACATGACCATCATATCAATGTCTCTGTTCTACATTGTTGTTTACCCTAATAAGAAGGGGGGATCAAGATAATAAAACTTAATCAGTAGACCAGACTCAAATCTCAAGCATCTTGTTGGCTGAAATGGCCACTGTTTGTCATTTCAGCCAATCAGATGCTTGAGATTTGAGGCTGGTCTCCAATCTCAGTGTTATGATCTTTGGCTCAGAAGTGTCATAACTGTTTATGCACTAAATACAAAATTTGTCATATCTGTGACCAGTGTAGACTACACTGTTCGCCCAAAACAGCCAGTTCTCCTATGGAGTAAAGGTTCATTCTTTACATTACACAGAGTTCTTTACTTGCATAAGGGACCCCAGGGGGTTATAGATGAACAACAAATATATGGAGATATCTTTTTAAAAATCAAACAAACATTTATAAATTCAGGACACAAATAAATATAAGAAAAAACTTTCAGTTGAAATGTGTGTTGGGAATAATAAACATATAGGTTTCTTTGTTGCATCTGCTTAAGAATGGGTCACAAATTTTAATAACAAAATATAAAGAGACAATGTATTTACTGAAATATTACGACAGCAAATTAGTCAAAATACTGGGAAATTTGAAGTGACACCAAGTTTCAGATTTAGCCATTTCAGATGTACTTAAGCTCTGCGCTGTTCGGTGAATTTGTAAATTTTGACAATGTGTCTCCGTCGGATTAAAAGATAATCGTAGATAATCGGCATAGAAGGTTGTGATTTATTCATTTCAGCTACCCCTTAATAAAATGTAACTCAATCTTTTAAACAACGGGCTTTTGTATGGTTTTGGAAATAAAATGTCAGTTAAGGGGAAAAAAGCCATATTTTCAACAATTTTTATGTTCCTCTAACCTCAATTATGTTAATAATATGCAAAATAGCCAACTTAAATAAATGCCTTCTTGAAGGATGATAATAAATATTTTAACTTAATTGTTGAGTTGATCTTATTTAAGATCTTGTATGTACCTGTTTTGCAAGCAAACTCGACATGCTGAACATTTAGATTGTAGTTGCCGGGGTTTTTTCGGATGCAGAAATTATAATAAGAGCAGTGTACCAATACCTTTATCAACTGCTGCTGGACCTGTGAAATCAATATATGTATAACAAAGGTCCAAGTAGATACCTTATATGCAAAATAATAATATAATAAAAATGAAAATAATGTTTATAACAATAATTTTTTTTATAATAATAATAATACATTGTAATAATAGTAAGTTCAGTAACAAATACTTTTATTAAAAATGTTAATATCAATATAAAAATTAAAAGTAATAATTTTGTTGAAGATAATAATAATAGTAATAATAATAATAGTTATAATAATAATAAAAATAATAATAATTAAATAATTATAATAATAATAATGTAAAAAAAAGAGTTATAATGGTAATAAAGAAAGATGTAATAATAATACAAATAATATTAATAATATAATTATATATTATTATTATTATTATTATTAGGTAAAAATACTATTAAAATAATATTTAGGAAGATTCATTTCATAATGTTTTGTTACCAAAGAACATGAAAGAAAATTCTTTTTCATTTATTTATAGAAATCATTGACTTCGTAGGCAAAAACTCTTTTTCACATTTGTGAGAAATGTACAATTATAATAATAATAATATAAGCTTAATATACCTGAAACTTATAATGCAGGAATTTGAAAACCATTGCTTATTAATTGCTCACAATAATCTGTTCAAATTCTTGTAGATATGAATTTAGAAATGCAAGTCCGTTGTAAAATAATATGTATAATAAGTTCTTATTAACTACTTACAAAAAACACTGAAGTATGTGCTGTCTTGTATTTTATGTTAGATGACAACTGAAAAATCTGTGTGGATCCATGCCGTCTGATCATGATCTACACTGTTTGCTACTTGGCTTAAAATAACCTAATGAATCAAAAAGGGAACAGCGTAGATAATAATCAGACGGCACAGATGTGCTGGCTAATCTGGATCTACCCTGTTTGTGCACATGATAAAGACAAAGCGATGGAGTAAACGGTTAACTTCATACTTTTACTAGGCTGACATTGTTACAAAATCTGTATTGGTCTTCAAGTACAATATATAAAATTTTAATTTTGTTGTTTTAGGTCTCTGACTGGTGAAGGCAACTTTAACTGGAGGTTCATATTCCCGTTTGATTATCTTGTTGCCGAGGAGAAAATTGTAATCTCTCGTAAGGAAACCTTGTTTTCCTGGGATGAGACGGAGACCAAAATCCCAGCACGACTCAACCTGCAGGTGTGGGATGCCGACCACTTCTCAGCTGATGATTTCTTAGGTAACTTCCAAAGAAATACCTGTACTGAAACTCTGCTTATCCCTTTCCTCCATAGATACACCTTTATTGCATGGGCGATCAGTGTAGATCCAGATCAGCTGGCACATCTGTGCCGTCTAATCAGGATCTGCACTTTTCGCTTTTTTATTTGTTTGGTTATTTCTGACCAAAATGCGACCAGTGCAGATCCTGATCAGACAGCACGGATGTGCCGGCTGATCAGGATCTACACTGGTCACACATGCATAAAAATGCGTATATATGGAGGAAAGGGTTATTTCTTCATATACATGCAAGACTATTGTAACTTCTTTTTGCTGCATTGTATTTACGACTGCCTTGCATGCAACCATCAACATGTGTGTGAGACTTGGTACACATTGAACTAGAGCCTTTTAAATAAATGAGACCTCCTTAGTCTCCAATTATTTAACCCTTTACTCCTTATAGTCATACTATATGGCATATTCTAACAATGTTGATCCAGATCAGCAGGCACATTTGTACCACCTGGTCACAATCTACACAGATCACTGCTTGGTAAGAAAAAAATCTAAAGCAAAAACCAAACAGTTTAGATCCTGATCAGTGGTATGGATTTGCCAGCTGATCTTCATTTTTTGTCCCCACTTCCTAAAACTTCCCACTTTAGGAAGGGTGGTGGGGGTGCATTATAGATTTGCTTCATCCCATTATGTGTGGATTATAATGAGATTAGTTTGATCAAACTTGACATGAAGGTGGCCTTTGTTGAGACATTGCATGGGATTTACTTTAACTTTTAATTAAATCCTTCTTGCAGCTTCTTTTACTAAACTCCTTTGATAGTCTTTGTGTATCTGTGACACCTTAAAACTATGTAGCCATTTTTGTTTGCAGGGGCCATGACTTTGGACTTGAACAGATTTCCAAGGGGAGCAAAATCTTCAAAATTATGTACCTTGAATATGTTGAAAACTGACGGGAGTGTTCCCCAGATGTCACTGTTCAAACAAAAACGAGTAAAGGGCTGGTGGCCGTTTGTTGTGAAAAATGAACAAACGGATGAATTGGAACTTACAGTATGTTTAACAATATTTTTAGTTATAGAACTTGACTTTACAATTCTATTGATATTAACTTTTATCTGGACTTAATGTAATATTCATGCTGCTCTTTAAAGATGGTTGATTTGCACATGTACGGCAGGCTGTGAGTCAGTCTGTTGGTAGATCAAGGCTGAAGGTTATAAAACTGAGATTGGAAACCAGTCGACTGGTTGCCATTTCACCCAATCTGATGCTTGAGCTTTGAGACTGGTTTCCAATCCAGGCTCAGTTATATAACCTTGGGCACTAGACTTCCTCAGATTACAGGGTAGCTGACAAGTAGAAAGCACCAATAGATTTTGAAGTTGATTGGTCAAAGGTCAAGGTCAGAGTGACCTTTAATGCAGAAATTTTGTCCATCAATATCTAAAGATCACTGTTGGAGACTAGAATCCTCAAACTTGTGGGGTTGGTTGTTTTAGACAAGCAGATTCTTCGCAGGTCAAAGGTCAAGGTTTTGGTAACTGTCAATGCAAAACTTTGTGTGATCAATATTTAGAGAACACATGGACATAGTATCATCAAACTTGGTAGATTGGTTAGATGTGATGTCTGATCTGCATAAACACTGGCTTCAAAAGTCATGGAGTAATGGTTAAGGTGACTGTATAATAGTGAAACACTACAGCTTACTATTGCAACTTCTTCATCATCATCTGCTTCTTCATAACAATAATTTACTTTCAGTGTTGTTGTTGAAATCATTTGTTATTATCCTGTGCATCCAAGTCCCAGTGGTTAAACTACAGTATATCATTATATCTCTGCCAAAGAATTATGGCATTTTCACTTCCTATTGTGCAAAGATGTCACACATAAATAATTGTATGTTTTCCTTTAGTATAAAAAAAGTAATGGTTATTTAATGATTGCATAAATTAAAACAGCCACAGGAGGCTTTGTGATTTTTTCATGGTCACATGTTTGATGGGTACTTTCCTTGAAGTTAATGTCAGTGATAACAACATGAAATTTTATTGGTCAAAAATAGGCAGTACAACCCTCACAGAATGTAGTCTAGTGTCTGTCCTATAGGGGTCACGGCTACAATTGTTTACAATTCAGTAAAAAACAATCTGCAAGCACCCCTTTGAACAATTGATGGACTGGCTCAGTTTTATATAGAGGCAGTCCATTACACAAACTCAGGGGGTGGGGTTGTTATTTTGCAAAATTTGGGTAACTTGTATTGTTTTGAAAAATGCTTTTTTTTTAAGGTATTTTTTCTATATGATAATCTTAAAGGTAGGATGCATAATGATAACACTGTTAACTTTATTCAGTATTGCTGTCATACAAATCAATTAAAATCAGAGCGATATGAAAAAAAACAATAAAAACACGGAAAAAACTGGAATTCAAGCGTTCTATTGTCTGGAGTAATTTGAGAATAATGGATGGTCATGCTAGGATGACAGGTTTAATGGTTATCATTGCCACCATTATCAAAAGATTTTTGGATAGTCAACAATACCAGATCAAATTATGAAAAATGAAAGTCCTTAATCGTATGAAAGCGCTCACCTGTGATGCCATAGCATCTTGTTGTTGTTGAAGCATTTGATTTTTGTTTTGGTCAGAAAAATTTATGTTTATCAATTAAGGCATTGAAGGGAATATTTAAACAGTGTAAATATTGAATTATCAATTAATATGACCTGCCTGACACTCTATTGAATTAATTTAGGAGGTATGAGTTTGAGAAAATTATTGTTGTGCCCAGACCAGAAGTGGTGAATAGAGGAACTCCCTTTCCACAGAATTCTTGAAATCAACTTAGTTCTTTTAAGATATGGACAAGTTGCTAAAACATATTAACTGAACAGCAATCAGTGCAGAACTTGATCAAACTGGCCAGATGCACTGGCTGATCAGGGTCTACACTTGCTGCAAAAGTGATTAAAGCTTTGCTGGTTAACTTTATACTTTCCCTGATGTATTTACCTGTTACAGAAGTATTAAACAATAACTTCAATAAAGTAATTATTATAAATTATTGAGGCTTTGGAAAATAATTATAGGCCCATTAAATTCTACTAAACATTTAAATTGTTATATTAAATGTATTATTATAAAGCATTATGTTGATGCTTGTCCTGGCATGACACTTGTGTAACTTTTGTAACCCAGTGACCTGCTTTTCTAAAACATGTGTCACATTCAGAAACCCACGCAAAGTGGCAAAGTGCGCAAGACCTAATATTGATGTATACTGCACATGTGTAATGCTTTGTAACTAAGTCAGTCAATTTATTGTCCATAGACATGGTAGATAGAATTCAGACTTGTTTTCAGGCTTTGTTTTTTTTATCAAAGCACAAATGCTATGACCCTTAAATTGCTCAACACAGCTTATGTCATGTTAGCAAATAGTGTAGATACAGATCAGTCTGTGTATTTATTCAGCTCTATAATGGTCTGCTCCGTTCACTACTCCGTTAATAAATTTCTTCATAATGCTGAGTTCCCACTGCCAATATGATCAACTCGATCATCTCGATCCCCTAAATGTCCTGATTGAGCCCCACCAAGCTCGACTAAAGGCATATACACAACTTCTTCTCGACCTCTAGTCGATCACACAAGACTCCCACACAAATATTCACGACTCCTTCACGACGTCTACCCGACCATCTTACCGATTTCCGCTCGATCATCCCCACATTTACAAGACCTCAGCTCAACCAACTGGATCTGTGATCGATCCCTGCCAGATCTTCACCCGACCAGATCGACATGGTCGTACTCGGGTCGTAGAAGGTCGTGTACCGAAACTTTTGGAATAACTCGATCTTCTACTCGACCAATACACGATCGCTTCCCGAGCGCTTCTCGACCACTTGGCTACTCGATCCAGTAGCAGTCGAGTAGCAGTCTAGTTAATCTGGTTACCAGTTTGAAAAGAGGCAGAGTTGATCGGGTTGCAATTGGATAATACTCGAGTAGAAGTCGATGTGATCGGGTAAAAAGATGTCAATTCGACCAAACTAGATCGCTACATGATTCCTTCTCGATCAACTCGATCTTCTACTCGACCAATACACAAACGCTTCCCGAGCGCTTCTCGACTGCTTGGCTACTCGTTCACTACTCGAATATTTTTGACATGTCAACAAATTTCCGGAAGGAAGCCCGAGTGATGCCGACCAAGCTAGACCTTCCCAACCACTCCCGATCACTCGTACCGACCGAGACAGACCAGTACGCGATTGCTTGATCTGGCTTGATCGTTTTGATCGGACCGGCAGTGGGAACTCAGCATAACACCTGTATGAAAACTGAACTAATTTATCAGGGGGAACTTGATACTCCATGTTTACAGGTTTTATTACACATGAGAACAGTGTAGATCCAGATCAGCTAGCACATCTGTGCCATCAGAATCTACATTGTTTGCTTCTTGATCAGGAAAAAAAATAAAGAATCTAAAGGTGCAGATCAAACTGATCTGGATTTGCCCTCTTCACCCATATGCCATGGGTCAAGACACATTTTAAATTAAGAGTATTTGATGGGTCAGTTTTTGACTGTATGTATTCTTTTACAGGGTAAGGTAGAGGCAGAGATGCACCTGTTCTCTGCGGAGGAGGCGGAGAAACACCCCGCTGGACAAGGCAGAAACGAACCAGATCCTCTGGAAAAACCAAAGTAAGTGCTTGCATTGTTGTTCCCTTTTCGCTGCATGGTCAGGCTGTGTTTTGTGAGTGTGGCAATTCTTGATATGCATATATTACTCTTTTTTTAATCCTGAAAAACTAAAATAAACTATTGTAGAAATATGGATACACTAGAGACATATGAGAGATTGTTGTTTATGATATTAATTGTTTAAATGTATAAAACTTAGGTCAAATGTTAAACCTGAAAGTGTGTTATATATAGATGGTACATATATAACTCTTTCAAAATAAGAAAAAACGACTTGGAAAAAAAAAATGATAAAAAGATGAATTTTCATAATGAAATGGCTGGGAGTTTATGATATTCTTGAAGTTATATTGTGTATTTGTTTTACAGCCGACCTGATGGTTCCTTCATATGGTTTTTGAATCCCCTAAAGTCACTGCGCTACATCCTGTGGCACAACTACAAGTGGGTGATCATCAAAATCCTCGTCATATTGCTTCTAGCTGCTCTACTGGTCCTCTTCTTCTATGCCATGCCTGGTTACACTGTCAAGAAAATGTTCAATGTGTGATTTAAGAAAGAAGCAGCGCTTAAGTGCATAAAAGATCATTAATACAACCACATCAACAACAGAGTATAACTATAACAACTACCATACATGAACTCGATGGTTTTAATTTTCCGGCATTGTTTTTTTGTGACATTGCTCTGCACGAGATTTGTGTGAGCACAAAATAAAAACTGCATTGTTTGCTTTTACCATCATTTTAGGTCATATAGTGTGCAGGAACTGTTCTGCATCAGTTTTAACTACAACAATACATTGACATTTTATTTATTGGAACACTTCAAGCCTATATTGTAAGGCTGGCATTGTTTTGAAAGATAAAAAAGAATTAAAAGCGACATTGTATTCGTACATACAAGTTAAATAGAAACACCACTCCATAGATACACCTTTATTGTGGTGGTGAACAGTGTAGATAGACCCAGATCAGCCGGAACATCTGTTCTGTCTGAGTAGGATCTACACTGTTCCCTTTTATATTAAAAAATTTTAATACGTTATTTTTGACCAAGATGCGAACTGAGCAGATCCTGATCAGATTCAAAGATGTGTTAGCTGATCTTGATCTACACTGGTTGCACATGTGTTAAAGCGCCTATATATGGATTAAAGGGTGAATAATTTAATGTTTGAACTTGCCAGCTATTTAATATGTCAAAATAATATATACAGAAGTGCAGCATATACCATTTATCAAATAATGATTTTAACTTTCTATGCAGAAAAGTTTATCTCTTGGCAAGTTACAAACAGGTGATGTGCAATGTGTGTTGTTTGTGTTGCACTGGTCATGTGTAAATTTCTAGGATATCTACGACAGTGGTATCGTGTAATTTTTTCAATTGGACAAATCTTCATGTAGATGCAGATGCCATAATTAAATTTTCACAATGGCATAAATTGTGAAGTTGTATTATAATTATGAGACACACTGTTATATGGTTAAATTAATATGGAAGTTGATTTTGTGCACGTTCCCTTAAAACTAAATGTGCACAAAATTTGACTGTTTACTACAATCATTGGGTATGATTGTTATCCAAGGCAAACAGTGTAGATCCAGATGAGCATCTAAACAGGATCTACACTTTTCACTCATAGATCTATTAGGCTATTTCTGACTAAGGCAACCAGTGTAGATCCAAATCAGTTGGCATGGATGTGGTGGCAGATCTGGATCTACATTGGTCACACGAGATCAGTTCCTTATATATATATATATATACAGTCCAGTCGCGATTTTACGAATAGGCACCGGACCAAGCCGATTATTCGTAAAATCGCATTTTTCGTAGTATCGCATTTTTGATAGTTTTGGTTGTTTATACCGCCGCAAATCGTCAATGTCGTTGTATGACATAATGTGTTATTGTTGTGATATGTCAAGGTCAATTAATAAAAAGATAAAGAAAAGAAATGTTCGATGTAGTTATTTTTATTTTGAAATTGCATGTTATCATCAATCAATAAATCAATCAATCAATACATCTAAACAAATAGCACATTTTCAAAGTACATCGAAAAGCACTGGATTACTAGGAAATCCTTGGTTGATAAAGTTCTGATTCAGCTATCCTTCCACACAAAAAACCCAACAACGACGAGCCCTTCACTGAATTGCACAGAATGCCGATATCAATTTAAAAAATTAATACTCGCTTCGCCGTAAAAATAAGATTATGCAGAATTAAGTGACAGAAATAGAATGACAAGCAATGCAATTGTTTAAGATTTTATACAATTTTAAACATTTGACATTTAATGACGCAAACCGTTCCGCTGGTTGTTTACAGAGCAGATCGTGTCACAACTGCTTGGGTCGATAATTGCTCATCAATACAAAAAAAACGGATATCGCTCGAAAAGGTGTGAAAATCACCTGCCTGACCAAAATTCGTGACATTGCATGTTTATTACACTGTTCATAAGCTTAAGGGACTGTCATAATTATTCGTTAAATCGCATTTTTCGTAAAATCACATTTCGTTCGATCGCATCTTTTTTATATTGAATAAAGAAGGACTACGGACGGGACCGGCCGCCTTATTCGTAGTATACTGTTATTTCGTAAAATCGAGATTCGTGAAATCGCGACTGGACTGTATATAGTAGAGGGCTAATGAAGCCACAGTATTTGTCATTTTATTATTGTGTTTAGAATTTATGTCAGTCTTCTCACCTGTGCACAGGTTTAGGTTTTCTGGACAGCAAACTTAATGAATACCACTGAACAACAGTTGCAATTTAGTGTTCTGATTTTTATGCAGCTGTGCACAATTGTCCCATATGTGTCGTTCTTTACCATTGATGAAAACTTGTGTTCATTGAATTATTAAGCTTGATTTACCCCAGTAGTAGGGATGTTGCAGGTTAGCATAAAAGCTTCCACATAGTTGTTTTGAAGTTCTGGTGTCGGTGATTTTATTTACAACAAAAGCTATGGCAAAGCAGGAAATCTGATTTTATTGCATTTAATTCAGAAGCTTTTTGTGAGCAATTCCCTCAATAGGAAATAGGTCATTTAGAATATATGCACAACTGTTAAATGTCACAATTTTAGAAAAAGATTGAAACTGTTGCACTGTGAATGCATTAATAATTGTTTGTATGAAATTTCATGTGTTGTTTTTTTCAATAAAGCAGAATTTGTATATGTTCTGAAATCTGTGGTTTTGAATTATTTAAAATCATGTTTACAGTTCTATATTGTATATCAGTGAAATACTTTTTGAGTGGATACCAGTGAAATCTTGTTATGTGAATATCAGTAAAATACTATTTAAATTTAAGATCGGTGAAACCTTAATTTAATAAGTTTAAATATATATAAAGTTTGAATATCAATGAAATCCTATTCAATGAATATCAGTGAAATTCTATTTAATGAATATTCTATTTGATCAATATCATTGAAATCCAATTTAATGAATATCAGTTGAATCCTGTTTAGTAAATATCAGCGAAATCCTGTTAAGTGAATATCAGCGAAATCCTATTTAATGAATATCATTGAATTCCTGTTGAGTGAATATCAGTGTTATCCTGTTTGAGTTGATATCAGTGAAATCCAATTGCAATGTATATCAATGAAATCCTAGTTAGGTGAAATCTTCAATAAAGGGGAACTTAATTATTAGCTGAATTTATAACCTGACTAGTGAATGCAGTAGACCCTGATTAATCCACATTAACCCTTTCCTGGATAGATACGCATTTTTACGTGTGTGCGACCAGTGTAGATCCAGATCAGCTGGCACATCCGTGCCGTCTGATCTGGATCTGCACTGGTCGCATTTTGGTCAGAAATAACCTAATGAATCAAAAAGCGAACAGTTTAGATCCTGATCAGACGGCACGGATGTGCCGGCTGATCTGGATCTAAACTGTTCGCCCTAGCAATAAAGGTGTGTCTGTACAGGAAAGGGTTAATCAGATTGCAGGCTGATCTGGATCTTCTTTGGTCACTTATCTGACATAAATTGTTATTGTTACTAAAAAAGTTCAAGATTACTTTATGCTTTGTTTTTGGAGTTGAAGGAGACCCATCTTACCTAGATAGTTAGGAATAACATTGACAAAAAAAGTTGTAACTAATAAAATTTTAGGGGTTAAAATAAAATGGTGAAATAATGTTTTAATTTTTTTACATTCATTAAAATTTTACAGTTTTGAATGATATAATAAATTATTTGTGAAGGAATGAGTATGAAAGGTGTTCTCGGGGTGCAATAGTTTAAATGTAATGGTGCAATATTCATGTATATTTGTTTTGATGCTCATTACTTAGTTCTTTACTCTGTAGATATGACATTTATCAGATTGGCAACAGTGTAGATCCAGATCAGGTGCCACATCCATGCTGTCTGATCATGATCTACACTGTTTGCTTTTGTTCATGATCTACACTTGTTTGCTTTTTGTTACATTGGTTAACATTTTGTTAATTTTAACCAAGAAGCAAACAGTGTAGATCCTGATCAAATGGAACAGATCTTCCAGCTGATCTGGATCTACATTGTTGGCACATGTGATAAAAGATGTATATATGGAGTAAATGGTTAATACAATATATTTGTGTTTTGTTTGTTAATGAAAGAAATGTTGTGTACACTGTGATATTGAGTGTTTTTGTGATCACCCATGTTTGTGAAATCAATTCACATTTGTTGAACATGATGTTTGTTAAGTGGATGGCTGTTCGTTAACAATTTTATGAGACAATGTTGAAACGATCAAACTTGTCTTTAATATTCTCTTATTCTCTACATATATATTATATATAAATTTATATATCATTTATATTTTATGTTGCAAGTTCTTGCATCTATTTAGTCTAAGCACCTTAACTGTTGTTGTAGAAAGATTTATTGTTCTTCACTGATTTCATGTAAGTTATTATATAAAGTTACAGACAATGTAAAACTTGGATTAGAATACGTGTATTTCTACCCAGCTTTTAAAAGCTTCCATTTTTTCTTGTTTGTTAAGTTTGTTAGAGACAATTGTTTACCAGAATCTCACTGGTGGCCAGAACGTAGACAAAGCAGCAAATTTGAATTCTAATGAGTAAGCAAAAAATATCATAATACATGTACATGAATTTTTCAATTAATCTCAAAAACGGTTTTATGTAGATTATTTGCAAAAAATTGTTTCCTGTCTGCCACCTCTTCCACAAGTACACTAACCCACAAAATAACATACAGCTATGCAATGCACGTTATTAGGACTCCCAGTGGTTTGATTTTTCATTGCATCCTATCACTTACCAGGCTGGGGAACATACATGTATTGCTAAATGTACTGCTAAATGTATTGCAAAATGACAAAACAGATTCAAGAGGGCTTGGGTTTCTGCTTGCAAACAGTCCACCACTTGGTCAATTATGTTGCTGAGGACCAGTTGAAGATGACAATATATTGTTTAGTAATACAGATACGATTTGAAATGGACCATTTTGGGATAGCCAGTTTTTCAATTTGTCAGTTTATTGAAATAAAATGGTGCCAAGACAGAAACTGTCGGGTATATTATGGAGTTATCAAATTGCTAGAAGACTTCTTCAAATAATCACAAATGTTTTTTTTACCTCATATTCTGTTTTACAACAGTTACTGGTAATAGTTTTCTTCAGTTTTTGATAAAATTCTTACACACAAATCTTTGCATCGATAACTAAAATGGCTGCTCAAAAAATCTTTTTTTAAATTACTTACAATGATAATGCAACAATTTGTCATTTTCATTGCATATAGTTATGTAGTGTAGATGTACAAAACTATTATAACTAGACCACTTGCAGTCAATAACATTAACATTTATAGAACCCAAGACAAACCAATGCAATCTATTATTTCATATGTGTTGTGAATCTTTGAAAATACATGTATTTTGTTAAGTTTAAACACTCACATTGTTGTTCTTTTCTTATAAATATGAATAAATAATTGTTAGAACTTTGTTTCTTTTTCAGATCATACAGTTGAAATAAACACATTCCAAGTTTTGTCTTTTGTAATTATTTTTACCATGGCTGTTTCAATATACTGGTAAGTAGGACTGTCCTGCTGTACTGGCTACAGCCTCTGTTCCCTAAAGCCAAATCCTACTCCTTGGGATATGGCTGGGCCATCAGTTAATATCCAGATCAACTGATCTGATCTGGATCTATACTCTTCTCTAAAAGTGAACAGTGTAAATCCTGATTTGATGGCACAAATGTGCGGGCTTTTCGGAATCTACGCTGATGCCCATGGAATAACAGCCATATCCCATGGAGTAAAGTGTTTGTTATTTTTTAACTTTGAAACTACTTAAGATATTAACTTGAAACCTGGAAGAAATGTTCCACAACCTAACCTACTCAATTTTCAAGAAGTCTCTCAACCCTTTGCTCCATAGACACATTTTAATTGCGTGGGCGAGCAGTGTAGATCCAGATCAGCCAGCACATCCGTGCCATCTGATCAGGATCTGCACTGTTCGCTTTTTGATTTGTTAGGTTATTTCTGAACAAAATAGAAATGACTTGTGCAGATCCTGATCAGTTGGCACAATGCCACTGGTCACACATGCGTAAAAATGCGTATATATGGAGGAAAGGGTTAAATCCATTTTGCAACATAGAATATATACATGTGTCTTGTATTGTACTTTGCTACTGGTTCTTCTCTTTTTAAGTCTAAGTCTTGAGACTGTTAAAAATAAAGTTTTTGGTGTTCATAAAATAAGGGTCGCCAAAAATTATTTGTTCAAAAAGTATCCCAAAATTTTGAAAATTTTCTATGCATGCACTTGTTTTAAAAGCATATACAGTGCCCATGCTGGAAAACGAAGGTACAAAGGAACACATTTTTCATTTTAATTTTCTTCTTCAATCCTTATTGTTCATTATAATTCTCAAAATCGTTTAATACATGGCAATCTAAGGGAAAACACAGCAATATCATTAATCTTGCACAAAAACACACCCCGAAAATTTCGAGACAAAAAAATACCATGTCTGAAAGGTTCCCATAACATTAGGACACCAAAAACTACTGATCCTTTTCAGTGTCCCAAAAAATAATTAATTTTATAAAAAATAAATGTGTCTCAATATTTATGGTATCTCATGACTTATCGTGATTAGTAAAAATATGTCATAAGGGAGGAATGGGCTAGGTTTCGGGAGAGTGAAATGTGCTGGAAGTCAGAAGTTGCTGCCTGTGCAAAATGGAAATCAGGAAATAGTAATTTTGGGTGTCCGATTGGGATTTTTAAATTTTAGAATCACTGATTACGGTACATCCTTCGATAACCCTGTTTAGTAACTATTTACCCATGTGATGGACATCAAACAAAATGATATTAGCTTTTTTGCATCAGGGACAATCAGGAGAGACATTAGGAGTCATAAAAAACTCTGACTCCTTGGAAAATTGAAACATGTCTTAATTTAGCCCCATAACTAATCAGCTCATAAACACCCTACCTCCAAAAAAGAAATTTCTTTGGATGTGATATAAACCTGCACAAATAGTCACAACTCCTAACATACATCACAAATATATTGAAAACACTATAAGTAATAGCTTTAGATTTATTTCCTAATATTTTTAACACATAATAATATTCACAGTTTGAAATGAGGAAATATATTAAAATATTTTCAGCACATGAACAATCCGAAGTTTAATGTAGCATTTGGAGTTTTAATAAAGTGACTTTAAACATTGACAAGCAAAGTTTTATGTAAAGATTTTGCTTCCATAAGCTTTAATATTGATCAAAGCATCTTTATCCATGTAGACAAATAAATCAGAGCATTTGTGATACAGACAAATTTTATGGGAAGATATACTTAATGTTTCCATCAAGGGCAAGGAAATGCAGGGTATGTGATTGGCAGGTGCAGACTTAGATGGACAGGCTGTTTGGTTTATACTCCAGGAAATATATTGCCAATGATTTCTAGGAAAAGAATTAATATTTATCCATTATACCAAATATTAAAAGAAGGTGGCCCTGCTAGCCCAGAAGGATTTGAGATTTAATGATATCAGGGTCATGAGTTTAATTAAGTAAATCAGTATTCGGAGTAGGTACGGTAAGAACTTTAAGGATTAACTAAAGCTCTATTCCGATCTGGTATCACCTGTAATAGCAGAAGTTTGTACTATTTAACATTCTTGTGATAGAATGTGGAGACAGAAATCCAACTGTCCAATATCCCAGTAATCATACTGTTCAACATCCCTGTCATAGCAGGTAGAAACAGAAATCATACTGTTCAACATCCTTGACATAGCAGGTAGAAACAGGAATCATACTGTTCAACATCCCTGTCATAGCAGGTAGAAACAGAAATCGTACTGTTCAACATCCCTGTCATAGCAGGTAGAAACAGGAATCATACTGTTCAACATCCCTGTCATAGCAGGTAGAAACAGGAATCCTACTGTTCAACATCCCTGTCATAGCAGGTAGAAACAAATCATACTGTTCAACATCCCTGACATAGCAGGTAGAAACAGGAATCATACTGTTCAACATCCCTGTCATAGCAGGTAGAAACAGGAATCCTACTGCCCAACATCCCTGTCATAGCAGGTAGAAACAGGAATCATACTGTTCAACATCCCTGTCATAGCAGGTAGAAACAGGAATCATACTGTTCAACATCCCTGACATAGCAGGTAGAAACAGGAATCCTACTGTTCAACATCCCTGTCATAGCAGGTAGAAACAGGAATCCTACTTCCCAACATCCCTGTAATAGCAGGTAGAAACAGGAATTATACTGTTCAACATCCCTGACATAGCAGGTAGAAACAGGAACCATACTGTTCAACATCCCTGACATAGCAGGTAGAAACAGGAATCATACTGTTCAACATCCCTGACATAGCAGGTAGAAAGAGGAATCATACTGTTCAACATCCCTGTCATAGCAATCATACTGTTCAACATCCCTGTCATAGCAGGTAGAAACAGGAATCATACTGTTAACATCCCTGACATAGCAGGTAGAAACAGGAATCATACTGTTCAACATCCCTGACATAGCAGGTAGAAACAGAAATCATACTGTTCAACATCCCTGTCATAGCAGGTAGAAACAGGAATCATACTGTTCAACGTCCCTGTCATAGCAGGTAGAAACAGGAATCATACTGTTCAACATCCGTGTCATAGCAGGTAGAAACAGAAATCATACTGTTCAACATCCCTGTCATAGCAGGTAGAAACAGGAATCATACTGTTCAACATCCCTGACATAGCAGGTAGAAACAGGAATCATACTGTTCAACATCCCTGTCATAGCAGGTAGAAACAGGAATCATACTGCCCAACATGCCTGTCATAGCAGGTAGAAACAGGAATCATACTGCCTAACATCCCTGACATAGCAGGTAGAAACAGGAATCATACTGTTCAACATCCCTGACATAGCAGGTAGAAACAGGAATCATACTGTTCAACATTCCTGTCCTAGCAGGTAGAAACAGGAATCCTACTGCTCAACATCTCTGTCATAGCAGGTAGAAACAGGAATTATACTGTTCAACATCCCTGACATAGCAGGTAGAAACAGGAATCATACTGTTCAACATCCCTGTCATAGCAGGTAGAAACAGGAATCATACTGTTCAACATCCCTGACATAGCAGGTAGAAACAGGAATCATACTGTTCAACATCCCTGACATAGCAGGTAGAAAGAGGAATCATACTGTTCAACATCCCTGTCATAGCAATCATACTGTTCAACATCCCTGTCATAGCAGGTAGAAACAGGAATCATACTGTTAACATCCCTGACATAGCAGGTAGAAACAGGAATCATACTGTTCAACATC
The DNA here is from genome assembly GCA_038501625.1 of Corbicula japonica. Classification (NCBI taxonomy): domain Eukaryota; kingdom Metazoa; phylum Mollusca; class Bivalvia; order Venerida; family Cyrenidae; genus Corbicula; species Corbicula japonica. The sequence continues at coordinate 11,076,678 of JAZAYU010000008.1, forward strand.
CCTGACATAGCAGGTAGAAACAGAAATCATACTGTTCAACATCCCTGTCATAGCAGGTAGAAACAGGAATCATACTGTTCAACGTCCCTGTCATAGCAGGTAGAAACAGGAATCATACTGTTCAACATCCGCGTCATAGCAGGTAGAAACAGGAATCATACTGTTCAACATCCCTGTCATAGCAGGTAGAAACAGGAATCATACTGCCCAACATCCCTGTCATAGCAGGTAGAAACAGGAATCATACTGCCTAACATCCCTGACATAGCAGGTAGAAACAGGAATCATACTGCCCAACATCCCTGACATAGCACAGGAATCATATTGTTCAACATCCCTGTCATAGCAGGTAGAATCAGAAATCGTACTGTTCAACATCCCTGTCATAGCAGGTAGAAACAGAAATCGTACTGTTCAACATCCCTGTCATAGCAGGTAGAAACAGGAATCATACTGCCCAACATCCCTGTCATAGCAGGTAGAAACAGGAATCATACTGTCCAACATCCCTGACATAGCAGGTAGAAACAGGAATCATACTGTTCAACATCCCTGTCATAGCAGGTAGAAACAGGAATCATACTGCCCAACATCCCTGACATAGCAGGTAGAAACAGAAATCATACTGTTTAACATCCCTGTCATAGCAGGTAGAAACAGGAATCATACTGCCCAACATCCCTGACATAGCAGGTAGAAACAGAAATCATACTGTTCTATATCCCTGACATAGCAGGTAGAAACAGGAATCATACTGTTCAACGTCCCTGTCATAGCAGGTAGAAACAGGAATCATAAGTTCAACATCCATGACATAGCAAGTAGAAACAGGAATCGTACTGTTCAACATCCCTGACATAGCAGGTAGAAACAGGAATCATACTGTTCAACATCCCTGACATAGCAGGTAGAAACAGGAATCATAAGTTCAACATCCCTGACAAAGCAGGTAGAAACAGGAATCATACTGTTCAACATCCCTGTCATAGCAGGTAGAAACAGGAATCATACTGTTCTACATCCCTGTCATAGCAGGTAGAAACAGGAATCATACTGCCCAACATCCCTGACATAGCAGGTAGAAACAGGAATCATTAGTTCAACATCCCTGTCATAGCAGGTAGAAACAGAAATCATACTGTTCAACATCCCTGTCATAGCAGGTAGAAACAGGAATCGTACTGTTCAACATCCCTGTCATAGCTGGTAGAAACAGAAATCATAGTGTTCAACATCCCTGTCATAGCAGGTAGAAACAGAAATCATACTGTCCAACATCCCTGTCATAGCAGGTAGAAACAGGAATCATACTGTTCAACATCCCTGTCATAGCAGGTAGAAACAGGAATCATACTGTTCAACATCCCTGTGATAGCTGGTAGAAACAGAAATCATAGTGTTCAACATCCCTGTCATAGCAGGTAGAAACAGAAATCATACTCTCCAACATCCCTGTCATAGCAGGTAGAAACAGGAATCATGCTGTTCAACATCCCTGTCATAGCAGGTAGAAACAAGAATCATGCTGTTCAACATCCCTGTCATAGCAGGTAGAAACAGAAATCATACTGTTCAACATCCCTGTCATAGCAGGTAGAAACAGGAATCATACTGTCCAACATCCCTGTCATAGCAGGTAGAAACAGGAATCATACTGTCCAACATCCCTGTCATAGCAGGTAGAAACAGGAATCATACTGTTCAACATCCCTGTCATAGCAGGTAGAAACAGAAATCATACTGTTCAACATCCCTGTCATAGCAGGTAGAAACAGAAATCATACTGTTCAACATCCCTGTCATAGCAGGTAGAAACAGGAATCATACTGTTCAACATCCCTGTCATAGCAGGTAGAAACAAGAATCATGCTGTTCAACATCCCTGTCATAGCAGGTAGAAACAGGAATCATACTGTCCAACATCCCTGTCATAGCAGGTAGAAACAGGAATCATACTGTCCAACATCCCTGTCATAGCAGGTAGAAACAGGAATCATACTGTTCAACATCCCTGTCATAGCAGGTAGAAACAGAAATCATACTGTTCAACATCCCTGTCATAGCAGGTAGAAACAGGAATCATAAGTTCAACATCCCTGTCATAGCAGGTAGAAACAGGAATCGTACTGTTTAACATCCCTGACATAGCAGGTAGAAACAGGAATCATACTGTTCAACATCGCCCTCTTTACCTTTTGACATTTGAATTAAAATATCTGCAATTTCTATTTGTAAAAATGTAGCTTGTGACATTTCTTGCCAGATTTGGTTAGTTATATTTTTGTTAACTTATGGATAACAAAATATTAAGTTACTAAGATCAAAGAAATTTAATTATAAATATGACAAAAAGATCAAAAGATTCTGGGAAGTTTTCAACTTAATGCCTGTTCTTTCTTTAATTCAAAACTTATTTAATTTCTGTGGAGTGTCATTGGTGTTTTTTTAGTATGGCAAGTCTTCTTTGTTCGGATATGTTACTTATCCTTTGGTTACAAAACACTGGTGCAGATCTCCGTGGATGGACAAATCATGTTACGAAATAGACAAAATTACAAACACTGAAATGGCTTTTGTACATTTGACTTGCGTATCATGTAATAAATATAAATTTTCTTATGATAACTAGAATTGTACTTTAATGTTTTCCTTGTATCACTTAATACAGTGAGATTTTGAATAACTTTTGGTGTGAAATTACTGGATAAACTTGATAAGTAAGTAATCATAACAACATCAAAGATATAATTATAGAAATGTTAAATGCCAGTTACAAGGTAACACTGTTCCCAAACTGACAGTCTCTGTATTTAATCATGGTTCCTCCATACATGTCATGCAATGAAACATATCAAAATTACTTAAAAGCATATTCTCATCATTGGCATTAAGCTAATGAAATAATGTTTATTCAATGTTAGCCTGTCCATAGGAGTCAGGGGCATAGCTAGCCATATATTCACGTGGATTCATAATTGTGCGCGGTGGGTGTCTGTGAGATCCCTGGACAATTTGAAATTAATGATGCGGTGCATTCTGGGCGTTCTGTCAGGTCGAATCATGTGTATTCAGTTACACCCCTGGGAGTTTGTTGGATAGTTATGCAGAAATATTTAATTTTCTCACCACTGGTGGCACTCAAACAGCAAATTATCTTAAAGAAATAATAAAATACATAAACACTTTGAAAATGAATTAAAATAAATATAATTTTAAATGTTATCAGTCCTAATACTTGTTTATTTAATTTGCTGTTTCCAGACAGACATTAGTTATCATCCATGTACAAAAAAGTCAAACACTGTATACGAGGGTTTTCCCAATATATTGTAGACAATCTGAATAATGAGAAAACTACTGAACGCATGTTTTTGCAAATTTCACAGTTGTTTAAGATATAATTTGGTAACGTGTGTGTAAAATATTAAAGAAAAATAGATTATCATAAAGAAATTGCAAACATAAGAAGATGACCTATCGACCAGCGGCGCACATCGCAACGTCATTACAATGATCACACAGGCATACCGTTACTCCTTCCTGAAGTACTCTTCAGCTTGTTCGATACACTCAAGGTGCCTGTCCACCCGACTATTAAATACATTAATGTAACACTCTGTTGGAAGACTTTTTCGAAGGCCAAGTCTTCTGATCTCGTCGCAGTTCTCAAATTTGCGACCCATGAGCCCGAAAGTATACAACGTCTAGCGGAGCGAGGTCCGGCGAGTACGGGGGATTACTGATTCCAAGTATTATTTCAGTTTCACCATGCAAAAACTTGTATACCAATGCTCTAGATATGAGCACTCTTCTTAACTTGTTTTTATTTCTTAAGCATGCTTTTTGGCGTCTGTTCGCTTATCACATCAAACGTCGCAATTTTCATAAGGAATTAATGTTCACTACTCCTATACAAATTAGGGCAACACTTTGAAACTTTGCTGATTGATGTCAGAATGATAAAGGTAACATTAACAATTTGCGGCTAAAATGGCATTGTATAATGTATTTGTAGTTTAAATATAGCGTTTTCTGACGTGCGCCATCGATCGCTATCACTGATTAATAAAATGAATGTAATTTCTTTATTTTAGAAGATGTTTCGTTGAAATTCAGCATACTTGTTACCAAATGATGTCTTAACTGTGCAATTTGCTTAACGATATCTTCAGTAGTTTTTGTTTTATTGAAATAGTCTACGATTTATTTGGACAACCCTCGTAGATCCAGATAAGCAAGCACATCTGTATTGTCTGATCATGATCTTCACTGTTAGATTTGTTTGGTTATTTCTGACCAAGAAGCTTCTAGTGTAGATCCAGGTAAGACAGCACATATGTGCCATCTGGTCTGGATCAACACTGGTTGCACATGAAATAAACCTAAAATATTATATATATAATGTAAAGGGTTAAGTCTATGGGAAATGATTGAGTCATCTTTAACCATTCAGTCCAGCACAAAAGCAACAATTAGGAGTCAACAAGAATCTGTAGGTTTTGTTACCATTCCCCCACCCAGTTACAAATTATGCATACTTTGCCGAGTGTTAATCCTTTACCTTATGGGATATGGCTTGTTTCCCATGTGAAGCCAGTGTAGATCCAGATCAGATCGCACAAGGAATACAGCTGTTTCAGTAAATATTGGCATGTCCATAATATGAAATGAGCAAGAAAACTATGCTGTAAATTCGAATTTCACCGTGGCCACTAGCTGTATATCAGATGTTTGATTACCTGTAGTAAAATCGGATGGGTGGAATTTCCACTGCTAAAAATGCAAAACAACAACCATTTGAGAAGTTTTGAAGTATATTTATTTTCTCTTCCTTTCAATATTATATTACATAATGAAATCATGAATTAATAAAATGATAACACACTAAAACACCCATGCCCAAGGTTATAGAACTGAGTATGGAGACCAGTCTCACATCTCAAGCATCTGATTGATCTGAATCAGGGCCCAGGATCATTTAACTAAGTTTTGAGATCAGTCTCAAATCTCAAGGATCTCATTGGCTGAAATGGCGACTGGGACTTGAGACTGATCTCCAGATTTAGCTTTATGATCCTGGGCACAGGTGCTTGAGAATTGAGACTGGTTTCGGATCTCAGCTTTATAACATCAGCCCCAATGACCATTCTCAGAATGTAAAATCACAAAAATGACCGTGCATCAAATCCCTAAGCCTATCCATTGGACTTTGAGGAATCTAGCACTCTCTAGTTTAGTGAAAACTATTTTAAACACAGTTCACCCTTTAAAATCCAAGTACAAAACGATGTCAAAGCTCTTTCAAATGTGACCTTTATCTAAAGATTTTTGCAATTATCTTAACCCTGTTATCATAAGCAATATAATACATGTATGAAGGTTTAATGAAGAAATAATAAGAAATGGAAATTAAAAGCCACTGCTAAGTTTTCTTGACAGAGAGACCTCCAGACAGCCAAAGCAATCCCAATTTATTACCTTTTCCTTCAAAGGGCTATACAAAAAATGACCCAAATTTACTCATTAGCAAAAGCAATAGTCTCATTAGCAGAAGTGTCTACATGTGTTTCCTTTGCCCTGATGAATTGAGTAATTAACTCATCTCTTCCAATATGCGTCCTTATGTGTCTTTTGGAGGAATTTACCGATTGTTCAATATGGCAAAAGCTGCATTTAGCATTTTAAGAATTAGTGGTTTTTGTTGTTTTATTATTTATTGCAAAAACGCAATGGATAGGTCTTGGCAGATGCACAGATCTTGAATTTCATGCTGAGAAAATAGTAAATACATGGGCCCAAGATCATGAACCTAAACTTGCAGACCAGTCTCAACACTCAATCATCAGATTGGCTGAAATAGCAACCAGTTGCCATTGCAGCCAATCAGATGCTTGAGATTTGAGACTGGTCTCCTGATTTAGTTTTATGATCTTTGGCAATGAAGTCATTTTCACTCAGACAACAAGATATATAATACTTTAATATAAATGTGACTTTGGTTTACCTAGCCTCATCAAAAAGAACAATAAAAACAGTAAGATAAAAATATGATGATGATTAAAGTTGAAAAGAATAAAATACTTAACAATTCATTTAAAGCCTGCTTCAAACTAATTTGGTTTATTCCAAGCTACTTGTGAGTGGCACAAGCTGAATATTGTTAGCAAAACACGAGCACAGACATAATGTTAACCATTACTCCGTGTGATACAGCTGTTATCCCTAGGCAAACATTGTAGATCCTGATCAGCCAGCACATCTGTACCATCTGATCAGGATCTAAACAATTCACTTTTTGACACATTAGATTTTTTCTTACCAAGAAGCCAACACTGTAGATTCTGACCAAATTGCACAAATGTGCTGGCATTTTAAATTTGATAGAACATCGTATGACATCACACAATTGTAAAATATATTTTGGACAGAAAGCTAAAACCAATTGCCATTGGCAACATAAATTCACAACAACTGCAAATATTCAAATGCCTGTTAAATTTCGCAACAAATTAAATCTATAAAAAGATATAAAATTTAATTCTAGCATTAACTTGCAATTCGTTATCTTAAATCCTTTTAAGTATTTTATGAAAGAGCTACTGTAAGAAGAGGAATCTGGGTGGGGTGATGGGTAGATTGCAGGCAAAAAATGAAATCTTAACAAAACTGTAGGTTGATGAAAAGCATGAAGAGCATGTATATTTTCTACCACCTCTAATCTTTGTTAATGAATAGTAAATAATTACCCTAGGGAAAATGGAAAATTACACTAAATTGCACCAATCAATTAACTGACCATTCTGAAAAATTAAAATACCAAAACGTGATGAGTTTATCGAACATAAGTGAATTTACTACAATGTTCTTTCTAAAAAGTTTTTAAAATCTATCTATTTCCTTTCTGTCACACCTACATAACATTTGTCAATGGAAGAAATTTCCTATTTATATTTGCAAACAAAGTTGCTGCATGTTTATAACTGACTTTAGTTGCACACTGCACTCTCGATATAATGTGGATCAAAATTGCAGTAGTTAGTATATTTTCTGTTAATATTTGATAATTATGCTAATCAATGGTTTTGTGTTGTTACTTATATTACAGAATTAATGACCTATCTTAACTCTTTACTCCACATATACACATTTTTACGCGTGTGCCAAGAGTGTAGATTCAGATCAGTCATCACATTTGTGCCATCTTATCAGGATCTGCACTGGTCGCATTTTGGTCAGAGATAACATACTGAATCAAAAAAGGAACAGTTAAGATCCTGATCAGATAGCACAGATGTGCTGGCTGATCTGGATCTAAACTGTTTGCCCACACAATGAAGGTGTATCTATGGAGGAAAGGGTTAAATGAGTGACAGTAATAATGAGCAACAGAAATCAATGGACAAGTTCATTCTGTCTCAAACTAATAATAAAATAATCCTATGCTATATCGAGAGTGGAATGTATAATATATTACATTTACTTACAATCATTGAAAAAAGACAAAGTACTGATAAAAAAGAACCAAGAAATAGTGCATATGTCTTTGAGATACTGGATCGAAACCCTGCAACCTGTTCACTCAGATGGCGCATAACTTTAGGCTTTTTGCGAATGTTTGCCAGTGCATAAAATTGCAATTTGCATTAATTTCCCTAAAACTGCTTGCATTTAGGCATTCTTTAGTGCATAAGCCAAAGTCTATCTGAGTTTCGCAGGTGAACTGATTTTTCATCAGATAATGATGTGAAACATAGAACTTCCAGATAACATGACTTGAACATAACTTTGACAGTGAGGATTAAAGATTTATTTGTCAGGAGAAGACAACTCTTAAGATTGTAACAAAAGTAACAGTACAGTCCCCTTACAGGGAACATTCCTAATGTGACATCAAACAGTGATGATGATGTATGCTGTGACATCATCAATTTGCAATCATGTTTTTCATTTTTCATTGTTCAAGCTCTACGGAACAAGAAAACTTTAAATTTCATTTAGTGAATGAAATTTGGAGTGTTTGTGACACAGGAAGGTGGTCACATAAATAACTGAAACAAAACATTTAATACTACAGCTTGCAACGTAAAGTTGTATGATATGTAAACACAAGTTTATTCATCCATGTAAACAATTTCTGCCAATGATGAAAAACTATAGCCATGGTATTACAAAGAAATGCTGATTTTAAATACTGATGATTTTCATATTACTTTTCTAAAAATATTTTCCATACAACGACAACAAGTTTACAGCAATGAATATAATAATAATGGGTTCTTAACATACTTCTATAGTTGATTGTCATTATTTAACTTATTTTGGACACCACTTCAGATTTACTGCTTGAAAAACTAGAAATTTCTCTAGATTCATAACTGATTATAGTATCAACATACATGTAATTATTTTTATCATTCACATTGTTTAATAAAATAATTACCATGCAACACTGAAATTTCTTCACCTTCTTTTTGCCTGGCAGCATTAACCCATGTCAGAATTAACCAATGTTTTCAGGAACAATAAATAATTAAAAAGTAACACGTTTACTTTGCTAAAGTATATAAAATCTTAATATGTAAAAACTTATGTTGCAATGATAAAAATAAAATTTCATCGACATTTGGGAAAACTGTCCTAAAGTAACACATTGGACTTGAGATCACTAACATGCTCTGGTTTTGTGTTGTTGTTTTTTTCTTCAAACATGCAAAACAATTTTTGTGATTTTATTTTCCATAATCCAGATAGTTTGAATGATTTCAAACTCGGCTTATATTGCAATCCTATTGGTTAAAATCACCAAACAATGACAATACACATCAATTAAACTAAATGTACAAACACCTGAATCTGGAATAACATGTGATCAATGATAACATAATATGGAAAATCGAATCCACCCTCAGTGTTATTGCACCCTTTGACAAAAATGGCACAACAATTCATACAAACAATAACAAGGACTGCTTATAAAGACGTAACTTTCGAGTAAAATGTGAAAATATTCCTCGTACTGTATACATTTTTTCACTTCATCACAAAAAATTGTATAATTTTACAAGAAATAAGTAGATCTCAAGAAAAAAAATCTTATAATAAAAACAGCTTATATTCTACAAAAGTTTCCATTAATACAAATATAGTATTAAGACTGTATAAAAGAAATTCAATTTAATACAACAAAACTTGAGAATAATTTTTTAAAATCAAGATAAATTATGGAGGGTTTGCGATTTAATTTGAGAGGCAACTTCTATGACACAGTTTTAGTGTGTAAGTTATGATATGCTGTTAGAGAAACAATAATCTGAATACACATTATGTTTACACAATGATGCAATACGTGTACATGTAAAACAAAAACACGAACAAAATGGCACAGAGTAACAATATATATATATATTCATATATAAGTGAAATCCAAAACAAATGGATTTTTTATCTCAGAAATTAACACCAAAAAAAAACATGCAATAAAAGTCTTGCTTTATCAGAATCCAATTTCACCGTGGTAACATATATACACTTATTTTCAATATACACACTTTTGTCCAAAAACCACAGTGAAATAACATGGATATGCCATCTTGCGTGACAAGGCCTTGGCACAACACTGGTCTATCTCTTTCAGAATTCTATATCAGATAGACTAGTTTTGCTCCGAGTCCTTGAAAAGTCATGTAATGCTGAACAGATCAGATTCCAATGAAATAACTGGCAATAAATAAGTCCCACAGTACTTCTCTATCACAATACACCATCTTTAGTGTTCCTGTCACTATTCCGTAATGTGTTGTGAATATAATGGTGTCTTTGTATGTATACAAATGAATAGTTTAGTACAAAAAGTTATTGATTATCTGATATTATTAACTTTTAATATCATGAACCGATAATCTCATGTTTTTGCACCTTTCACTGTCACATGATCAGATTTACCAGAACTTTGGTCACAACTGTTTTATTTTTATCACGTCACATTGGTCACATGTATTTTCCCACCTTTTTAGTCACATGATCCAAGTTCACCATCACAATAGCCATATGTGTCTTTCCATAATTCTTGTCATTAAAATCGAATGGTCACATGCCGTCTCCTCACATATTTGTTACATGACATAATACAATGCTTCAGGATTTTTTCAGGATTCCTTGTCACATGACCGATTTTTAATCATGGTCACATGATAATATTTCCCCATCATTTCAGTCACATGACCAATCACATGATCATGTCTAAGCTTGATGGCAGCCTCTTTCTCGTGATTTTGGGTGCTGTACACATATTTGAAGTCTAGACAAAGAACAGAACTCTTACATAAATACAGCACACTGCATAAAACATCCATCCATGAATATAGAAACATTCAAATATTATTCATGGACAGTTGTTTTTTTTTACGTTGAACTTAATATTGGTTTCCACTTATTCAAACTTCATAAGTTAAAATAGACAAACTATGCCACTATCTAGAGGTAGCTCAGTTCTAACGCATGATGTAGCGCCGCCAAGTCGGAATGGTTTGTAATTCGCCAGAACGGCCACGTCATCTGTTTGGCTGCCTGCTCTTCATCTCTTCCATCGCCAACAACAACATATGTACACTTTTTCCCAAAACGTGAAACAATTCGTTCAAAACAGGATTCCTTTCCTGTAACAAAAATGATGGTCATGTTTAAATGGCGTGGAAGCAGTATGAAAGCAAGCAACATGATCACAAACGTGGAGGAATCTTGAATTTGGGGTGAAATGCTTAACTCTTTCCTCAATAAATACACATTTATTGTGTGGGCGAACAGTTTAGATCCAGATCAGCCGGCACATCCATGCCAACTGATCAGGATCTAAACTGTTCGCTTTTTGATTCATTAGGTTATTTCTGACCAAAATACGTCCAGTGCAGATCCTGATCAGATGGCATAGGATGTGCCGACTGATCTGGATCTACACTGGTTGCACATGCGTAAAAATGCATATTTATGGAGGAAAGAGTAAGTTGATTTGGAGATGCTGGTTCCATCTACAATTAAGATTCTTCTCAATTCACATATAATGCAACATTCTGACCAAGATGTGACATGTATAGATCCAGATGAGATGACACAGGTTTGCTAGCTGATCTAGATCTACACTCGATGCATAAGAAATCAAACCTAGAATCTATTTATATTGAGTAAATGATTAAAAGATTTTGTAAGTGTTTTAGTTGTACTTGAAAATAAACGAATACACAATATGGTTGAGCAAGATGGCTTACCAATTTTTGTTGCACTATACACATTTTCTATAGAGAAGACACCTCCTAGTCCGTAGAGGAGGGTTTTAGCTAGAGCAGGCACTAACTGGGTAGTGGTGACTAGTACATTCACACAGTTTGATCTGAAATATCCAACAAAGTTATGATACAACACTTAAATTTGGCAAAAATGGTGACTGTTACGATAAAGTTTAACCCTTTCCTACATACAGTGGAATTGCGATAACTCGAAACGCGATAATTCCAAATGACGGTTTGACTTGAAGTCGGCCACCGGTCCCGTCAATTTTCCTTATATATTTAACTGAAAAAAGTTGCGATAACTCGAAACGCAATAACTCGAAATTTTCGATATCTCGAACATATGAATAAGTCCCTTGAATATGAAATAAGCACAAATTTATCGCGATAACTCGAAGTACTCGTATTGACACGATTTTTCACACTTCCCGCGTGAATGTTTGGAGTCTTTTGTTTATTGCCAACATGTCAAAAAGAGTTGTAGTGGCACGTCGTTGTAATGATATGTTTGTGAAGCCAGCAATTAGAGTGATTTGCCTCAAATTAGTGTCAAACAAACATTTGGAGTTGTTAATTTTCATTTCTATAAAACGACTTTTCATTAATGTATCAATGAGCAAACAACAGTTCGCATATTGCATAAAGAAAAATTAAAAAATTATTAATATCATTTTTTTCCGAATAATCTAGTGAAGGACCCGGGTAACTGGTAGAATACCTGGATAGAAAACAACATTTTCTATTCCGAGTAATGTTTCATGTTCGTACAATGATATTTGTTAAAATTTATGAAAATAATGTTTCTTCATTGATCTTTTTTATATAATCTCGAAAATAAAACTGAGTAATAAAATAATTTAAAAAATATTATAATATTGTTTTATTGAGCAAACTGGACAATAAACATTTGTTATGTACGTCTCGTATGGTACCGTAATAATTGCACATCTTAGTTTCTTAAACTCGAATGGTATTATGGAAAAGTCAAAGTCGCGATAACTCGAAGTTCGTGATAATTCGAAGTAAATCGCCAGTCCCTTGGGACTTCGAGTTATCGCAATTTGACTGTATATATAAACCTTTATGGCGTGGGCAACAGTGTAGATCCAGATCAGCTGGCACATCAGTCTGTGCTGTCTGATCAGGATCTGCACTGTTTGCTTTTTTATTCATTTGGTTATTTCTGACCAAAAAGCAAACAGCGCAGATCCTCATCAGACAGCAGAGTTGTGGCTGGTGATCTGGATCTACACTGGTTGAACATGCGATAATATGCCAATATATGGAGTAAAGGGTTAAACTTTGTCTGCTAACATATCTGTTTGTCATCTATACAGATGCAGCAAAACAAGTTTGGATGCACAAACATCACATTACTTGTACACCTGTTTTGCTCAGAATTTTATGTTTTATCTCAATACATTGATTTATGCACAAATATATATATATTTTGTTAAAATTAAATATTAGTTGCAATTTCTAATTATTGCCTTGTACATGTCACTTATTCAGTATATGGACAGACACACCTATAACATTTGATGTTTTGTTCAATTAAGTAGAAATGTGTCTGAAATGGCTCCAATTTTCTTAAAGTTCGCACAAAAACACTAAGGTATTCCTTGGAAACGTAAACAATAATTAATTTCTAATTAGCTTAATTTGTTAACATTATTTTTCTGACACTAGAAAACTGTGGGTAAATGTCACTTGTAAGCTACTATTTTGGTGTTAATTATCGCTACCAGACTAAGAGCTGTTTCATTAATGTACCTTATTTCCTTATAATTATAAACTTGATACCTCACCCAACCTCTCAAAATTGCCAGTATAATTAGCTCTTAATGTAGCATACGCAACAACGCTATGTCCTCATTATACTATATTCTGATGAATAACAGAGTCAGTTTTTAGCATATCTTTCATCCCCTAAATATATAGTTTAAATCATTTTGGTGAATTGAATAAAACAAAGATATTTTATTCACTAGAACTGCATTTTGATATGACATAGTTCTAGCAAAAACATTTTTTAATACTTTTCTAAAACATTACATGCTACATTCCAGATAGGCTGCATTCTTGTCCAAAAGGTTATGTTTGTTTATGTGAAAATCAATGTCGACATTTTTTAGCATTAATTTTAACCTGGTGTTTCAGCCTTCCTGAATGTTGAAAAAAGGTGTCAGACCTTTTGTCAGACAAGATGTAAAAATCGTCTGACCGAAACAAGTTATGTTAGACCGAAACATGTTAAAAAGATATTAGCAAGTATAAGAATTTCAAATTTTTGTCTGACATTTGGTCTGATAACATAAGAAATCAAGTCAGACCGGCCCAAATTTTACCGGACAGGTCCTTCAGTGTGGCAACTTTCAGGAATAAAATGTATAAAGCAGGCAGGTACCTGGAATTGATGATACTGAGGGATTTGAGGGCGAGGGTTAACCAGTTGTCAGTGAGGTTTTCTATTTCTTGCCGCAGCTGATGCCACTGATCGCGTTTCTGTGGACCTATCACACCTACAATGACAGAACATTCCCATAATTAACACACAATCAACACTGCGATAACAGGATTTATCAACTTCTGTCAACTTCTCTAAAATTTCCTACCTAACTAACATTCCTTAAATATGAGCCTTCTGAAAATTACGGCAGTGCACATAAATCATCAAAGTTTTGGACTGTAAAACTGGACTTTTCAACTTTAATTGGCCACATTTGCTCACTAACACTTCCTTATTATCACAACCACTCATAAACAAAATATAATATTCATAATCAATATACTGTGTATAGTATCAAAGAAGGAATGTGCTTACCTCCGACATTTGTTCTGTATGTATTGTACATTTCCTTAATACGTCTATATCTAAATGCAAGTTTTCTCATCCAGTCTACACCGCCCCTCACTCCTGTTGCTAGGCACAAGTTGGCATTTGTAGCTGCTTGTCTAAACCCGTCAGCCGCAAAATTGTATGTACTGCAAAACAGAAAAACAGTATTTATGTACAAGACAGATGCTTTTCAAAACTCATATTTATTTCAAAAACTAGACTAGGCTTAGACCATTCTTGGTTGTTTTTTTCTGGAACATTTATCTCCGCTGAAGTCTAGTGTGACTTTTAAGCAAGGGAAGCCTAAAATGGGGGAAAAAAGTATGAACATTTTATGCAAAAACAACTGACCTGGCCAACCCTTTTCTCCATATATGTGGGTTTAATTACGTGTAACCATTGTTGATCGAGATCTATATCTACACTGATCACTTAATGGTCAGAAATAACCTAATTAATCTAAAAACAAACTGGATCAAGATTGTTCACCTTAGTTATAAAAAATGTATACATGTATATGGCGTAAAGGGTTAAAATCAAAGCACTTTGGGTGAAAAGGATGATTAGTAGCAGGTACAAAGGATACAGAGTCAGCAAAACAGGCCGGGCTCAAGAGGGATCCATACAAGTGAAGTATTTGATGAAATAATAAAATACAGGAAGTCTCTGCAGTATTACTGGGTTCTTACTTACTGACATCTTGTCTAATCTAGTTAAAATTTATTTTCAAAATTCAAGCACTTTTTTATTGATAATTTTCACATCAAAAGGTAAATCTGAGTTGATAGGAATGGGGTAAACATTAATCAAACTAAGCTTGAAGGCATAAACCTAGTGCAATATGATTACAAGCAAATGATGGATAGGCCAGTTTCTCACAAAAAACGTGGAATTTTAAACACTACAAAGCTAAGCTATACAGATAAGCCTTCGGCTGTAGACGAAAGTTTTTTTTCAGCCCTCATGATAAGCAGATGGCTTTGTATCACAACTCAATGTTTTAGTGTCAAAAATAAAGAGAATGATTTTGATTTGAAAAACAGATGGTGTTTTAAGAAATCTACTGAGTAAAACATGTTTTCAGTCTAGAAAAAATAGACTGTAGTGTGTTTATAGAATGATTTATAAATAAATCAGAATCATTTAGTTAAATCAAAGCAGGTGGACAGAACATTAAATTCTCACAGAATGTGCACTGTTTGGTTTTGACTGACAGCTGTATGTTTCATGCAGCCTAATAATGTGAAGATTTAGCATAATTGTCTTTTATCAACCTCATCTTGATAAATAACTTCAAATGTAATGCACAGCTTATGTCATATTTGCACCGTGATCTGGTTCTAGACTGTTCACTATTTAGTCAATGAATTTCTACAAAAACAAACAGATATTCAGGGTAGCAATTTCCATTCTAAAATTTTTATTACCTTCCAAATATTAAGTGAAAATCATCAGCTTTTTAGCCTTAAAAAATTAAAGTAAGGCCTCTTGAAAATCGATGGAACACTGGTCAGTGAAGTACAGTGGAATATGTCCACCCATGTAGCAGATTTTATATTTATTTCCTAGTCACAGGAAATATCAGAAACTTTTTCTGTACTTCATAAATAAAACTTGATTGCATTGATGAACAGGGCAGATTCAGATCAGATAACACAGATGAAATGGCTGATCTGGATCTACACTGGAAGCACAAATGGGTTAAAAATAGAAAATGTGCATACCTCAGATCTTGTCCATTGTCATCAGATGAAACATCGTCTATATGCACTTGGTCACATTCCTGAAAAAGCAACACACACAACAATAATGACATGAGCCAGAGAAACCCAGTAAACCTGAATATACAACAAACATGCAATATTTGATGTCAGCAGGATTCCTTATCGTGCTATTCAACCCTTTACACGATGGCATTTGGCTGTTATCCATGGACAAACAGTGTAGATCCTGATCAGCTGGCACACCCGTATTCATGATCTGCAGTGTTGACAGTATAGATCCTGATCAGATGGAACAGAAGTGCCGGCTGATCTTTGTTATCTTCACTGTTGCACATGCAGATAAAACACTTATATATAAAGTAAAGGGTTAAAAAACATTAAGGTATTCATCTTAAATTAAAACTCTTGTCAACTATTTGGTAGCCAAGTTTTTGCTAACATTCTTTCTGTCAAACAAATCAGCATAAGGGTAAGTGCTCATAGAACAATTTCACATAATGGCTGAATTACTTCCCCTTGATAGTGATATAACTATCTCAACACTCTCCAAGTTGATTGACAGACAGCAAGTGACCCCTGGACACCAAAAACACCAAACTGCCACCTAGGATTGCTACAGTTCATAACAACAACAATGCCCCATGTGCTAATGATAAAAATTCTCTTGTCAAAACTTTCTCAGGCCAAGTGTTGGTCTAGCTTTCTGCAACACCTAAGTAATTAGCAATAAGTGGTCTGGTAAAAATAAAATATGGCTATGGCTGATAACTCAGATTATAATTTGATTTCATTTAAATTATACTCGGTATGCCTTTAATTAATTAACTTCATGGGAGTGCTAATTAACTAAATAGGAATAATAATAAACATAATGGGAGAATTTATTAATGACACAGGTGTACTAATTTGTAACTTGTAACATGGGGAGAACAAAATAACTAATGGCAAAAATCGTGTAATGACCCAATTTCAAAGAATGCAAACTTTTTGTTGCTGGTTAATCATCCCTCTATGCTTCTTAAACAAGGACAAAATGCTGTGGGCATTAAAGATACAAAGGGAGTTAAGCTTGTGTTTTATCCCAACATGCTCAACAGGTGAACAGGTATCCCAGCATGGAGCCCAGCAGGACCTGTCAGGGACCATCTAACCTCATCAACTCTGACAGATGAGATTAGCTAGCAGGCAGAGCTCCATGTTTTCTCAGGACTAGTCACATTCTTTAACATGTTTTGTTCACAGTGAAACATGTGTTTTTCATTTCAAATATTTAGTCAGGAACAAGCAGTGGATGCCATAGACTTGGTTCACACTGCTGGGTTTCATTCTTTGTTGAGATATAGGATTGTTCTCACAAACTGTTTCATTTCTGCCAAAATTCTTCATGTTTTCTACAAGTTCAAATAGTTATGTTTGTTTTTGTGAAATAAATTATTTTTTCCAAGCCATAGTTAAGCTGGTGTATTTCTGTAACCAGCTGGCCTTAGCTGACTCGTACAAGTCTTAAGAGGATTTTAAACAAGTGGTGCCCGGATTGGGCTGCATGGAAGTGGAAGCTCGCTCTACAGCAAGGGTGACTGCAATATTCCAGCAGATTATAGAATTCACCAGACAGATTTAAGAGTTGAGATTTTTGTTTTCTGAAATATTTTTACAGTTAGAGATATAAAGGCATCTTGCTCAATTTATGGCCAAAAAAGTCTTTGATCAGAAACTTTAAACTCTAACTTTGCTCATGACTGAAAAAAATGTCAAATGGCCATAAAACACAAGTCTGTCACTGAAAAAATACCATATAGCTACCATATAACATTCAAATCACTTGACTGCACTGGTTTCTTACAAGAATGCAATGAAATCTGAACCATTGGGGTATTACCCAGCATGAAATACAGTGCAAAGTACCTCAAAGGGAAACAGAGTGCTCACATTTTTACCAGGCATATCTTGAATTCCAACAGGTTGCAAACATCTTCTGTTGCACAGTATAAATGACACTCAATACCCATGAAGGTGGAAACACTTAATTTCTGCTAGGCCTCCTCTAATCCAAACCATCTAGATTCCTATGGAGTTTTGACAGCAATGTTTCAAAATGTAATTTGCTTTAATTTAAACCACTTGGTCTTAAAAATTAATCTTGTCTCTCAGGAGATATATGGCTTTTTACTAGCAACTGTGTCTTTAATTTATATCCTACTAATTCATACAGCATTACTATAAATATACTTTTTATCTGTTTTGTTTTAATGTGCCAGTCATAAATAAACTTCCTGTTCGTTTAAATCATTAACTTAGTTTACAGCATCATAAACAATCAGAGAAATCTCTATCTGTTTTACTTTTAACAGCTTCACTGTTAACTTGTACTAAGGACAAACGTTTTGCATAGTCAAACTAATCAAGTCTATGATGCATTACCATAGATTTACTGTAAACTATAACTGGATGATTATTAGTATGTACATCTATCCACCCAAGAGATTAGAGGGTCCCTAGGCACATAGTTTTAAATATATCTTTATGGGAAAACCTATCTTTCTGTGTAGGTTTTTAGAGACTTGTGTCTTATTAGTTGAAATATATTAATTAAGGAAATTCTTTGCGTTTAAAATTGTTATTTTGCGCAAAATGTTTGACTTATTTCAAGCGACTAAAAAACCTTTTTCAACATCTCTTCTGCAGAAAGCAGAAAAACAACTAATTGGTCTCAGTTCTTGTCTTGACAGTTTGAAGAAAGATGGGCTCAGTAGGTACCATATAATCCCAACTAGGACATAATCACATGGATAATACAAGCTTTCGTCACACAGTATTAAATAAACAATTATATCCATTTATATTATTTATTGCATTTTTATATTTATTTTAAAAAATAAAACATTTACACAAACTTTTTCCTTAAGTAAATATTACAAATATAATATATTTATTTCTTATGTTGCAGAAGATCTTAAATTTATAGAACAAGATTTTGTAACAGTTCCAAATAACATTACAAAAAAACAAACACAATTAGTTACGACAAATTTCCAGAGAGAAAAAGAAAGAACCTTTAATTAACAAGAATTCCTTTAGACAAGCATAAATCTTATTTGACGTTCAATTTCCATATTCTGTCAAGGATTTCAATAATAAAGGAGCATGAAAGCCAGCGGCTCGAAATGGTGTGAAGAAAGTTGTGGGTCCTGACACCATAGTAACACCATAATAATCACTTATGTGACAAAATTTTCATTACTAATTTGCATAATTATAAAAATAATTTTTATGTGACAGAAATAAGAGGGTTTCCTGACTAATTCAATAAGAAAACTAGCACATGAACTTGAATTTCATTTATAGACTGACTAAAGCCCTTCAGGGAAAAATGTTACACTGGTGGATATAAAGCCTGGCAAACAATTGTCCTAAAATTGCATAAACTAATGAAAATCTACATTTTTTAATAATATTTTTCTGATTATATTTATTATTTTGCAGAACATTCACTGGATAATTGAATCTGTGGAATTAAGAAAAAGATTTTTACACCATTTGGAAATCAGCAGGAAGGATTTTGTCTGTATTTAATTTTATTCAACACTCTTAAAATTTGCACTAACATTTTCATAAACAATAATTCAGACTGCCTTCATCCAAACTTGGAGCACTCAGAGCAATTGTATTTAATTTTCATTTTATCTTATGAACCAAAAAATTTGTTTATTCCCCCAGCCAATTTTGCCCTCCTTGCAAATGTGTCATTAGAACAGCGAAGACTGTAAGTTTATTTTTAGGCCATACATAATATTATACATGTTCACTGAATATGATCATTAGCATAATTTTATATAAGCATAATAAAGGAGCATATACAAAGACCTATAAATAAAAATATAATATATGTATGAAATAGGTCTTTGTAAAATCAAAATCTATGAAAATCTGCATCAAATAAATTGAAGTGGTGAATTTTTCAACTTTCTCTCATCCATATGTCTTTCTGATGAAGATGTTTATTTAAGCGAATGAGGAGCCTCTGGCAAGTTGCTAACCAAATTATATGAAAACATTGACATGACAGGGCCGCTCTATCAAAACTTTCATCAAGATGCCACGCTGATACCCTCATCAACCTAAACAATAAAGTCTTCATTGTTTTCATTTGCATCTTCTAGTGAAAATATATGTCAATTAAATTTGAAACAGATTTTTTTATAACCAATTAAATGGAAAAATGAATCCCTGAAAAATTGTTGAAAACACAATATGTGAATTACGGAAATTCAATGATTCAATGTCTGTCAGAGTTGAGAGTAATTATAATGAGTTAATACTGTTGAACAAATTTCGACCATGGGAATTTTGAGTACCCGGTAGCAATTATTAAAATCCCCCAAAATTGTGGCAGGACAAGAAAAAACATTACAGAAGACCCAAGTATTTACAGCTTGTCATTGACAAATTTATCATGTTTATTTTTCGTTGTTTTTTCTTAAAGCATTTGGAGAAAGTGTTCATATCAATAGCTGTCAAATGTCATAGAATCAAGGCCTGACACGGACTCCAATGTGCTCAGTAAGCTCCGACCTACCTCCGGGGCTGTTTATTCTCCATGGACGCATTTCACTCTATTTAGTAAACCCTCGACTTTCACTGCGATGCCCTGGAGAGCCTATCATTCAATTAATTCAGGGGAAATGCAGCGGAAAATGTGACAAAAATTATGTTCAATTTGCCGTGACATGCCGGACAATGGTCAACGTCCCTGGCCAATTGTTACTGCTGTCCAAGGTGTCAATGTCTAATGCTGATAATGCGCTTCAGTGGTCCATAAATGGAGTTAATTAAGTGACCAGTCCATTACAATCATGTGGTCAATGGTCCAATCATATAAACTGACAAGAGAAAGTGACCAGTAATAGACAGAACTTCATTATGTGCTGTGTGGGCTATTCTATCATATAAACATCATTATTTTATTATCTTAATGCATTCTGGAGTTTACATTTGATCTATTACTTGTCAAAGATTATAGACTTTTTATCAAATATTTATCACTAATATTTAGCACTTTTTTAACTGTTCAAGTTATTTTTAAAATAGATTTTACTAATCTGAAACTATTCTGTCAATTGGTAGAGATATAATACAGGCAGATTTCCAACTCGTTTTTGTCTAAATATAGACATTTAAGGAATTGAATTATATTTTCAAAACATTTACCTCATGAAAGCTAAATAATAAAAACATAACCATTTGTCAACCTTTTGACACATCTCCCACCACGGACAGACTTTTTTCATATTCTGCAACAGTTCATTAAATTGAATTGAAGACTATTAATAGAGGTCGACCCAATCGGCCTTAAGATGACTAATCTTCCTTGGGGCCCCCTTTAATATGACTCACTTTTATATAGATAAAGAAATTAGAAACACAACCTCTTTAAACATGAAATACATTTCATGTTTAAAGAAGTTGTTTCTAATTTATTAAAGTATACAAGACTTTCAAATAAACTTTGGCAAAGACCTCCTTAAAATGTTATAACAGACACCAACCATATAATTGAAAAATAATTTTTCTATTTCATCCTAAACAATACAAAACATTGTTTCTCAAATATTAAAAGTGTTCTCCTAAAGGGAAGCACAGCCGACCTGTGCCAAAGAGTATAAAGTCATTATATCAGCCAATTGGATACTTGAGATTTGAGACTGATCTCCAGTTTTAGTTGTATAATCTTGTGCCCTGATGTAGAATGGAAGAAGCAGTGAAGCAGAGGTAAGAACACTTGATCTGCTGGAGAACTGTTTATACAATGTGAAGAGGCCCTTCAAGTATCTTCAAGCTGTTTAGATGATTGCTTGATACTCTGTCTTTATGACCATCTAATGATTCTTAATTGTTATTATTTGTTGCCAGAATGTAGGGGATTTACAGAGGCAAGAAATAGCACAAAATACTTTGACAGTTGTTGGCATTAAATAAATAAAAAACCCATTTATTTATCAAACATGTAATGCAAACCTTCTCACAAAATATATGAAACTGATAAATCTACCATATTAACACTTGCAATATCAACCATTTAGTGTTGAGCAAAGCCTTTGTTCCTACTAATGAAGACCCAGAGCATCCTGTGCATCTGTACAGTCAGAACAGGGTCTACACTGTTTGCAATTCAGTGATTATTTTCTGTAAAAAAAAAAATTCTTTCAAGACCTCTATTGACGATTGATATAAAGAACAGTTCATGCCTAAAGGGATAATATTTTACATTTTCTTCTGTTGTGGCATGAAATCATTCTGTAAATTCACATGGAACAAACACTGTATTACATTCCTGACTATCCGCTGTGACAAAACAATTTTACCACTGATCATGATTTGTGACCATATTGAATTCCATTCCTTTCTTTTCTTTCTTTTTTTGCTGCTTTCTTTCACATCATAATTGTCTAATCTCTGTTAAATGCTCATCTGCAGACTGCCTCTGGTAAAACAAGTCTGACATAACACCAGCTAAATCATTCTGTAATTACTTCTCAGTAACCTTACCCCTTTCCTCCTACAGAGCTTATCCAACCAGTGCTGACCCCATGGGACCCCTGAAGCTAACCAGATCCACTGCTTTCTCTTCTAAATTATTATTACTTTCTTTTCCCAGAATCCCCTAGCAATCATGGCAATCAAGCAGTCCAGCAAAAATAGTTCGATTTAATTGTGTTCTTCTTCTGATGCAAAAATTCATAATTAATTAACTTTGAGAATTGCTTGTTCGTGTTTATAGAATAAAGAAAACACAATTGTGCCAATTTTTAACAAAATACAATAAAGAAAGGTAAAGCAGCATTTTGTGTAAGTTTTAACTCATCTATCATTAGCCTTTTTTTACAATTTCATCATTTTATATTTGGTAAAATTTATGTATTTACTTTATAATGAAAAAGCAGTTTTATAAATATATATGTATAGAAGCAGTTTTATAATTATATAGGTAAACTTTGACAAGACTATTTTAAATATTTACTTTTTTCTAATGTATTATTCAAAAAGGGCTCCTTACAAGTGAAATATTTAATAGAAAATTTCCATTAAAACAAGGTATATTAGTCAGATAAGGTTTAGTTTGAATCATCCTAGTTCATCTGACATTATACCATAAAAAAATTATTTCACTTATGTTTATACATCATTCATTATCAGCAGTGGGTGTGAATCTGACACCAGCAACAACCTGCCCTCTGGTCCTCAGTCCAGACTAAGCAATTATACTGTTATATAAACATGGCCACTTGAGAGTACCAGAATTCATCATTCTACCCATAATGCACTCACATAGCAGAGTATCCATTTCTGATGTGTAAATACCAGCATGTTTATTGAGTTGCATAAAGACAGCCTCGATGGACTCTCTGAACAAACACTTGTATTGAACAGAGCAGATGAGGTGCAAATTGTCCATAATGCACTGTTAGTGATGTAGCTGATGAGTATCACTTTTCACAGCCACTGATGCTATCTCTAATCAAAACTGACCAGAGTGGGTGTAAGCCAACACCCCTGGCTACATCTTGGTGGGAATTAGTTAATTAAGCTTAATGAAGCAAGATGCTACTGATGCTGAGGATTCTGACATTTATTTTCACAAATTTGCCATCTAGATGTGTCAGTATTGAACACATCATTAGATATCATGGCTGATTAAACACCTTGTTATAAACTTTTTACCTTAGATAATATTTACATAGTGGATATTTTTGTAATGGGTAAATATCATGTATATTGAGGGCTGAGTGCAATGCTATTCTATCTGCTTCATATTGCTATGTAAGATGGACTAGTTTCACACTGTCATATGGCCATCTTGTAATGCAATGCCTTAAACTTTGCTGCTCTTTCCTAGGTGGCCTTGACTGAGAAGGAGTGTCTTAGAGTACAGACTATAATGTCTAAGAACAAGACCAAATTGTAAGGTTTGGATAAAATGTATCAATATGGTGCTTTTCTGTTACTTCTTGTCCTTCCCTACATCTGCAAGTAAAAAAAATATGCACTCACCTCTAAATCATTAAAGAATAAATGAGTATCTGCTAAACTGAATATCATTTCTTCCATCCGCAACCCCAGCTGTACCGAAGTCTGAGGATCCTGAAACACAAACAGTGTCATCATATAATAAGTTGCACTCAATGTTCAAAGGGCCCAAGATTAATCGTAAAACTTAATCAGTACACCAGTCTCAAGCATCTGATTGGCTGAAATGGCGACTGGCTGCCAATATGGTAAAAGTTGTATGGTTGCCACTTCAGCCAATCAGATGCTTGAGATTGGAATCTTAGTTTTATGACTTTGGACCCAGTTCTTTACAATTATAATCTACAACAAATTTACTGGATCAAGCTGCCAGCACCTGATATAAGCAGACACTTGTCAAATATCAGAGACCGTTTATTTTAAATATCTATTAAATTTTTGTGATGAATGAATCAATGGATGGACAGACCAATGGACAGACAAAGCCATCCTATGTATCACCTTTTTTTCTAAAGATCTGCTTTTGATACAATAAAAACAGACACAGTTAGGGCATATTTCGAGTCATTACTTCCAATTCTATGTCTAATTATTACATATTTTTAGCATGATTTGACCAATTTATCGACTGGTAAATGGTTTTCTTCTATAAAATATTGCTTTAGAATAATAACTGCAAGCAGTAATTGCTTGAAAATAATGCAGAAAAACACATTTATCTTACTTTTCCATTCACAAACCTCTAGAGTGCACTTTAACACTTATTTGAGCAAATCATAAGCTTAATTGGACACTAACTCAGATTTACAAGGTTAAAAAGTGCTACTTCTTATTTTGATAAATGGATATTTACAAATAAAATTAGAAAATTACTAAATAATAAATGGTCTTAATGTTTACTATAAATCAATTATAAATGAAAAATTGACGAAATTTGCATGTAATAGTTCGTGTTCACATACTAGGAAATTATCAGTTATTGTTAAGTCAACGATGCAGACAGTTGATTCAAATAGATAAATCAGTATTTGGTGCCATAAAAAATGTGTAAATTTTTAAAATTACTTGTTTCCATTTTATATATTTGGTGCATGCAAAGACAGAACACTGTACTTTTTTAATACAGACACAGCAACTAATTTGACACACTGCCTGCAAAAAGTATTTTTCCTAAAAAACTGCCCGCTATTCCCAGCATTTTGTGAATTGTCATGCAAATTTAACAGACAAAAAATATTTGAAGTCCTGCAGAATCTAATCATATTGTCACATTGTTGCAATATAGCAAAAATCTCCCCATATTTAACACTTTTCTCCATATATACGCATTTTTAAGCATGTGTGACCAGTGTAGATCCAGATTAGCCAGTGCATCTGTGCCATCTGATCAGGATCTGTTGCATTTTGGTCAGAAATTACCTAAGGAATCAAAAAGTAAACAGTGCAGATCCTGATCAGACGATAAGGTGTGTCAATGGAGGAAAGGGTTAAATTATACTTATACCATGTTTGCACTTAAATGATGATATATGCAGATGTGATTTACATTTGATTTTAATCACTACCAAATGCACTAAAATGCCAAGTACTTAGTAGCTAGTAGAGGAATTACTTTTTACTTAATATGCATTCAAAAGACATCAAGCAGGACAGATTATTTTAATGTTGCTATAACAATGACAATAAATAAACTCCTAGCTGTATATCTATAGGATGATCTGCAGAATTATTGTGCTCTCTTTTACAAACTACCAAATTTCAGGACCCATCTGTTTTATACTTTACAGCTTTTTTTTGGTGGTATTCATCTGCATTTATCAGGAAAATTTAATATAAACCTTCACTCCATACATACAGATTTTAGCGCATTTGCAAAAAGAGTAGATCCAGATTAGCAAGCAAATCCATGCACTCTGATCTAGATCTCATCTTGGTCAAAAGTAACCTAATGAATCAAAAAGCAAATAGTGTAAATCCTGATCAAACAGCAGGGATTTGCCAGCTAATCTGGATCTACATTGTAATCCATTGATAACAGCCATATACAATGAAGTAAAGGAATACCGGTACCATCAAAATATTTTAAAATGCAATATGCAGTCTAAAAAAGCAGTGGTGTGTCATCTCTATGTGATCCGTTTTTTGCTGGCCTTTTGATGTGAAAAGAACAAACATACATTTGTCACTTTTTCTAGACTTGAAGAAAAGGCAATAACAGCAAAATTGCAACCCAAAAATCATTAAGTTGCCTATTTACTCAGAAAGAAACAGATTTCCACCATTAGCCTGTCGGCGTATCTGTTGATTTAATATCCGTACTTAATAGATCTGCATAATTTTCCATGTTAAACCATTGATTTTCTGTTTATGTCAATACCGGTGATGATTTGGTAAATAACCTCCAAAGTATATTCAATAATTGATGAAGGTTGGACTGGACTATAATTCAATTATAAGGAAAAAGACAACAAATGTCTAGCTGTTTTGCAAATCTGTTTTGAAAGTATCTTTGTATTTTCAGAAGTCAAATGTGGCTAGAAAATGGAAGGTGAATATGCTTTAAAAAATATAGCTATTGCAGTTTTAAGAGGTGATTTTTCTAGTGGAAATTCTAAGTCTTGGTTAAATGTTTATAAACTGATATTGGAGACCAGTCGCAGATCTCAAGATTGCCATTATCTATCTGTTCTCAATTTTAACCAATCAGATTCTTGTGAATTGAGACAGGTCTTCAGTGTTTGACCTTTAGAACCGAACTTCAAAGATCAAGGCTGAAGGTAATATACTGAAATTGTAAACAAGTCTCAAAACTCAAGCATCTGATTGGCTAAAATGGCCCAATCAGAGATTTGAGACTTGTTTCTATGCTCAGTTTTAGAACCTTGGGCACAGGTCTGTACTGGCTTGTCAATGATAAGAGTGACAGGGTTGTTCCCGAACTCACACATAAACCTAGGCAAAAAACTTTTTTCAAGGTCAGTATCATAGCATGGCAATACTTTAAAAACACTTTTAAAAGTACAGCTTTATTTTACAAGCAGCACAGAGTCATCTACTAGGTATTTTTATGAAAAGCTTTTAAGATGCCAGCATTTCTCGTAGTCTATGATGTTATAAAGAACGGGCTGTTTCCGCTAACACCGGAAAAAACACTGATTCAACTTCACAACGGGCGTGTGCCCTTCGATACTGGTTAAGATCAAAGACAGAAAATGCTTATCTCCTTTCCTAAATTCACTATTCTATTTTTGGATTTTCATTTCGAAATAAATGGAATACATTAAACATGAAAGGCATAGTCTGTGCATCATCTACATACAACAGTTATCAATAAATCGATTATTTAACATAACATTGAGTTATCAATTAGTTTATTTTTAACCTCCGGTAACCCTTTCTGTTACATATATAGGTTTTATCACATGCGCAACCAGAGTAGATCCAGATAAGGTGGCATGTCCATGCTATCAGATCTAGATCTACACTGGTAGCTTCTTGGTCAGATATAACCTAATAAATTTAAACAAGATCCTGATCAGACAGTATGTATGTTCCAGCTGATCTGGATCTACACTGTTGGCAAACAGACAGATCCCATGGAATACAGAGTATATCAGTACCTTGATTTTGAGGAATGCTGGTCCCAAGATTATTAAACTGAGATTAGAAACCAGTCTCAAATCTGAAGCATCTGATTGGCTGAAATGTTGACTGGTTTCCTTTCTCGGTTTTAAAACCTTGAGGCCTGGTCTTTTTATTTGAAATGCAACTGACTTCAGCACAATCATAAGGAAACACTTTTTGTTCGCATATCAACAAGAAATGCACTCAAAAATCATTGGCTAATTAAAGTATGAATGTAGACTTATTTACAGTGTAAACAGTAGCACCTGGTCCACTTTGACAGAATTATTTGAGATGCGAGTACCAGTCAAAGAAATATCTAACTACAAAGACATGGAGGGAATAACAACTCATTCATATCATTCTTAAACATCAAAATTGTTGTACTTGAAATGTCACTGTATTTCTTAGGAATGTACATAATAGACTGTTTTTGTTTTCTAAGCTTTAATACAATTTCGCTGCAACACCTGACATATTCTGATTTTAGCTCCAAAACAAATACCGGTAATTGTTAATTCACAATTGTTATAAATGCAAGTTGCTCAACTTACTTCTACCACATCAGAATTCAACACATAATTTCATTGATAAAAATTCTAGAAACATCAACCATGATTTCTACCACCAACTCCAAAAACAGTTTTTCATATTTATCTGGAATACAAGAAACTACTGGTTGCTATGGTAACCATTTTTTTGTTTAGATTGAAAAGCTCAGAAAACCTACCTTTCCATATCTTTGAGCATAAGATCCAGTTAGTAATGAATGAAAAATTATAATAGTTTCATCTAAGTCCCATATAAACACACGTTCTAAATCCGATTCTGGACTTGGAGAGGGATTCTGTCGGCGACCTTGCCGGTTTTTGCCACCTTTTTGTCCTGGAAGATAAGAAATCATTCTTTGAAACATATGAAATTTACTGTCCTATTGCAGATGCAGAATTTTTCCAGGACAAGTTATTGTTTAAAAGAATTGCCTTTATTTACTTTTTTGGAAGAGACTGTAATGAATCAAATATGAATAGTCTCATATTAACATGATTTTGATTATAACCAAGTTAATCAAGAACATTTAACCATTTCCACCATATATACACATTTTTATGCATGTGCAACCAGTGTAGATCCCGATCAGATGGCACATCTAAATCTGCATTGGTTGCATCTTGGTCAGAAATTACCTAATTAATCTCAAAATAACAGTGTAGATCCTGATTAGATGGCATGATTGTGTTTGCTGATCTGGATCTACACTTTTAGCTTATGCAATAAAGGTGTTTCTGTGGAGGAAGCTTTATTTCAAAATTCATCTTTCAGAAATTGTGACAGTACATGGCAGTTAGAAAGATGAATAACATATATAAAGATTCTGTGTGTGTAATATCATCAGATTTAGTTTAGAAACGTATCAGATAACCCGTAATATTGAGTTGTATATCCCTTATATTAAGTCTAATGCGACTTTTGAACACTGTCTTATATCTGTATGTAAGAGCGGATCTGGATTCTATAAATAGCGGTCACGTCATCAAGGTAACTAGTCCCAATACCAGTGTACTTTGAGCAAAAGTACACAGGTCAATGTGATGATCACGTGACCGGTGTGTACACAATGCTAAGCACAGTTCTACGATTGTTTAAAGAACACAAGAAAACTGGAGATATAACACAAGAACTTACTTGCTCTATCTAAAGGTGGTGATGGACTTGTTGGTATAGTGTACTGACCCCCACTCTCTCCTGAAATATAGGAAAAGGAAACACTGATAAATAACAAGCCTAACTCTATTTTGTCTTTCAAACAGCTCACATCTTGTGAAACTTTTCTGAAACCCAAGAATTTAAATACCAGTAAAGCGCACCTGATCCTCTCAAAACTGAAAGGTTAAGTGAAAGACTTTAAAGAGGTAACAGTCTACGAAGCTACACTGGATGGAGCAGGGAGAGGGGGGGGGGGGGGGGGCGGGTTCCATCATGTTCATAGTCATATTGCTGTATCCACCTGTTATACCATGTATCTAACATGTGAAAAAACACATATATCAGAACAGGAATTTTTTACTCTCCAAAGCTGGATTTTTTTCTTGAACTGCAACTTTTACAGATACTAAGTAAAATGACTCCCCACTGCATTTGAATGTCCAAGACCAAAAAGAAAGCAATTTAGAGCTGGAGTTCACATTAATTTTATGCTAATTTTATTAATTTTAAAGTAAAATGTTCAGATCAATTTAACATTTTTTTTCTATCTATGTAGAGAATCCATGAAATTCCAACTGAAATGAGCTTCAAATATCTGAAATTTTAACATTTTAATATGGATGTCACATGTATGCATGCTACAACTCT
The DNA here is from genome assembly GCA_038501625.1 of Corbicula japonica. Taxonomy (NCBI): domain Eukaryota; kingdom Metazoa; phylum Mollusca; class Bivalvia; order Venerida; family Cyrenidae; genus Corbicula; species Corbicula japonica. The sequence continues at coordinate 11,106,527 of JAZAYU010000008.1, forward strand.
TAGGTTTATGTATTTGAATAAGAGCGGTTTCAAATGATTTGAATTAGAGTTCAAATTTCTAATAAAACACATATAATAGTTTGTTGTCTAAATATCATTCTACAGACAAGCTTCTTTATGTAGACATCATTTAAATTACCAATTTCAGTTATGCAATCAAAATCTGATAAAAAGATTGTCAAACTCAAAACCATCATATAAAACATTTCATAACCAAATTTCACTTGATTACAATACACTATAACTAAATTTCTCTACATTATAATACTGTATCAGTTTTCATAACCACATTATAAATTAAATACTAATTAAAAATGTAAATTCTTTTCTTCAGTGTTAATCAGTAATCAAATTCCATAATCAGTCTAAGATCTAATCAACCAAGCTAATCTGCATAAATTTCCTGAATGAAGTGGTAGGAATTACAGAATTGATCATGAAAAAATTGTTCATTTACTTTCTAAAATATCACCAAACAACACTGATTTTACGATAAAACTCAAAATCTGAAATTGAAGAACATGACTATTCAACCAGAAAAACATTCTCACGAGATATTAATTGCACTATGCAACCATATAACAATGATATAAGTAACATGACCACTGTTTCAACCTCCAGTCAGGAGAGCGAACAAAGGGACGGGTAACTCTACTCAGCTATTATTTTGTGGGTATTTAGCCACCATACTATAACATGTGACCCAAGATGGGTGGGTAGCGTGATGTGATTATGTTAATTAGGAACAGTGGATTAATTGCAGGTGTTTAAAGGGTCGGAAGAATATAAACACAGACAAAAAAGGAACACATCTTTGCGTGACACATACGCAAAAGATGAAATACAATACCTCATGAGACCATTTTCTAAACTAATACAGTTTGCAAAATTTTAAACACTTTATCAACAGGACTTGAAAATTTGGAGAAATGCAGACCAGTTTTTTATTTAAATAAATCATTTTTTCTTCTGCATAAAAACTATTCAAACATTAAGTGACATTACTTTAACAAATTTTTCTATGACGGTTAATTCAAATATTTTGAGACATTCCTTTTAAAAATTCTTCATGTGGCCTTTACTTGCTAAATTCTCTTCATGCGCTAGCCCCTGACTGTTTGACACCCTTTAAATCAAGAAAATATATTTCTTAAATATTATAATGCTCGCCTGTTTTGCAATTTATCTATGTCACCTGTACATTAAACACAGAACTGCATTGTCACTGTGTAATAAAATTTATCGCTTTTAGATGTAATCCATTTATATATCAATTGATAGTCGGTGGTAATCAATTAGTACATGCCATCTTCTGCGGGACAGAGAAAATTATTAGATAAATGATGCCATCACTATTTGATAATTTACTTCTTCGGAATACAAGAGAAATTTTGACAAATTCAACATTAAGTCATCGTTATTAATGATGGTCGTTTCTACAGATTTAAACCCACCCTATCTCACAAATGACTGCAGGAAAAAGAAATGAAATTCACGATTATTATTATTAATATTTGTGAGAGTTTTGACAAATTGAATTTTAATGAGGTGAGAGCACAATTATGGGATTCTTACACTTTCAATAAAAATGAACAATTAAATATTTCACAAAAATGTCAAACAGGAAAAATATGTACCAGTTGCTTTCAGTTAAGAAAACTGTGCAAAATACAGAAAATAATTTATGTCTATGCAAAAGATGGTTTATCTGCAATGGTGCAAAAAAAAATGCTGTCTGAATGCAATCATGATATTTTTACTGATGAAAATGTAATTTGGGCATATATCATATGCTTGCTTCACAACTGAGAGCTTGAAATTGTTAGATCTTTTCCAGTGTGCCAAAAGCCAGAATGCAATATCAAATGTACAAAATAACATACCATTTAAATTCTCAACATCGATGCATTGATATTAAATATAGCTAGTTTAGTTTTTGTCAGTATTTAAAGATACCGATATCAATTTAACTCAAGGGACAACCTTCAATCAAGAAATCCTTAATAATGTTTCATTTAATATCTGACATGGGATTTTACAAAGAGAAAATCCACTATTCAGTAAAAACAAATTCAAAAATCGCAGGGCACTGCAACATGAACATGAAGATTGAAATCTGTTTAGACTTTAAAGGCTGACATTTTTATCACCAAGGAAATAATCTGCAATTCAAGTATTAGAGAAATTTATTGTCATAAAAATCTTATCATACTGGCATTAATAGACAGATAAATCTAAATTTTTAAAGACTAAACAGACAATAAAATGAAGCTTTGGTGATGATGACAATTAACATTGAAGAACGTGACACATTCTGCTTAGTGACAGAAACATTGAAAGAGTGAAGTTAAAGTATTAGTAGCACAGAAAATGTAATAAATATATTATTCTTCACGTCTATTTTTTTTGTTCAATTATACTATAAAGTAAATATTTTGAACAATTTATTAACATTGTTTTCCATGAAAACACTCTTCAGAAATAATTTAAATTTTATTGACTGATTTCTCACAATAATTCACCCCAAGAGCAAAATGTTAAAATACATCACGTAGAATAATAACATAGTACAAACTACCGGAGTACAAAACAATATGCGATACAGGTGAATTTAAGTGTTTTATCAGAATAAATCACACAATTTCTTTCACATTGTGACGGTTTTCACATTCTTGTTGTGGTGGATGGTGGAGTTTGAAGATTTATAACACCTGGGTTTAGCAGCCCTAATTTGGTAGTGGGTTTTGGCACAGTAACAATACCTTATTGTCCATACAAAATCACTAAAGCCTGTCCGTTCCTTCAGACTGACTTACATAAAATTAATGGCAAGTGCTCATTAAAATCTTCAAACTATTTCTTTTCATAAATTGACATCATCATTTTCTAACATTTCATATTAAATGCTATTTATTCAAAACCACAAGTAAAATGTATTTGAAAAAACAAGCAAGGACGGATAACAATGCAAAAAGCAACATATGGTTTCACAATTGAAGACCAGCATAAAAAATCTTAACAATAACAATACCCTAAGCAGGGATAACAAAATAATGGTTAATTATTTCCTAATTGTAACTCCCGTAGAATTGCACAAATCATGCACAGCACAGATCAAATTTCAAATTAAAACTCCCAAAGTCTAGCATTAAATCAACATGCTACTGAAAAGTGTGCTTGAAAAGGCATTAAAATAATGGCAGCAGATTCTGACTCACTCAGACTGAAAATCAGCCCAAGTTGAAATAACCCAAAGTGCCAACCACAGCAAATGTCACAAATGTATCCAGTGTAGACCCAGGCCTGCAGCAGTCACATCTATGCAGTCTATATAGTCTAAAGTGAATACCACACCAAACAACTGATTTCAAAAAAGGCAAGTCTACAATATTCAAAGGTTTGGTTTGAAGAACCATTCCACAATTTGCAGGGTCTACAATGGTAGTTTGCTTGGATCAAGCATGGCTAGGATGAACTCCCACATTAACTCTGGTGTAACAGGGACTTGCCTGTCAGTTACGGCACAGTTACAGTCTCTGGAAGGAAGTATATACTGTTTATGAAGAAAACAAGGGTTCTTCTTAATCTGGGTCTATGCTAAGGTAAAAATGTCAGTTAAATGGAACTGAGAAGCTTAAGGTACACACATGATTTCTTATTGCCAAATACAGCAAATTTAACAGGCCAAGCAACTACCAAATGGACGGGGAATAAATTTCAATTTTTTTCTAGTAATTTTGTAAAAATTCATTCTTTTGTCCTTGAACACAAAATAAAATAGTAACCATTAATTGATTTTGAAAAGTGTCTTAAATTATCATTATACTTTTTATTATGAATGATAATTAATAACTGAGCAGCAATTTCAAAATTAATCTTCCTGATCTGCCGTATTATTATTAACATGGACACATATTCAATATTGCAGCTATTACGTGCATGCAAACAATTCTCTTTCCAATCTCTGAAAATCCTAAACAATAAATCACTGAAACAAATCGAACAAATGATAAAAAATTCATTTCCCAAATACTGAGTAATTTTTCAAGGCTTATGACAGATTATAACAGGCTCTTTTCAAGTTTTAATGATGAATTATCTGTGAATATTTTTCCTAACAAACTAGTGTTGACTTGCAATGGTTTTTAAAACTTTCTGTTCTTTTGTGTTGAATTTGAATCAAACAGAGAAGATTCTTTGTGTGCTTGTATAATTAATCATTAGATAAAAGTGGAACTTCACAGAAAAGCCACTAGTCTATCATGGATGATAACTTCAAAGGACTCTGCGCCATTAGTGTTACATCTACCGTAGGAAATGCATATAAATTCTGTAAACAGTACAATGATTTAATGTCCTCAGTGACTTTACTTTTTACCTTTGAGACAAGAGACTTGCACTACAAGTTGCTTCCAAAGGTCAGCAGAGTAGAAAAACTCTAAAACTGAGTAAGGAATTGTTATTGATGTCAGACCCAATTAACATGTAGACCTGCCATTATTAACAACAATAAAAATTGGATTTTTTAAATTAATAGCACAGGAGGAAAACAAATGGAAACTCTGGTAGAAACACATTTTTAGATGGAGCATTTCAAAAATATATATATTAATTGTTAATCTCATACTGAATGATATTTATCAAGGATTTTAATGACAATGTTTTTTACCCTTTACTCCATACATACGCATTTAATCACATCCGTGCCATCAGGATTTGGACTGTTGGTGTTTTGGTCAGAAATAACCTATAAAATCAAATTACGAACAGTGCAGATCCTGATGAGACGGCCTGGATGTGCCAGCTGATCTGGATCTACACTGTTAACACATGCAATAAAATGTGTATATATGGAGGAAAGGTTTAATTTAGCAACAGCATCACTCTAAGAAATATACTTAAACAACTTTACTAAAAATAACTCAGTTGTTTAAAACAAACATAATTATCCTTAGAAAAGCAATCAGCCTTAATAGAAATCTTCATAACATCTTGAAGCTAAATCTTGGGTTATTTTTATCACTCACTCTGTTCTCATAAAACCCTGTAAATGAAGAGAGATGGAAATGAATCATTTCATTTTCTCTCTTTATGTGTTTTCTTTACAATAACAATAAACAAAACACTGTGAGACAGCCATTTCAATTTGTGGATGTCAATCATTAAGATTACTGGAGATATCATGGTGCAAGACTTGCTAGGGATTCTCCTATTTGCAGACACTTTGACATCATCTCTTAGTGGCAAACGGCAGATTTATATTATGCCCATCTCAACGGTAAAAAGCAGATTCTAGCAAGTTGAAAAACACAAAGGTGCTAAGGAAACCCAGCATAAAAACAATTAACACACATAGAAAATAATGACTGTTACATCAAATGTCCGCTTATTATTTTAAAAAGAAGTAAAGACAATAAGAAACATGATTCAAATTTTCAGTTATATGTATTTCACCTCACAAATGTTTTGGCCTTAAATACATTCTTCAGGGTAATAAATACAAAACAATTAAAAAACAGACGTTACGTCAACGTGAGAGGCGCGTTAAACGTCGTATGGTGGAAAATTTATATACATGTAGAATATTTTAATTTTGTTTATTAATCATTTTCTGTTGTATCACTAAATTTTGAATAGATGAATATTATTGCGGCAATTTATTTGTTATATATTAATTAATAGCATACAAAAGATATATTATTTTATAATTGTGTTAACTAAACATAAAGTAGGTCAGAGTCAATATCAAATAATTTAACCACAAGAAGGCCAGGATGTAAGATCTCCAGCTAGTGGTCATCATCAATTCCAAATATTAAAAATATTATTTCAGAGTATAAGCATTTGAATATAAGCATCATGAAATGAAAACCACATCTGAATGGCTATATTAAAAGCTGCATCCAACCATCTGACAGCCTCTCATCCCAAAAAATCCATTTTGTAAAGGTGACATTTTGTAAATGAAAAAAGAATCTAACTTAGAGCCCCAAAACCTAATCAGAATTAAAATCATAAAACTCCACCATGAATTATTGAAGAAGGACATTTAAAGGTGAAGATTTGATGCTTTATACAAAGATGATGGCCAACTGGATTGTAAGGCAGCAATTTACGCAGACATCAATTCAACATGTGAATTTTCCAAACTGTCCATCCCTGTAGACCCTTTGTGTACTTTCGGACCCTGTCGTTGAAAATAATAATCCTAGCGTCCATAATTATATTTAATCATCAAAAAGCCCGACTTTGAACAGTAGTGAGCGCAAATGAAAACTTTTCACCATATAATCAAAGATGATTATTTCTGACAATGGTTATAAATAATGCACCTTTATGAAAGAAATGACTTTGCTAACAACACATTAGGACCAAATTAAGTCTCCGAGAAGCGAGAAACTACGAGACAAATTGAGTAAATCCTTGACAAAAATGAGTTTACCTTTATGGTAATAATTAGAAAATTATATTTATTCAAAGATGTTCAAAACTGCAAATTTCCCAAACAAATGAAGTATACAGTAATTATTCTGTACTGATACAAATAATGCAAGTTCTTAAGGTAAAAAAATCAAATTGGTTTTAATACTTTTGAACGACAATTATCTGAAACAGCCATTTGGAAGGGTCACACTTTTGAATGAAAATGTGTTTTAGGATAGTTTATGGAGACATTAAGCAATACTTTTCTTAATTTATGCATAAAATACTTTTAACATGCAAGGCCACCTATCTAAAGGTGCAAAATCATTTCCATTTTTATTGAATTTGAATGTTTAAACTGATGATATATAAAGCACCTGCTTAACCGGTGAAATGTGGACCTGCCTTTCTTTGTCTAAAAGGGGATGTTTTGCAGAAAAATAAATGTTCTCATAGTAAGGCATGTAGACCCTGATCAGACTTTGTTAACCCATTCCTCAAATTGTATGTGTTACATCCATGACATCTGATCTGGATCTGCACTGGTAGCATTTTGAGAAATCAGAAATAACCTAATGAATCAAAAGGCAAACATTGGAGATTCAGATGAGATGGCATGTGTGTGCTGGCTGATCTGGATCTACATTGTTTGCCCATGCAATCAAGGTGTATTTATAGTGTAAATTCAGTGATTGATATGGGACTATGATGGTTACACATTTAACTTGGGTGGGGTTCAGCTGGCTGTAATTACAATAATGCTGGTAAGAGAAATATGTAAAATACATTCATAAATCTTTACATGATGAATATTATATTCAGGGATGAAAAACAATAGTGGAATCTACTGAATTATTAGTTAAGACTGCCCTACCTACATAAATCTATACATAATACAAGTAGCACTTGAATACACAGTTACAACATAAGACAATTGTGATGTGACAACCATGACAAAATGATGCTTGTTCACACAGCATCAAGTGTAGACCCTGAACAAACTGCTGATGTACATTAAAACAATTTAACTGTTTTCTGATGCAGTAAGAATGAATTTCAAACTAGAGATTTAACAGTGCAAACACTGATAGATCCTGATGGATGTGCAGGCTGATCTGGGTCTACACTAGTCTTAGAGCCATAAGCCTTATTTTGTCACAGTGTGTGTTACAACTGTACATTACATGACAAATGTCTCGAGAGTATTTACACAAAATAAACAGGGCAACACACAGAAAAATAGATTTTCTTTGCAGAATGAAGCTGAACAATTAAAGGTGAGCCAATTATTTCAGCCAGACTCAAGCTTTACGGTCATGCTGATTCAAGCCTTAAACTTTCTAACCTGACCCTAAGTGACCGGCCAGTCATAAACTACCCTGGACACCACTACTTCACTTAATACAAATCATCTTCCCAACAAATTTTTATGACCATACTTAATTTGTGTGTAAATTTTCTCTCAATTTTGTATGACATTAACTTGTCCAAAAGTGCATGTGAGGACACTGGTCAAAGGATTTGACCATCATAAACATGTCTGCTCAATGGTGGATCACACTTGACCTCAGTGGTCACTGTTGACCTTGACGACCTTCCAATGAAAGGACTGGTCAGTTCCCATGGTCATATGTTAGTGATTTGATGTGCACATGCCAAGATAAAACAGATCATCCTGATTTATATTAAAGGCTTCCAAACTCATTCAATGTGGCTTCTCAATCACAAAATGTAAGGTATTTTTTTTCAAAACACTCCAGAAATCAAGCAGGTCTGGATATATGCAATAAAATCCATATATCTGGTGTATAGGGATAACCCTTTACTTTAAATTTAAATAAGCCTTTATCACATGGGCAACCTGTGTAGATCCAGCTCAGCACCAGATCTGTCTAATCTGCATCTACACTGTTCACTTTTTGGTCAGAACAAACAAATTAATATAAAAATGAACAGTGTTGATCAGACTGCACAGCTGCTCATGCTCACCTGGATCTATTTGATTGACCATGGGATATGAGCCATATCCCATGGAGTAAAGGGTGAAAACAACTATGTTAAAACACTCTACTCATCCGAGTCAAGGACATCACTGCATTGTTCAGAGACAAAAAGAAAATTCTCAGAAATGCCTAGATTCTAGAAATTCTAAGAATTGTTCTATACAAAATTCAATGAACAGAATGGAAGACAATCAAAATAAGTCAGAAAAAAACAACAATAAAACAATATCAGTCTGAATGGAACGCTGCTTTTATCTGCGGCTATACGCTGGAGTATATACAAGAGGAATACCAGAATAACAAGAAACATCACAGCATAAAACAACACAAAAAGGTGGGAGTCATGGATCACATGAGAACACACCAAAGTGGGAAGTTTGTGAATCTAATACAAAAACAGTACAACAAACAGAATATAGTAAGAGACACACGCCCAGTGTTGTAAGGGTTTCAACTAACTTGGCTTATAACCAAGTAAAAGACGAGGTATTTTAGACAACCACAATTGTCAAGAAAACACAGGTTAAAGAAAGAGTTTCTTAGACAAAACACAAATTATGTTTTGAGTGAGGTTTGCTTAAATATGCGGATAAAAACAAATAATATAAAGTCAGCTTTGAGCAGAGCTCAACACACTTGGGAAGAAGAACATGCAATTCACAGTTTAGCAACAGAGAAGAAACAAAAATGAATAACATAAACTCACGTTTTAGTAAAGGATCTTCACATTCTAGAGACAAAATACACAAAATAATCTCATGTTTGAGCAAACAAATATAATTTACTAAAATTTGAACAAGATTTACTTTTTTACATCGGAGCAAAGGAGATTTATCATAACTGAAACAGGTATCATTCAGATATTATACACAGTCCAAACAAGGCTAATCACAAGTAAAATATAATATCTTTAGTCCATATCTATGGGTTTAATCAAATGTGCAAACATGGTAGATCCAGATCAGCTGGTACATCTGTGCTGTCTGATCTAGATCTACACTGTTAGCCAATGGATAACAGACATATCCCATGGAGTAAAGGGTTAGGGTAATTTGTACATGGCTGAAAACAAGATGACCATTAAAGTGAAAATACAAAAACAATGAGGTTCTAACAAAGGTCAACAGTTTTGAAGGGTTGGGTGGGGGTGGGGGAGGGATGTAGGTAAACAAGGTATGAACAACTTTCACAAAAGTGGGGAATGGTATGTTAAGGTAACATAAGAGAGAGTTAGAGAAAGCATAAACAAGGGCCTAAGATCATTAAACTAAATCTCAAGACAAGTCTCAAATATCAAGAACATGATTGGCTTAAATGGCAACTGGTCGCCATTTCAGCCAATCAGATGCTTGAGATTTGAGATTGGTCTCCAATCATAGTTTTATGATGTTTGGCAAGGTTTGAACAAGGATTACATGTACCTGTGGAACTGCAAGGTGACTGTAGGTCCATATGGGAACCTTGTATACTACTAGAGGCTGAAGATACACAAAACACCACAGCTATTATATCAATCTAGTCAGCAGGGTCTACATCAACACAAAACGTTTTAATATCTGCAAACAACTGGGTTTATTTTTATTTCTTAAACATTTACCCCAGAGATAGACTTTAATTGTGTGGGTGAACAGAGTAGTCTGATCTGGATCTGGACTATTCCCTTTTAGCTCCATTGGGTTATTTCTGACCAAAACCAGGTCAGATGGCATGGATGTGCCAGCTGATCTGGTGTTACACTGGTTGCACATGATTAAAACATGTATATATGGAGCATAGGGTTAAATAAAAACCCATATTTGCAGATATGACGTGTCTACAACTACAAGATCAGCTTAACAGTCAGTGGTGTTATGCAAATACAATTTAGTGCACAAACACTTTGGGTAAAATGCTACCAAGTAAAAAAAGCACCCTACTTCTAACCAAGCAAGGCAGACAGAGACAAATGAAACTTAAATGTGAGACCAAAGTGTGAGCAAGCTTAGCCACTTTATATATATGAGCCTGACTCCAGGAAAACTAAAGACAAAACAGGTTACTATTAAATTAGATATTTTCATGTGGTGCTAAATTTCATGGAGAAAATTTGAAAATCACAAATTTAAGAACCAACCAAGCTGCTGTTTATCAAAAGCCACCAAATTTCATGCCCATGACTAAACCATAATTCACAAATTTATCAAATCCAAGTACGTTGGGATCACTGATTTTCATAGTTTGCAGTGGTAGATTTTGTACCATGGCAAATCTTTTGGGAGATGAAGTGTTCAGAAGCATCTTATTTCTTAAATATTACAACATTTTTAAGGCAAATACATTTTGCTAAGCTATGTGCTTTAGCATGCCTCTGCATAGTTATACCACTAATTTTTTGTTACTTTCTATGTAAATGATTGAATTTTTTTTATTTAAAATGAGATCACCAACTAAAAACCAGCTTTTTTATTTCTTGATAACCATTTTTCCAGAGGCCCAGCTCATACATAGTGAAAGAGCACAACAATTAAGTAAAACAATAAAGAATCAGTAAATGGTACATGATGTATTATTTTACCTCTTTACTCCATAGACCAACAGTATAGATCAAGATCTGCTGGCACATCCGTGCCCTCTTATCAGGATCACTGATTGTCTTTTAGATTTATTAAGTTATTTCTCTCTAAGAAGCAACCAGTGTAGATCCAGATCAGATGGCATGGATGTGCTCTGGTCAGGCACGTGATAAAACCTTACATGGAGTAAAGTGTTTACCTAGAGACCATTCTGCTGATTTTTACTGAATGTTCTAAAAGAAAATATGCACATGGATGCAATGTAATCATTGAGCACTACCTTCTATTTCTTAATAAGATTAGCGGCAGTACTGACCTGCGCCCATGGTAGCTGGTGGTAGGTCCAACACATATGTCTGTGAGTTGTTTGAAGGCACAGCTGTTGTGGTCCCTGAGAGAGTGGTAGGAACATAGGGGTACTGGTAGTAGGGGTTTGTATACTGGTTATAGTATGTGTCTATAGCCTGAAACAAACAGCAAAACATGAACTTCCACTTCTCATTAGCAAGTGCTACTTGTAGTAGGTCTGGGACAACGAACATAAAATTGAGTTTGGAGACCAGTCCCAAATCTCAAGCATCTGATTTGCTGAAATGAAGACAAGTCTTCATTACAGCCAATAACATGCTTGAGATTTGAGACTTGTCTGCAATTTTAGTTTTATGATCTTAGGGCCTGATTTAAAAACGGGGAAATGTGAAGACTAACACAATTAAGTTCATGTGACCCCTTTTTGTGAATATTTATTTTACGCTCCAAAAGACCATATAAATCCCCCTCTGTTAACTGCTGACTAATAACTGAACAAAATAATTTATAACCTAACCACAACTCCTGACACCTCTGCATTTTCCACTAGTTTAAAAATAAAATTCGGTTTTGTTCTCACTTAACAGCATCTTGGCTACATTAAAAAATGCTGCTATACTATTATTAATAACTATACATAAAAAAATACTCTTCTCTGAAAATATTTGGAAACCACCAAGTCAATTATCCCCGGAAATTTTCATACATTTTATCAAAATATCTATGAGAAGATTTCTAGAATGATGATAAATATCATAATCTATTAACAAGTTGTCAAGAAACTATTTTTAAGGGAATTGCTGACAGTTTCTATATAGTGTCTGACAGAATAATTCTCAAATCGACTTTATCTGAATCTCCAAGTTCTCCCTGACCGAGAAAAAGACGGCTCCCATGAGTGATCGCAGCCGTCAAAAACAAACTAGACTTAACATCAAGCTTTAATTTAATTGAATGGGTGATTATTTCCTTAAACCATTCAACTAAATTTGAATAATCAATGTCGGAGATTTTTCATCTCTTGTCAAATTTTGGCCATGAACAGTTTTATTGCTTACACTCTGTGGTAAATTGCCCGAAGCAGTTACGCGCTATGATCATCAAATTTTATTGGGATTAACTGAAAAAGGTCTATTGTTACAATTTCAGATAAACATGAAGCATAAAACAGCGCTCAATTTTTAATAAATGATGATACAGATTTATCGCTAGCCCCCAGGCCATACCCGTGAAATTAAAGAAAATAGGTTTTAACAAGCGGCAAATACCATATAATTCTATCTGAATATTAAATGATAAATTTCAAATCAATTTCATCTTGATTTAGAGGATTCTGATAACATCTGAAAGGTTGTTTAAATCAATCTGTATGAAACTCTATCAAGAAATCATATTATATTTTTGATATTTTCAAATTAACATCATGAATTTAATTTACATGCATTTTCAGCACTTATTATTAAAATAGAAATTTATATTAAATTTTAAATATTTCAAATGAATTAAAGGCATGAATAAGAATATAAATTTCTAAATATTGTAATATCATGAACAATATTGCATACAAAATTTATGTGCTCGTATCAACGAAATTGACAAAGTAAGCCATTTTCAAAGTTTATTGAGAAAGTTTAATTTATATTAAACATCTTCTGCAAATATATAGAAAATATTTGATAGAATAAAGTCTCTTCATATATTTGATGATGATTTTAAATGATATCAGTACTATGTATCCGAACTTATAACCTTGACTGTAGGAAGTTTGGTTGAAATCCATCAACCATCTTTTTGACTGTAAACTATGTTGGTTTTCTATGGTTCTACATGGAAACCTCACAATTCATGACTCAGTGCAACTAAAGCTGCCTAAATCAAGCTTACAACCATTTCTGAATTTCTGGATAAGAAACTTATAATTATCTTGTTTATATTACCCTGAAATAAAATGTGTATATATAAATTTACCGACTTTGGTTGAAATTTATCAGCCTACCGGTATTTTTGCCAACATGAAATATATTAACACAGATGTACCTTGAGTTATTAAAAAATCTGTATTTTACTTGATAAAGAACACAAGCCCGAAAAAATGGAATTAAATAGTAAACATTTTACAATCCTAGAGTTATTTCTAGGTACGTTTACAAAAACAATGTAGAATTGTGTAGGTTTTTCCAAGTACATGATGAACAAACATATATGTTGCTATGACTTAAAAAAAAATCAGAACAGCAGGATGTTTGTTATTATAACAACAGCAGATGCACATAGACCTATTCAGCAGTTAAATGACTTATAAATCAACATTGCAAGCCAAAAACTTCACAGTGTACATAATTATAGTATTTTATTTTATATGACTTGTCACTTGTTTTTTCATGTTTTCACCAAAATATGGCATTTAATAAATGTACAAAATACAAAATGGTCAATGTATTATTTAACAGATGAAAATCAAAAGAGTAAATTTGCAAATCCTTGCGTAAATACTGCTATCTAGTGTGGTACATTTTGTGTTAACTTCTAACTTTATTACAATATAATTGATGAAAGTGCCTTACCTGTTGCTGTTGAGAAAATGATGATGACGATGTTGTGCTGTTTGATGTACCACCAAATGTACTGGGACCTGAAATTTACAAAGATATGTTAACCACATGCAATATAGTATTGAAAGAATTGTATATATGTTTTTATCCAAGTCAAGGAATTACGTAATTTTTTATTCTCAGACAAAAAAGTTGTTGATGCTCATTTTTGTTTAAAGAGGTTTTATAAATTAACTTACATTAGTTTATCATGCAACACAATATATAATAATAATATGCAATAGTGTTTCGCACTCAGTCATACTTACAATATGAAAAGCTCCCCTGTCCAGGCTGAGCAAAATTGGTTGCACTGTAACCTGGATATGAGTTCAACTGTTGATTCACCTTTATGGACTTGACTGAAATACAAAACTATACTGCATTAGATTTTGTTTTATAAACTTAAACAATTTATATTTTTTGTACACATCTTTTTGGTTGTTATTTCTATGGTTTCAAAAACAATTTATATAGCTGATTTTCATAACCAATAATTGGAAATAGGCCTATGTACACTTGAGGGTGGCTATTAAACTAATCAGTCTAGAATTGATTCAGGTTTATTAGAATACAGTATTATATCTGACCAAAAAACAGAAAGATGGATGTGCAGGCTGTTCGGGATCTACAATGGTAGCGCATGTGATATCCATGAAGTAGTGGGAAATGTAGTTATTAAATATTTCCATAGATGATGTTATTTACCGAGAAGGATCACAGTCGGTTTTGTGACATAGTTCATCTAAAGATGCAAACTCTGAATGATACACCTTTGTTACAAGATGCCTATTAACAGACATCCTTTTATTATCAATTACATAATTTACACCAAATGGTGCTTAATTAATAATACCGATATTATCCTGCCAAGAAAAAACTGTAACATTTTTTACTATTCAGTAATTAATTCTGCTTTGTTGCTTTAAATATTTGAAACAGATGTGACCAGTATATGGATATAAAATACAGACCCTGTTTTGTGAATGGACATATTGAAAATGACCCCTAATTTCAATATTGAATTAATGTATTATGCAATATGTAAGCTGATACCGAAAATCTGATAACATTTGCAAATAAAAAAATTGTTACAATAGAAACCATAATACTGATTGAACAGAAATTAATCTCATTAATCGTAATTGAGTATACAATTCATCAAAATATGGCGGTTTCGGATAACATCCTAACGCAGTGCCTGTATCCGACCAGTCTTGTTCAACAAATTGACAGGGTTTCAGAAATTTGCATAAGCCACATGTAGCAACTTATTTACAAATTATAACAGCTTATCATCAAACTTGTCTTTTCCTTTTCATCGCAACTTGACATTTACGTGTTTTGTTCATTTCAACCGCACATAAAGACTTTTTATTCTTTTCATAGGACATTCATTTTCAGTTTTCAATGATCTCAGTGTGCTAGGTACCTCGATTTAAATCAACATAACTCGTCTAACTGTGTAATGACAAAATCTATTCAAAGCTTGCGGCCTGGATGCCATTTTCTATGATTGATAATTCCGTCCCAGCCTCACTGATTTTATCTTCTATTTGGTTTTATCGTGCAACAATACCTGTCACTGTACTTAATTGACAATCACTTCCAAATTGGCAGAAAAAATATAATTTATACCAAAAAATGTACAAAGAAATTGATTTTTTGTGTGACAAAGACTTGCAATTTTCTCTTTATTAATCAGGTAAGCTATCAACAATTGTTTGCGACAATAGTCTCCGAATGCGACAAAATGTTTCATCCCTGAGTGCCGGATCTTTTCAGAGACAGTCAAGCTGTGACATCATACTATATACGTTCAAATCCAACATTGTTGTTGCATGAATAACCAGGCCCATTTTTTTATAACAAGTCTTTGCAATGTGTCCTTATCAATACGCTACAGTGTCGGGTTCCAGCAATTTATGCAATATGTTACCCTAAGCATTATGTATAGCTGTCATTTCTGAATATAAAATATTTCAATTTTTCTTAGCATCTATAAATCAACAATGGATTTTTTTCAGTAATTTTCTGTTTTATCAATTAAGGTTATCAGCTTTACATGTGTTAGATAATGGACAGTAGATAATTTATTTCATTGACACGAGGTTCTTCCCATTCACCATGTTACGATTTCCGATTTCATGTTTATTTCCAAGTCCAAAATATGACTCATGATGAAGCATCATCAAGTTGTTTACCATTGTTTGTGTTCACTGTTTTAACCCTTCACTCCATAATAATTGTTTTATCACATGTGCAATCAGTGTAAATCCATGTCATCTGATCAGGATCTACACTGGTTGCTTCTTGGTCAGAGATCTAAAGAACCTCACAAATCAAAAGTGAACAGTGTAGATCCTGATCAGATGGCACAGAAATGTTGGCTGATCTACATCAATACTGTTCACCCATAGGATACCATGGAGTAAAGGGTTTAAAGAAAGTCCTCAGACAAATTTTATCTACACTATAAAACAGAAACTGTGTACTTACTGTCAGATGACGTCTGATATTGAGGTATATAGCTCTGTGCTGCGGGCCCATAAAATGCCCCGAACTGGGCCGTGTTTTGGGTATAAGCTTGCATGCTTGTAGGTGTTGTGGTACCAGTGTTGTCGGATTCCGAGGTTGCTGACCCTGATGGGGTAGCGTTGGTTTTAGAGGATCCTTCGTTGGCGTCCTCTGATGATGACGATGATGATGTTGCAGCTGAGGTGGGCACTTGAACAATATGAGGATATGCTACTGCTCTAGAACTGAAAGTGTAGAAAAGTTTGGAAGTTATTTTCATGAATGGATGGTCAGACTGCTGTATCTCTGATAGCTTGTCATGTCAAAGTTGGACCCTAGCCCCATTTTCCCCCAATAATTTCCAATGAACTACTGTCATTTTCCTATTATAAAAACAGTTTCCATACTTGTTGACTTTATCCTTTAATATTTAATGGAATGTTATAGCAGCCTAATAAATCAAACATGGCAGCATATAAATCAGAACTACAGTCTGAAACTAAAGTTTAATATTTAATTGAAAATTGAGCAGTATGTACTGCATGGAGGGTGGATTATTTCAATAACTGTCTGCAGCAGCACAAGGCTTTGAATAACTCACAAAAGTCTGAACTTGGCCATTATTTTAACAAGGTGACTGTCCTGGAAACATAAGTACTTAATTAACCTTTGGGAAAACCCCATTTCAGGTAATAGTCATCTGAACTAAAACCACTATTGTACACATAATATTATGTGATATAATTATAAAATAAATATAGTTTAAGCTTGTAATCCATGTGCAATGCATTGTGGTAAAACAATGACAACATGGCCAAGCACCCTGTGTATGTGAACCTCTCGTTACCTTATCAAAATGCCTGAAGATATATTAAAAATATTACCTATTCAAAAAATTTGCAATGAAGTTTGGGTTGTGGAGATCAGCTAATGTTTTATTTGGGTCACCTGAAAAAGAAAGAAAATAAAAATTGTAAAATATTTTTTCAAAATGAATGGAAAAATAAACGCCACCCAATAACCATTTCGTACCACCTCTGTGAAAGTGGTCTAAAGGAATAGGTTGATAAAACCTCCAACACAAAAGATTGGTGATAAATTGTATTATGTTTTAATTTTTTCAGAGATGGTCTTAATCATAACAGCAGGTGCTTTTTAGCATAAAATAATTAACATCTTAAATTCAAAATAGGCAATGACTGAAATACTATTCAACCAGAAATATCAACCAGCAACCTGATTATTATTACTGTTATAAGTAGTACATTGTTGCCCTTGTATAACCCTTTACAATATTTATAAGCTTTTTTATGTTTGTGCATTGAGTGTAGATCCAGATCCATGCCATCAGGATCTGCACTGTTCACATTTTGATCAGAAATAACCTAATAAATCAAAAAGCAAACAGTGCAGATCCTGATTAGCGAGGCAAGTATGTGCCAGCTGATCCGGATCTACACTGTTTGCCTAAGCCATAAAGGCATACATATAGAGGAAAGGGATAACTTTCAAAAACCAATAATTGCAATATATTTTGAAGTTTCAAACAGTTTTTGATGGGTTCCACCTGGTCATATGATAATAAGAAGTACAATCTTTTATTTTTTCGTTCAATCCATATTAATGCATTTTTTTTCTAAATAGCTTATCACTTATTGTGACATCATTTGTGGGCTTGAAACCAATTCATACAAAAATTCTTTTTGACATAACGTGAACATCCTGCAGAATTCTAAGAAAGTTATACATCACACAATGTTGAGCAGAAATGATTTAATTTAGCCAAAATTTTATTGTACTGGTTCTGGTAAACAAAATAAACTCTTTAAGTTAGAATTTATTTTAAAGGCCAGATGTCTACAAATAGTGCTATAATTGTTCTTATTATATCTCAATTACAAAATAAATTACTAACTGTGATTGATTCCTACAGATTCCCCAGTTCAGCTGTTTTAAATCGAGATTAAAGAAATGGTTCTTCACACCATCCTTATTATAATTATCATCATCAAACATTTCTTAATCGTATTTCATTTTCGAAAATTCCATGCAATTCAGATAGCCATGCCATTCCAACAACATAAATTTCATCACAAACGAGAAATAAATATCAAATCCTACTTAAATCGAGCAAATTATGCAACTATTCAACTTGTAAAACAATCTGTCTAAATTGTTCACTTTTCCTCTTTTAGCGCAAACATTTGCAATTATTCCGATTGTGTTTCCTGTGAAAAAGAGTTACATTTAACGAAATCAAACAAATGCATGTAAATCAATCTGGCCAAATAAAGGTACACTTCCCCAACTTTTTGTCGACCGATACTCTACTTTAGATATTGATATCCCAAATGACGGTTCATACAAACAAGCTTCTATGTGACAATGATTTGCACAGTCATGATGATGAAAAAATATCTCTCACTAAAAATCTTCATACCCCTGATTCAGTAGCTTAAATTTTTGGTCCTGTGCAGCTCTGCTGCTAAACATGTCATAATACTTCAGATTTGTGAAAAGTATAAGTTAGTTAATTGCATCCTTTTTCACCTGCATATTTCATTGATTTCAACATTGAAAGCCCTAAAAAGTGCATTAAATATTATTATGAGTGTAATATTTATTATTATTATCTTTATTATAATAATTATTATTATTACTATTTTTGAAATTGTTATAATTGTTATTATTATTATTATTATTATTATTATTATAAAACTGACTTTCACAACATTGGAAAGCTTCATTTCTTTGTTGAACCTCAATTATAATGAAAAAGAACAATTAATATTTAGCAAATTTGCTAAATCCAACATTCAACATCTTCATATGAAACGATATTGACAATGTTTTAAGAACCATGTTTTGTTTAATCTGCAGACTCTTTCATAATGAAAAAAAAAGGATTTTCTTGTTCTTAAATTGGCAAAAATCAATATCATCTTGTAGAATTAATGAAGGAAAGCACCAGTCTTAAAGACACAGGTGTAAGACGACACTCATAATGACACTATAGAGACAAAGTTTTGCTCTCTGCCACTACTTTTTCTTCCTATTAATTTTCTCCGAGTGCCCTTATTTGAAGTGATTTTCCTCTAAAATTTCTAATTGCATGCAGCTAATTGGCTCTTGCTAAACACTTTTTTCGATACACATTTCCTTTCGACAAACATGCAATGAAATAAAAAGGTGAGTTTTTGTGTGTTATATTTCAAATTAAATGCACTGTAAGCATTTCTTTAAAGTTAATGAATCTGGTTATTGAATAAACATGCTTACAAAATATACACAGAAAATGAACAGTCGCTAGATTATGTTCGGAAAGGGACCATAATAATTAAACCCAGGAGATATCAAACTTAATTGTATCATATCTTGATGAGGAATATATGTGGATTAACACTGAAATAAAAAGAGTTTTACTCTTTGCATCAAATTCACCATGCACTTATGCTGAAGAAAACAACGTAGTTGTCTTTTCTTGCAAATCATTCCTCATGCAACTATATACCTGTGAACCAGTCTATTGGGATGGTAATTACCTCCCCTGGAGAGAGAGGAGAACCAGTCAAAGAGGTGTCACCAATGCTGGGTTTTATTGTAATCACTGAAAAACATGAGCTTAGATGGTAAAACATTTAGCCATTTAGGTTTAAGAATTGTTTACTTGTGGCATGGTTTTGTGATGTAAGCCTACTACATAAGAAACTGTGGATGAAAGCAAACACATGAAATAATAAAACTTTTAATGTTGTTCATAATCACTTTGATCAATTCTTTAAGTATAATTCAACAGAAGACAAGTTACTCTTCAGTCAAAAATACCGTTCATTTTTCAATACTTGTGTATGAAAAGAGAGCATCACACCAAATTTTCTATATAAAAAATGCGACAATCTGGCAACTTGTCTTGAATAAAGTCTGAGAACTGCCATGATACCCAAACAACTAACTAGAAAAGTTCAACAGATAAGTGTCGCCCTTGCGTTTTCAAGATCGCATTTTAGCCTTTTATTTTCGAGAGCAGCTCTTCAAACATGAAGCCTCGATTGTGTTTTCTGAAGTACTTTCTAAATAAATAAATCCATAAATGGGAATATTATTTTTAACTGGCGCACTTGTTGGTACAAGAAAAACTCTCAAATGCAAAGAAACTGCGGGGGTTCATTTTTTAAGAGTTTGTGAACGCCTTGTTATTGTGACAACAGATATTGATACGGATCTTTATTTCAGCCCGATACAAATATTGTCAAATAAGGGCTATAAATGTTAAAATACTCCGTCAAGTCCAATTGTATGCTCATTGAATATACCATGAATGAAAAATGTCTTTACACTCAATGGTAAATAAATATCAAAATAAAGATTAAAAAAGTCATTTTGCTCTTTTATATGTTCAATGGGTGTGATATTCTTATCTTAAAAAGTAAAATTACATCATTTTAATCATCGGTGTGAACCCTAAACTTTATAAAAGGAAATATTAAATTTTAACATTGTAAATACAATTTTAAGAAAATGCCTTTCATGTTTTTCATTAAAATTAATTAACATGTGATTTCTTAAGCTTTCAATCATGAATTTGATAAATGAACTTTGGAATAGAAATTATTTCTGCTGGATTAAATTTTCTTTGAGATAAAAATCAAGATATGATAATTATGAAAAATGGCTGAAGGAGGTTTCTTCCATTCTCTAGCTGTAAATTTCTGAAAGATTCTAATAGCTTCCCTACTTACATTTTAATGAAACTGTCACAAACTAAAGTGAACTATCATCTTTTCACTATAGATTGTATAAATCATTCTCAGTGCTTTCAATTGAAAAGACAAAACAATTAAGGAGCTGCCATTGTTGCAGTATGGTCTTTTCATATGGAAAGATTGATTTGGTAATACATCATACGCCTTACAGAAATCAATTAAAATGCAAAAAACAAGTTTTTAGCTGCTTGTCTAATAGCAAGACATATGTGAATCATTTTAATTTTAAATTTTGCGGCAGAAAACATTTATGCAATTCTATTATTTATTTTTTTTAATTTTCTAACCCCCACTAACCACACAAAAAGCCCTTTAATTCTTCTTAAAAAACATAGAATAAACAAGCAACAAAGAGAAATGTTGTTTAGCTTATGAGTTATATTCTATTTATTCATCCACCATTCTTCCAACCCAGCCAAACCTAGCTATTGGCCTAGGGGGAGGTACAAAATTGCTTTACGAAAGAGGAAGTTTTATTCTACGACGACCCCTAAGTCTACTTATCTCTGTATATAATGTCAACTTCTTTTTCAAGTCTTTCAGACATGAATGGTGCACACCTTCTTCTTAACAAAAGTGAAAATTAAAATACTGACTTCAACATCAATTATGATGGGTAGAAGTATTTTTCAAAACTTAAACAAATGTTTGGTATTGAGATCAACAAAACTTTTGTGTTTTAATGTCGAATGTTCATGTTGAAATGTTTAATTTTTGAAGTGCCTAAAAGTAATACCTCAAACTTGAATACAATATTGCTGTCATATGTCATCAAAAGTGTTCTGAAACCAGTCTCAAATCTCAAGCATCTGATTGGCTGAAATGGTGACCAGTTGCCATTTCAGCCAATCAGATCCTTGAGATTTGAGACTGGTTTCCATTCTCAGTTTTATAATCTCCTGGGCCCATGTAACAGAGCATAAATGTTTGAAGTTATCATTTCCCTACCCAGGGTTGATGACAAAAAGCTAAAACTTGCAAGATGAAAGTTCTCAATGTCCAGATAACCATATTTCTGACTAAATTGCTTTCAATGCTGAAATTTATTTCATATGAACAAAAGTTTGAAAACAGTATTGCAAGATCATAAATTCAGTCACCAGCTTTTTACAATAAGCAAACACGAAACAGTATTTCAAGATTATAAATGCAGTCACCAGCTTTTTACAATAAGGAAACAGAAGTGCAAAACTTTCAGTAGCATAATATTGTACAAAACAGTTTAACCTAGCTCTATATATGCAGGTATTATTGCATGTGCAACCAGAACAGATTCACGACATTTGATCTAGATCTAGATCAGTCAAATCTTGGTCAGAAATAACCTTATGAATCTTAAAGAGAACAGTGTAGATCCTGATCACATGTCAGCTGATCTTATCTTCAGTGTTCCCCTATGCATTAAATATGTATATACAGAGTAAATGGTTCACTGTTTCAACAGCAGTTAAAGAAGGCTTTTTAAGTCTTCATTTTGAAGAGTACTTTGTAAAGTCTTCATTTTGAAGAGTACATTGTTAATTTTTCATTTTGAAGCGTACTTATGAGAAGGTCATCAATAGAACATAAAAAGAAGCTGGCAGGAAAACAAGGCTTCCGATAAAATTGTTTTGTTTCTCCCATTATGATAAACCTGATGATAAAGCTCATTTCCTTGATAGTGATTGATAAATTTCCAAGATCTATGAGTGTAATTTGTCTTGAACATCAAAAATCATGCTGGTGAACATTATTAACAAGGCTTGTTTCCTTTCAACTGGATGGCTGGGTTTAAAAACACTGTTGTTTTTGAGCTGAGAAATAAAGCATCAAGATGATAAAATGCAGTATCAGAGCAGATGCAAATATGAGAGTAAATAAAAAAGGCTTCTACCAAGCAAATAACTGGGGGATATAAAAATCAGACGTGATCAAATGCCGAAATCACAAGTGGATGTCTTCTAACCAAACATTAGCTTGTAGCCATTGTGGCTCACCTATTTTGTTTTGTTTCACCAGTCAAATCCAAATCATATAAAAACAACCATTTGGCAAAGCAACACAACCTTGTTATTGGAGTGAAATTGTCTCAAACATTCATAACCACATTTGTGTCCACAGTTTTATTCGTGATTTTTACCATGGATTTTAGAGCCTGAATACTAACGCTAAAGGAGGGATAAAATCAATATTTTGAATTCATTGAATAAAACTGCAAAACCAATTAACCAAAATTCTTCACAGACCTGAAATGAGACAGAGCTTAAATTCTGGTGTTCAAAAGAAAATTTATGATGTTGAAGAAAATTGCAATTTGTAGTTTATAAAATCGTGGGTTGGGAACAAGGAAAAACCCAGCATGTGAGCATTATGCTTAAACTAACATATAAAATGCTAATCCTTATCGCTATTCAAATTCAACCGCATAAAATAGACTTAAAATAACGCCCCATTAATTCTGTGTGAATTTCAAAATTAACTTCACATAAAGTTCCGACATTAAACCGTCAGGGTCTAGTGATATGGTTTTTGATAGAATTTAACGTTACGAACAACAATGGACTTCACTCGCCATAAAATTTTCATTTTGTAATATCCGAAATTTCACATTATACAGTAAAATATTCAAATATTCTAATAACAAGCTTGACAGGTTTTCAAAGAATGTTGCAAAAATTTATCCTGAATTGTATGAAAATGGAGTAAAATGTAATACAATCAAGAAGAAGAAAATTTGAGTAGTTTGCCACCAGACCCTACGCTGATCATGATTTAATATACATTTTCTTCTTCGACATAAAAATGATCCTGCAATTTCTTTCAGCAAATTGGCATCTATTTCAAAACTCTGAGTTAATGTAATTTATTTGGTCTCACGAACAATTGATAAATCAATTTCATAAATGAAAATGCATACAATAACCGAGAGGGCTTTGTGTTGTGGGAAGAAAATGTTAGTTTCATTTGGGTTCAGTTACATAGAAGCCACAAAAGATGATTCATTTCTTCTATTTCAAAGAAGTAATTTCCCCTATACCACATTGTTATAGTTTATTCTTTAAAAATTCCCTGGTATCAGAGTAATATTGCATGTGATTATTTTTCTGATGTAAAAGACACCACTTTCTCACTTTCATTCTTATTATTTATAATATCATTCCACCCCCTCTCACCCGCTCCAACCCTCCCCAATGTCAAGCTCTTATAGTCCTAAAGGCAGCATAGATCTCAGCTCTCTAAAGAAATGGAAACTCTGTAGCTAAATCCCTAATTTTTATCGCTCTGACATGTATCAATTATAAAATGCACATAGAGGGTTGTATATTTGCTAAATAACTTAACTCAGGGCATATTGTTCTCAAGTTGCACAATCATGTTCAGGCAGCATGCAACCAACCATTTCCACTGTTTGGTGCTTTTGAACTTTAAATGACACAATTTCTTAAGTCCATTTTTAGTTGTAGTTTTTTCTCTATTTATTTGTTCTGGCAATTTTTTCACCAATGTTAATTGCATATTTTGTTAAGTACCATCTGGTAAGAGAGATTACTGTGGTCATAAAATGGCGATAATGAAACTTCGCACAATGCTCCATACCAACAAGACCTAACGTTTTTATTTCTGACTGATGACTTTTACCGCCCCACCTGCCTCATTTCCAGAACAGCAAATCGACATTTGTGATACACAAATTTTGAGGATCACGCCCACTTCACATATCAAAATGTTTTAATCAGTATGAAAGTTAATGGAAAGTACAGCCAAATCTGGCAGATTTCTAGTCTAAATGCGAGCGACTTGGGTATTACAGCCTATCTTAATAAAATATTGCTGTTGCAAAGACTGTAGGTGTTTAATCAAATATCTCTCGGGATTTCATTCAAGTTTCTAAACAGAAATAAGCTGATAATTACAAACCATCAAAATCATCAAATATTATATTTGTTGCTCGCTGAGTGGACTGGACATATCCAAAAAAAAAAGCCTGAATTCAAAATTTGGATAAAATAATCACAAATGATGTGTTAAGAATTACCTGTGAGTGGGCCAGCAACACCGGACATCACCCATGGTTCACCTGCGTGCAGCACAGATTCGCCACTAGTGACAAGAGATGGAATGTCACCTGCAATTAGAAATCACAATCTTATGTACTAGTGTTAGTTTGACTATAACTGTAATGTCTTCAACTTCACGAGCCAGTCTCCAGCTTTTTGAAGATCAGAATTTCTCTGAATTTTGGATGGGGTGTTTTTCATTTTCCCTAAACAAAATTCCCATTTTGGTGTGTGTGTGTGTGTGTGTGTGTGTGTTTGTGTGTGTGTGTGGAGAGGAGGGGTGGACATTTCCAAGAAAAATTGAGGAAGGGGAGCACTAACTGAATAATTTAAAACAGAAAAAGAATATGATAGTTGCCTTCTTAACTCGCAATAAGACCCTAAAATCAACAGCCTTGTGAACACCAATGAATGAATGAATGTAATTCAAAGAAAAGCAAGACCAATTCATAAACTGAGACAATAAGTTAAAACAGTAAATATAATTATACAAATGTGTAAACTCTTTTAAAAGGGTAGTCAATAATAATTCTGCGTAAATTTTCAATCTTTTATTTCAATTTTCGTATTCAAGTCCTTTTTAAAATATATTTTTTTTTATAATTCTGTTTATATTCTTCAAAAATGACAAAGTCCGATAATGTGTTCTATTTTCATTCATGAAAAAGGTGTGTTACAAGTTCCACACAGGTTGATGCAAGCGCAATTCTCTTAAAATAAAGAGTGAGTGGGGAATGTACTAGCGCAATTCTCTTATAATAGAGAGCGAGTGGGGAATGTGCTAGCGCTATATTCTCTTATAATAAAGAGTGTGTGGGGAATGACCTTTTGTTGCCATTTTTGTTCAAACACGGGTTGAATTATTTACAGACTCTCCTTGTTAATCTCTGAATGAGCTGAAGTAACAAACAGTGCAATGTATAAAAGGAACTGTAGAATCACAGGGGATAGGAATTGCTAATGACAAAGCAATATATATAACCATTATGCAAACCATTAATATTCCCTAAATGCAACATCACCTGGGCTTTACACTCCCACTTCCTATAGTAATGTTGTAGAAACAATTTAACTGATGTATAGAGACTATTTGTTTAGCAAAAAGTACTATAAAAACAGTGCCACAAATGAATTAGTTTTCTACGCAAAACACACCAACTGATGGAGGCTGCAAATGAAATAAGCTTTTATCAAATTTACTTATGGAACAATAATGCCTAAAAACATCATAGGAAAAACAATTAAAGGTGAATTTATCTACAACTTGGGTTTCAATTTTCATAACATTGTAATGAGCAAAAACATAAAATTAAAAAAAGTAAAAAGCTAAAAATACTGAATTGAAGTCCACACAGCCTCTCCATGTGATGTACTTTAATCATTTACTCCAAGGATACATATTTTAACGCATGTGCAACAGAATGTATCTAGATCAGATGGCACATTTCGTGCCATCTGATCAGGATCTACACTGTTTACTTTTAGATTCATTAAGTTGTTTCAAACCAAAAAGCGACCAGTGCAAATTCAGATCAGAAGGCACAGATGTACTGACTGATCTGGATCTACAATGGCCGCACATGTAATTAAAATTACATATTATAGTAAAAAGTTAAACAATTCTATTAATTGCTGTTGATTTTTTGTATTTAAAACATTTTTCCCTTCCTAAACTTGATTCAATGAATCCATGTTTAAAGACAGTGAAAAATGATGGAACATTTCAAGTTTAGCCCACTCTGGGTTGCATAATGTATTTGTGTCTAATTGGGCAGATAGTAAATTTTGGAGGGGGTCGTGTCGGGTCGTAGACCATTTTTCACATGCCACGGTTCACTGTGTGTGATTGATCATTGCACTAGATGGCGTGCTTTTCACAAAGCCATGACAATATCGAACAATTGAAATGTGGATACTATTCAGCAATTAGACTGTCATCCTTTTCATTATTTTCTCCATGAAAGATGACTTGTTTTGGCCTCAATTTGAATTCTGAAATTCCCATGTCTAAAGAAAAGATGATGGATGCACTTCGTTTCAGCCAAAGGGGAGGAGCACCCTCGTTGTTAATTCATTTTGAATTTTCACCATAAACAGTACATTTTTAATTCCTAAAAAAACCCTGATGAATAGATTTTAGATCGGAAGTTGTGATTGTAAAGGGACACATTTATCATCAAATCTTTGAAAAGATCTCCAAACTGCTACAGATAATTAACATTTGTAATATTTTTGCTCTTAATTGTGTGAAAATGAACATTGAAAAATAAAAAATGTAAGATTAAACTTGTATACATTTTACAAACCACAAAAAGTAAAGGTTGATTTGTCTCTTTTGTCCTTTTATTGCAATGACCCTAATCCCTTTTCTGTTGAATTTCTAAAAGACCTACTCCTCTATCATTGAACTGCCTTCAAAAACTCATAGAACTCCTGCATATTCTTGGTAGCGCTGCAGAATAGAATACAAATTTTCTTGACTAGGGCAAACTTGGAAGTATTGTGCTTTATAATTTGACACTGCATCATAATCATGATCATCAAGTTTTTTCTAATAGCAGCTGGGGTACCAAAGCTTGACCAAAAACGAACAAGCTAAAAAGTCTTTTCCCCAGGTTTGAATTAACTAATGCTGCAAATTCCTGAAACAGTTAACTAAACCGTTCATGTGCCATTCACTGCATTTGTTGCATCTGCACTCAGTGTAGACCCAGATCAGCCTGAGCATAGAGCCAACACATGGGCTGGTCGCCATTTCAGCCAATCAGATGCTTTAGATTTGAGACTGGTTTCTATGCTCTGAGTTTTATAACCTTGGGCAATGGTCTACAATGTTTTCTGTAAAGTTTATGAAGTATGTTAACACATTTCTGTAAAACATCCCTCTGGACAATAACAGAAAGGTGAGTCCCTTACATTAATTCAGCTACTAAGGGGTTAATCATTTAATACTACTACTCAAGTCTCAAATGTTGGTCAATGTGTTCCCTAAGATAAAACAGTGCAAAGTGAACTTTGTTGAGAGCATTTCAAAACCAACATTCTACCTAAATTTCAAATACAATTATTCTGGAATCATTTGCCACACTTCGACTAGGGCTTAAAAATCAACAGGTTTGAATTTGGGTAGAGCTCGAAATAGGCTAAAAACAACTTCTGCACAATAAAAGTATTGACAGTTAATGTTTTTCAATATTTTCTAATTAACCACAATTTGATCATCATTCATGTAATTAAAAATTAAAATGCAACAGATCAAATTCAATAATTTTACATTAAACTGACAGTTTAAAAAGTTTTCTGAAATTCAGGCGAGGGAGCTGGCGACTGTCTAGTTTAAACACCCAATCCATGAGACATTCCTCCATCATTTTCATATTCTCCAATGGTTGTACCAATTGACAAAAACTCTTGGGGTCTAATTCAATGTGACATACCACTTCGATAGAAATCATACAAAGACTGTTTCCTTTGAACATTTTTCAAACACTAGTGCAAGCACCATTCAATTTTTGTCTATTCTGCTTTCGTATAGAACACCTAGCCTCAAGCGAAATCTATCTTTGTATTTCTAATCAAGATAGGAAATTCTTTAATCCAAATGATGACAAATCAAGGCGATTTATGCATTCTTCAATGCCAAAGCCTACAATTGATCAAACACAATGAATAAATAATGTGAGTCAACTTTGTCGCATTTAAATCTTAATTAAAATTTTGAACCATGATTGGGACAGCTCTTGAAATTCTTTAATCCTTCTATAATAAAGAATAAAGCATGAACAAAATCTTCCCAACAACTGACTAGCTAAGGGTTATCATAATTGTTTGACATATTTTCAATAGTCTTAACTGAAGTCATTTCCTAACCTCTGACTGACTCATTCAAATCACTGAATATCAACACGAAATATTTAAAGTCTGCCAAATATATGCCAAGACCTGATTGGATGCCACTAACTTCATCTCCTCTAAAATATTCTGCTTTTCTTCATCCTATCAGTTACATGGACTGTAACATATCTAATTGTTTATATTTTGTGACAATTTCTAGATTATGAAAAAAGAACCCTGATCCCAGATCTTAAACCTTTCCTCCATTTGTACGCATTTGTACGCATGTGCAACCAGTGTAGATCCAGATTAGCCGGCACATCCATATGTTCCATCTGATCAGGATCTGCACTGTTCACTTTTGATTTAATAGGTTATTTCTGACCAAAAAGCTAACAGTACTGATGCTGTTTAGACAGCACAGGTGTGCCAGATGATCTGGATCTACACTGGTCCCACACTCGATAAAAAGGCTTATATTTGGAGGAAAGGATTAAAGACTTATGAAACTGAATAAGGGACTGAGGTAGAAATCTTAGCATACCTTCGGCATAGCCATTGGTGGTAAGATCTGTAATGTGTTCTCTGGAGTCGAGAGAATTTTGACTAGACGGGTCTTCTTCAGCCTCACTGGATGCACTGATATGGTTGTTGACAGGACGTAACTCTTCTAATACTCTGTAAAATATATTGTTTCCTTCTTAACCCTTTCCTCCATAGATACGCATTTTTGCGCATGTGCAATCCGTGAGGACCCTGATCAGCTGCCACAGCTGTCTTGTCTGATCAGGATCTGCACTGGCCGCATTTTGGTCAGAAGCAACCTAACAAATAAAAAAGCGAACAGTGATCCTGATCAGATGGCTGATCTGGATCTAAACTGTTTGCCCATGCAATAAAGGTGTATCTATGGAGGAAAGGGTCATGTTTTCATCATGTTCAAATGGTCATTATGAGAAAACAACAAATTCTGGTACAATATAATGAATTCACAGAAAATAATATATCATACAAAAGCATTTTTCATCCTTACTCCAATACAAGTCTTGAATAATTTTGTCACTTGTTCGTTTCAACATTTTTGCAAATCCATTAAAAGCCCTAGCATTATTAACAATGAGGCTATTAAAAAATCTATAGATTTTACACTGGACTGAATTTCATCAAAACCTGTAATTTTCAAATTTAGTATCCATGGAAACTGATGAAGTAAAGTACTAACCTCATCTGCCAAATGTCAAATCACGAAATTTATGTAAAATCCTAAATACGCAGTGGATTAAGTCATCAGGAAATTTAAATAAATTAAACTTTACATCCTGCATGCTTAACCAAATTATATTTCCCTATTTTACAAAGTTTTATTCACATTATATTCTCTATTTTTCCTGAATTTAGAACAATATTTCCATAGTTTTCAATCCAGTTTTGGGGTATATCTATAGAAAGCAGTGTGCAATGACTTGAAACAATTGTCTACCCAAAGTAAGATAAACTATTGAGATATGTGAAAGGAATTAGAGATTGTAATCGGTCTACTTTTTACGCAGACCCGAATCATCTTCCATTAAGTTATATTTAATCGGATGTTAAATGAAATTTTATCATTGTATTATAATGAACAAGAGAAAACAAAAAAAAATGGAAAAGATTAATTCCAATTTAACCAATATTTAAGTCAAGTTAATTGCGGAAAATAATATCAAATAATCGAAAAACAAAACAAACCGGCCTCAAATGGAACATGCGGTTTGTCTCGTAGATGACCCAGTTTTGAATTCTTTGACTGGGGGCATTAGGCGAACAATCGCAGATAGCAAGATAAAAAAATACAGCATTGAAAACCATTCAGATCTTTACGATTTTCTTTTCTTGAACTATGTTCAATGAGCCATGTACGTGCTTATGAACTATTTAACAAAATCTTATTAATTGTAGCGAACAATTCATTTGTATGCTTCGGTGTACCTTTTCAACAAGAAACCAAAGACAAAGGAAGGGTATTCACTCCTGATTTTGATTATCTTAAAACTTGATAACCGTCAAGCATGATGAAGGAGTTGCTTTATCTTTTTTTACTAAATGTTTTATGGTGGAAATTATTATGTTAAATATGGACATGTTTTTTTGTACTTAAATTTTCCCCAATGCCAGTATGTGAAAACTGTTACTATCGAAATTTGTGTAAGAAAATAAGGCAACAAAAATACTTTATTTGAAAAATGAAATTCACTTTCTCAAACATTGCTACCAGATGGTTTTAGAATATGAAACAGCCCACCGCACATAATAAGGGGAAATACAGTTTTTCTAGCCAGTCTCGGATTGTCCAAAACACAAGACCAGGAAGTGTGCAAAATTTGCCCCACCCCCACCCCCAAAAAAACAGCAACATAATGTAGCCATACATCTATTCACATCTACAAACATGTATTCTTTATGTTTTATCTTTAACACAATTCCGGGAAAGTTCAGCTGCAACTAAAAACCATGCTCTTCTAACACACTTTCTACAGGCAACAGTCTATGACAAAAACCTCGTGCTAAATGACAATTTCTGCTGTGACACACTGACTAGAAATCATCTTCTAATTGAGAGGGTACCATTTTCAAGCTCTCTACTAATTATTCTACACCATAAAATCCCTCTTTACATCAAGTGGATGCTTGCTGCTTGAAACAATAACAAATTAACCTAATGGAGAGCCCGGCTCAGGGAAAAATGGAGATTCCTCCTGTAATGGTCTTCCATTTGTATTTATTGTTTTCACTGACAACGAAGAGGAAAATGGAGCAAAGTAGGTTTAGCTAAAATGACGAAATTACATGAATGTCTGCCAGAACATTGGAGAAATACAAACACGGAAATGTCACCACTGAAAGCATGGTCAGTGAATTAACATGTGACAGAAAGGGAAAGGTACACTTAATGGGCTGAAGGTTATAAAACTGAGCATGGAAACTAGTCTTAAATCTCAAGCATCTGATTGGCTGATATGGCAATCAGACTGGTTTCCATGCTCAGTTTTAAAATCTTGGGCAAAGGTCAGTGAATAAACATGTGACAAAAAGGGAAAGGTACACTTAATGTCTGAGAATACAGTGTTTGAAAGCATGAATTGTGACACGACACCAAAAACATGGGAGAAGGATGCCTATGCCAAAGTGGGAGGATGGCTCAGACATTTCGTATTACAACAAGAAATGTCAAATATAATTTAATGATTATGTTCTTCAGCATAGATTGCAGTTATAATTACTAGGGTATCATCAATGTCCATAATGTGTACTAAAACCTGCACTTGCAAAAATGACACAAAATTCAAATTTTTAATCTTTTGTACGACACAATTGAGCTTGCTAAATTTATTTGATACTTGGTCAAGCTGATTAGATTTAATTAGGCCCAGCCTCAAAACTAACCAATAACAGACAAGAGTTTCAAGAAAGTTCTCCAATCATAAGCATCTGATTGGTTGTAATTCAGCAAATTGACCAATCACAGACAAGAGTTTCAAGATAAGTCTCCAATCACTGAAAACCAGTCTCCAATCATAAGCAGCTGATTGGTTGTAATTCAGTAAATTGACCAATCCCAAGCAACTGTATCTAGACTGGTCTCTGATTTCAAATCACAGATTTATGGTCTTAGGAACACAGTATGCGTCACACAAATGACTGTACACACTGGTTAGGGTATGGCACTGGAAAGAAATCTAGAACTTCTGCTCCGTGATAGTATCTCTACAGTTAGGTCTACTACCACATGCTGCCACCTTTGAACATAGCAAAAACATTCATATAAAGAGTTCTATCAAAATCTACTAAACAATAAACTTTACGGCAAAGGTACAGGTAAAGAATTAGGACTTGATTATGATCACAAGCTGCCATGTAAAAGTAACTTTATAATTCCATTTACATGATGTATTATAGTATGATGCCGATTTGGCAAAGACAAAAATGTCATCACCATAATGGAATACCTGTAGCATGGTTATCAGTTTAGTACTTTAGTATTGGTACTGTCATAGAATGGTAACATTTAGCAGAAATCATGGTAGATGCTCAAGTTCTGAGATGAATGGTGACAAGAATTAAACTGTATGCACTTTGAATTTATCAAATTTAGGTCCTGTAGGCAAAGATTTTTTTTATAGAAACAGTGCTAAACAAGTATATATAACACAGTGGTGAGATAAAACATACAGTAATGACCATACTAATACTAATACTAATACTACTACTACTACTACTACTACTACTAATAATAATAATAATATTTATTATTATTATTGTTATTATAATTATTATAACTAGTAATAGTGGAAGTATAATAATAATAATAATAATAATAATAATAATAATAATAATAATATAACTTTAATATAATTTAAGTTAAAGAGGATACACAGTTTAAGCACAGCAATATTATTTCCATTTTTCCATTTAAAATACTTAAATTAACAGAAAACATTTTCATTTTCACAATGTTTGAATAATATATATTCTGAATTCCATAATAATGTTTCTAAAGATTTTCCGAGAAAAGAAGTCTTCAAAAAGTGAACTTCTTAATGAAAGATTTATATCTCCAGAAAAAAAACACCAAGGAGAAGGTTCTCAAAAGAAACAAACCTGGATTCTTAAAAAGAAAACGTCAGAATGCATCATGGGAAGTCCCATAATGTTAAAACACAAATTAAGTGCCAGTTACTTCATCATTATGAGCCAATTAATGCTCCCCACTCCAGCTGCCTGCTATGATAAGAAATAATTATTGTCATAGAAAATCATGAAGAATTTTCAGCCCAATTAGCACACAGTCAGGGTATCAGTGAGAACTTCAACTTGTTTCATTCCCCGCTTTCCACATACAAATATGTTTCTGAAGATTTTTTCTGCACTTTCATTTTATATTTACTGTTGTTTCCTTAGTGAAATGTTCACCTGCCTGCTTTCAAATGTCTTCAGTTAGGACTGCATCGTGCTTACTGCAGTCATTGCCATGTATTTAATGATTTTTATTTAACAGAAAATATAAAGTTTGCCTGTAACACACTACCAAGAGTTCTTTCAGTTCCACAGACTGAGCTTCCCCTTTTTTACTGTGTGACCAGTGTAGACCAGATCAGCTGGCTCATCTGTGCCATCTAATTAGGATCTATACTATTTGCTTCTTGGTCAGAAATAACCTAAAAAGTCAGAAAGTGAACAGTGTAGATCCTCATCTATCATGTGCTAGATCTACAGAGTTGGCCCATCATGGAAGACAGTAAAGAGTTAAACATGTAGTGTTCATTTATATTGTCACTTAACAAGAATCCATGTTTATGCAACATTTTATTTTTCACAAAAAGATAAAAATCACTGGACAAAAAATTATTGTTTTATTAGCTATGAATAAACTGATGGGGTTATTGTCTGGAATAGGTCCCCATCTAGCAATAAATGTTTATAAGTAGCACTTACTGCCTATCTAACCATAAACATTTCTGAGCTTTGGAATGCAATTCATTGTTCGTTAAAGTCTAACATCATTTATAATGCTACATTTAATTGACTCAACCACTATTATCCAGTTCTATTAAAATTCAAGAGCCTTTTTAATATTTAGTTGCGAATAGACTGTAACAATTCATATAGATCCTTTTTGTAGATTTTTATAGGGCAAGCGATTATTTCTTCATAATCGCATCCAAACAGCTACCTCATTTGAATTTCAAATTTGTAAATAAAACATGTCATTTTTGATTTAAAACTTTTCAATTTCACACACTACTTAAACTGAAAGGAATTGTGGGATATTGTTAAATTTATCTTCATCAGCATCTCATCGCAAATATCACTTCGTGCCGCTAAGTTACATTGATGTCACTCTAAAATCGTGCCTTTATTCAGGGTAGAACAGAAATAATGATACAGCTGATGATTATAGGCGAGAGTCTCCTTTAGAACCTTTATAAGTACAATGGTGATAACTCTAACTTAAATTGCAGTTTTAGAGGACACCTTATTACATGGTGAATTACTACTAACAGGGCTACTGAATCATTAATGAGCCCACTGACTTATTTGTCCTCATCCTGCATCAACTCTTTACTCCATGGGATATGGCTGTTATCCATGGGAGAACAGTGTAGATCCAGATCAGCTGCCATCTGATCAGGATCTACACTGTTCGCATTTTATTCAAAGCAATAAGATATACTAATTACTTAAAAATAAACGTGTTTGACATTAATAAGAAATATTCGTAACAACACTTACGGTGGTGTATGATTGTTGTTAGTTCTGAGGTCTTCGATGTCCGGGCTTTCACTGTCCCCTTTGAATCTCTTTACCTGAAAACATATATTCAATGACAATCAATGCCAGCAAACATTTTACTCTGGAATGCTGAGATATCATTTTGTTTAATTAGGATAGATTTACACATACAATGCATTCAAACAAAGGTGTGATACGGAATCCTTTGTGTGTATCGGATCTTCAAAATGTTGAGTATAGGATGCACAATCTAATTCCAACATAAATACACAATTTACAGTGTTTCAGGATATTTCATCCAAGATTACTGTAAAATGACACCGACAATTAGAAAAAGAAATTTTCAAACACCGAAATAATTCTAATCTGAACTCGGTGCACTTACAGGTGGTTCATAGTCAAGGTCATCTGGAGACGGTGTTGACGGGGGAGACAGGAAAAGTTCGTCACCAAGGTTACAGTCACTATAGCAACTAATCACTGGGTCAGAATGTAGAATCAGAGTCATCTTAATGTGTCATCAAAGATGAAAACAACAAAATTTCCTGTGTTTTAATTCCTGCTATTCAATCTAACTGGCGTCAAACCAGTGTCTATGTGAAATTAAACACCATTCAAGCAAGCTATGCAGAAAACAGATAAAACCTGCCAAAATCTGGCATTAATCCTGCATTTTCTGTAACAAACAGAAATACATCATGATCAATATTTTTTGCACCAAAAAATGGGTCCTTGAAGAACACAAACTTTCCAATTCCATCTATATATATCTTAAAAAAGCATTGATAGAGACAGCTGCCACAACCTGTCAATCATACACTTTCTTGCAAAAAAAAAAAACATGACCATGTGAAAAGTAATTTTTTGTCATCAAATAAGTCCAGAAATTCTGTGCATAATCTCCAGATGCTCTTCATATCATGTTAATTTCTGCAGTTTCACTGATGCATATATAATGATAAGCTGCACACTGGTATTTTCACTCAGATTTTTTGTTTGTCTTTTTTTTTTAAAGATATATCACATATGTAAGCATTGTTTATCAATATTTTATCTCCAGTTCTGGCCCACTAGTTCACAAATCTCACTTCTTAATCTTTCAAGAGAAATATTCTGGTCTATCTATCTTGCTAAATTATGTTGAAACACATTTTCTTTCCACCAGCTTTCTTGTAAAACACATTGTTTCCACCATTCAGTTCACAAGTGAACTACCACATGACAAAAATAATAACAACATACATTAGTCTTAAGCCAAGTTTCTGGCAAAATGTTTGTATCTGTACCATACAACTTCAAAGTCTGTTAACTTGATGATTTAATGTACAAGTTTTCATGGTTCATGAAAGCATGGCATTTCTGCCTAGTAAAGAATGTAGAAAATTCACTTTCCCTTTTATTTTCACTTGAATTATAGGGACCAGTTGTTATTTCTTATTGTTTTCCCATAGCAAACCATAAGGAATGCTTCATAATCATATTTGAATCGGCACCTCAGTCATTCATAACTTCAGTTATTGTAGTTTATATGGACATTAACATTAATTTACACTATTTAACCTGTCACTCCATAGATACAGTTTTTATCATGCTGGCAAACGGTTTAGATCTAAATCAGACAAAACAGATGTTCTGTCTGATCTGGATCTGTACTGGTCGCACATGTGTTAAAATTCATGTATATCGAGTACATTGTTAATTAAATTTAGCATTAAATGACCCACTACTCCACTACATTAAATCTCCATTCATTTCCAATGTGCCCTGCTGCAACATATCCTTGCTAATACATTATCCAACACTTTGTTTATATATTAACAATTACAGTCATTTTTTGCATACAATGCTTAAATGGATTAAATATTGTAATTATATATGAAAACTCAACAAAATTAATTGTCAACTGTAAAATTATATATTCCTCAATATGTTCATGTAATGGCCATTCAAATAAAATCTCGCATCCTTAAAATTGAAGTCAAAGTTCCATTTGTGATTTGAGTAAAGTAATTTTTAAATCTTTGGATAAAATATTTTGTCTACAACTGTTGTTAAATGCTAGTTAAGTCAGAAAAATATACTTAACAACTAATAGCCAATGATGTCACACAATTAACTTACAACATTTTTAAATGGAAAAATGTGTGAGTGCCATTCATATTTTAATGAAATATAATTGTGACATCACCTGTTTTAATAACTCTTGACAGCTTATTGTAATGTGTATCAAAGTCTACAATATACCTGCAGTTTTAGCCTAATTATATGTGACTGCATGATTTGTGTAGCAGCATGCATTAGCATGCTAATTGCAGCAGATAACAGGGATTTCACAGAAATTATGGTATAAGATAAGGATGAGATAAGGGGCTTTGTGTTTATCTTCATCATGTCCTCACTTGTTAGAGTCTGATAAATCCCAGGGCTCTGTTTAACCTTTCATTATTGCATTCTTTTGTTGCACTCTTACCTTTTAAATTAGTATATTAGCCCCTAAATTATAATATAGTTTAAAATGAAGAGTTCTCACCAAAATTTTGACTGGAGAGCTAAGTTCTGGGGCTATATTAATATGATAATCATGTCAACAAATTTTTATATAATTCTTTGTGTTTTTGCAATTACTCCAAGTAAATACCCTTTTCCTTTAAACTGAATCATGGACTGATATTTTAAGCCTGGGTAAGATGCAAGATTTCCAGGAAGGGGGTTTGGTTAAGGGCACTCTTAGGGTAGTTACATAGTAATTTCCAACTTCTTGCCATAATTTCCATGAAAATTAAATAATGATGCCGAAAAGGGGGTTCAAGCAACCCAACTGAACCCGACCTGGATCGGTACCTGTAAGTATACAATAACTCTATTCTATTTTTAGACATGACTCACTCAAAACCTGCCTTTTGCTTTAAAGTGATGCTGGTTAATAATTGTCTATGCCCAAGATCATAAATCTAAAACTGGAGACCAGTTTCAAATATCAAGCCTCTGACTGGTCGCCACTTAACCAATCTGTGCCCAAGGTTATAAAACTTAGCATGGAAACCAGTCTCAAATCTCCAACATCCGATTGGCTGAAATCTCTGCTTTATAACCTTCAGCCCAGATGCTTGAGATTTGAGACTGGTCTACAATCTCAGTTTTATGATCATGGCCACAGGTCTTATAATTACATCCCTGATTTTAACAAATCATGGGTGCCCAGAAGCTACCTTCTGTCAACACAGTTATTTACATAAGTAAACACTGATCAGTGTTTTTATTGAAAGAATTTTGACAAACATTTGGGGTAAAGGAAGTAACAAAGGGACATATGTTGAAAGTAAACAATCCGACAACAGACAAATCAAACAGCCATCAGATCTGTGAAAGTACATACAAGTCAAATCATATTCACAAATATAAAAGGACATAAAATTGCCAGGCTTCCTATTGTGAACAGTCATGTAATCTTCAGAATATATATTCAGATGGAAATTTTGAATTTAAAATGCTGTATTTTGTAACTTAAGTTTTATTGCCACACTATGGCAATGTCATTTAAGTATGCCATGGGTAATTCTTTAAATTTACATCTATGTATAATTACTTTACAATTATTTTAAATTTGTTTCACCCAGACAGAATAACCTGAGTGAGTCCACAGAAAATGTTCTTTCAGAGTGACGCCAGTGTGGCACCTTACTTATAATAATTTCAAGGCAATAACCCCTCCCCGTTACTAAATGACATCATTTATCTTGGTCATTTGAAACAATACTTAGAAAATTTGACACCAAATTACCTAAATTTACACTTCATCACACATCAAGGTGCAAAATCTGTCTGGACCAACACTAAGTCATCTACCTAATGGACTGTGATTTCACTTCTGCTGTCAATTTCAATACCTTGCCACCAGGCATGATTAAAAGTAACAGCTTTCATCATATGACAATAGGGGGGTAAACCAATAATCATTGTGTAATCAAAATTTTCATTAATAAATTAATTAATTACTTAATTTTGCTGTGTGTTCATTTATTTTTTTATTACACTGACAATCCCAAATGTGCTGGGAATTATTCCCACCTTTTTCAGCTCAACATTGTTAAAGTCAAATTTTCATCATTATGTACTAAAATAAACATATCTGTAAAAAAAAGGTCAATGGAACTAAATTCCAGTTATTTTATTTAGTACACAGCATGGAGAGCTTCTGTTTTAAATCACAGCAATATTATATATAATTTTTGAAATTTTTATCAATTGTACGCATGACATTACATTTGAACACTGAAAAGTTTACCACTTTGATGGTCTTTCATACCAGGGTGAATTTGTCAAAATAGTTTGTCAGAACATTTATTGAAAAATGCTTCAATATAAATAATTTTGGCACAGTTATCAGGATCCCAGTCTTAGCCTGTGAATGCCTGCCTTGTTGACTTGCCAGCCGGCTGATGTATGCCAGAACCTTTTTCCAACAGAATTACTTCATCAAGATCACCCCTGATAAACCTTTCCTTAACATGTCATTCTTATAGCACATTGCTTGATCTTACATGGCAAACAGACACCTGCCAAAATATTAATTATCATAATTCATAATCAACTGATGCTGACTAAAGTACAGAAGGTCTTGCATTGCTGCAATCTAAAATATAACCAAAACCAAAACGCATTTGCATGTCTCAAGAAATATTTAGAAGAAGATAAGAACCATTTCACACTAACTTCGTAATCACCTTTGCCTCCTTGTGCAGAAGCGGGAGGGGCATTAAATAGCAAAACATTAAAAGTAATACTAACTGTTTATAATCTATGTGATTAGTATATATGGCTTTTTACTTTGTAGGGAAAGTGAAATAAATAAATATTAAATAAAAATTCATTTTAATTAATAAATTATAACAGGACTTTTTGAAACTTCTGCTATATTCATATGTCAATTTCACTTCAATGTAGATGGAGTTGTCTCTAATTTGCAGGACAGATTATACACTAATTAGGTCTTTAAATTTTGGTAAATAACCAGCAATAATGAATTCAATTTTAATAACATCTTCAATTATTACAACTACAGGCATGTGTACATAAATAAAACACTTATTATTCATGTTACAAAAACAAATATTTTTCAACTTATTTTTTGAAAACATAACAATTGAGATACCATAGATACGGCTTTAAAATTAGTCATGTTCTGTTGGAATGCAACAGTATTTGAAAAACAGGGGTCACTTGACCACCATTGAGAATTTTCAAGCAATCATTATCAGCGTCCCAACACATCAGTTAACTAAATTACAAGTAATGTTTGCTTTAAATTCAATTTATTTCATTTTCAAGTGTCAAATAAATATTAACTTCATATTTAAAATGCAACAGTCACAATATTTAACTATTTTCTTGCAAGATTTGACCACTTTTCCCTAGTCCTCCTGCATCAAAATGACCCCAAGACAATTAGGTAGGGTTAATAGAGGTGAAGTTAAAATAAATCTGCAAGAATCTGTATCTACTGCAATCACTGCTGTTAGTTTTTTGTAAAGTCCATCTGTTCCGATGCTGAACTTGTTTCACTGACTCACCCTTATTTAAATAGCACTTAACAAAAAAATATCAAAAGAATTATTAGTGTTTTTGTTTGGTGCATGCACAGTATCCGATGATTTATTAACTCTTTACCTTATATTTACCCCTTTATGGCTTGGGCAAACAGTGTAGATCCAGAGCAGTTCGCTTATTTGATTCATTAGGTTATTTCTGACAAAAAGCAAAATGTGCAGATCCTGATCAGATGGTATGGATCTGGATCTTCAGTGGTTGCACATGCGATAAAATGCGTATATATGGGGTAAAGGATTAATATCCTTTTACTGTCATCTGTCCTTGAATAATCTTCAACTATGAAGACCCATTAAAATTACATAGTGCCTGAAAGCTCGAATTGTTCTCAACATTAAAATACTGTTTTTCTTAAAGGGACTGCATAATTAATTTCAACTACAAAATATTTTATCTCAAACAGAATTATTAAGCTGATAGATCAGTTTGTCGGAAGTCTGTTAAATTGAAAGAATCTAAACAATATAATCCTTCATAGAGGCAGACTCTATTGTTTCTATGTTAGGAAATCAATTGAATAGCACAACATGGAACACAAAATATATTGACAACAACAAAAACCGATCGCCGACAATTTCAGAACGGAAGAATGATTTATTAAAACCACCATCTTTTCATATCTGTGATATATTCCCTGCAAAAACACATTAGATTTTTTTCTTCAGACATTAAATATATTTCTGTTCAATATATTGTTTTGAGAAACAATTCATGTGTCACCAAAACATTATATAAATATTGTTTTACTGTTGATAAAAGACTTTTTTTTCAAACAATCATTGTTACTTTACTTGATTTGGAGAATAGGATCAATTTTAATACCAAGTAGAATATTAAAAAAATATTGTTATCTATTTCTTAAGAATGAAAACAATAAATAAAAAAATAGTGTAAAGCAAAACATATCAGATGAATAATATACAAGATTTCAAAGGATGCAATATTCATATGATCTTTTATAATATTTTTGTTGATTTAACAGAAATAAAATAGCATATTTTAAAATACAATGCTCTCTGATTATTAGGAAATTTAAAGAAATATATTACTTTAAAAGGAAAATATTTCTTTCCAGAATTTATACTTGCAACATGATAAAATTTATAAAAAATTAACAGACTCTTTCTTTTGTATTTAAATAACCCAATATTAACAACAATTAATGTTGTCTTCCCCCTCAACACACCTGTTCTGAAATAATGTTTAGCACTGCAAATCCAGGTCACATACATTATCTTTAGAAAATGGTCCCACCCAGTTTGGAAAAAATACCTGACATTTTTGTGGTGTGTGCAAACATTAAAAACAGATTACACAAGATAAAGCAAAAAGAAAAGCCAGAAAGACAACAACAACAAAAAAAACACAAAAATTTTAGTAATAAATGAA
Organism: Corbicula japonica; assembly: GCA_038501625.1. Lineage (NCBI taxonomy): Eukaryota > Metazoa > Mollusca > Bivalvia > Venerida > Cyrenidae > Corbicula > Corbicula japonica. The sequence continues at coordinate 11,148,822 of JAZAYU010000008.1, forward strand.
AGTTTGACTGTGAGTAATTTAATGATAAACAAAAACTGTTGTTAAAATCTGGACATGTAAATTAATAGATGGCTTTAAATTTGTGTTAAACTATTGTTGTTAAACCTCAAAAAATATTACTCAACATGTTAAGCCATCAAGACTGCAACTAAACTAATATTCATCATAGTTGAATTTCATTTCTTTAAGCTGTATTCATATAAAATAACATTTCAGTGACATTTCTATAATTAAGTAATAACATTAAATTGATTGTCATTCAAATTTAGTAATCATTTGCAGAATAGTTATCCTAATATTTTGATCTTCAGCGTTACCATGTGACACTGTATGATAAAAAATTTAATCACCAAAATATACTGCAATTTCTTTGGTAACCAAAATAATTTCTCATCTTATTTAAAAAAAAAATAATAAATTTGCAAATGCACAAATATGTCTGATAATTTGTTTAGTAAGAATCACATTGTAACAAATAAAATGAAAAAAAAATGTGTTGAAATTTGCTACATTTTAATTACATAACAAAATGACCACAACAGCACAAACAGTATTAAAACAAAATTGGTTTAAATGTCTTAAGAAATGTAATTCTTGGATTTTCTTAACAAGAAGAAAAAGATACATATTAAATTTCCCAAGATATGAAATGGTGCCTTTAGAGTTGGAATACAATACGGTAAGAGGAGTTAAATTTGATACCATGTTCTTCACGTTTACCGTGTAATGTAATCAACTTACCTGTACCGATTAATCGTAAGTAAACAATTCCGTGTAAATTGTTTGTAGTATTTAAGAACTTTTTATGGTAAAGTTCAATTAAAAAATTTAATCCAAATTGATTTATATAATTATTGTGCTTGGATTGTATCAACAGACAATAGCAAGGAAAACTGTACACATAAAACTAGCATGTCCGACAGATTACCGTGATAGTTGAATCAAGCCATCAATACATACTTTTCACATAATTTATGTGAATTATCCAAATTGGGTTGGCCTGAAAATGCCAATTATCTTTTAGTATAATTAGTTGAAGATTTCTTACCCAGAATTATTTTTTTCAATTTTCTGTCTTGTTATTTCCAAAAGTATTTAATCCAGTCACACTTTAAGTATTACTTGCACAAGCATCTTGTGTTAGAATTTGAAAATAAACAAAAACTTTGAACAAATCCACTATATTCTTAGAAAAGGTACAAATGCAAAGCAATAAAATTCTGATAACACTGGGTCCATGTTATAATCGAGCTAGTATTAATATTAATAGATTTTCAATCATGTATCATTACTGGTTGAGTCTGTTCAACAATACACTATTTGTGGGCGGTACTATATTAAGGTAGTACAGCCTACCAAAACAATAGCTCCGCCTACCAAGCAGCTCTAGCTCCGCCTCACATGAAATAAGAGAATACAAACCAATGTGACTTGGTTGTCAATCAAATCCTTTCATATGGGATTTCTAACTAATTACGACCTATCCAGTAAATGCATCCTCTCTATTTATAACAGAAAGGTTAGCATGGATGTGCCCTTTGTATATTGAAATGTTCATATTAAAATGACGGACTGTTATTCTTTTCAGCATAAGGTTCAGTTAAAGTGCCCGTGGAGCTTACAGGTGCCCCAATTTTGACAGATGAAGAGTGATTAGATATTATGATAGGAATCCTGAAGAGGGAAAATCTATCAAGATTTAAAGAAAAATACACAAAATATTTCCAAGAATATAATTATCAGTGGTTCAAAAGAGGCTGTTCAAAAGCAGATGTCTTACATACAATGTGAGCAAGACAGTTAGCAAACTTATCATTCGAAGATAACATTATTTTTTCCCAGAAAGATATAAAACAAAAGCATAATAAGAAACTGAACGGCTCTAGAAAACAGAATATTGCTGAAAATGTTCTAATCCCTACTTTAAATGTGTTCACTTAAGAAAACCACATGTTGGGGATAAATTTATTTCACCTTTATTTAATAATGTATCTCAAGCATTTCAAAAAATTGAAGTATCTCACTTTAATATTAATGTGATATTCTAAAAGACATCATGCTTTTACATGTCCTCGAATTATTAAAGCAATTATAACAGAAGTGAGTTAAGACCACAAATGATAATTTTATTAATTTTAAAGAAAAAACACTGAATTCAATTTGAAAATATTTCTATGACTGAATATGTAACATGGAATTCATACTGGAAACTTTGCCTTAAGATTTTTTGAACCTCAAAATATCACAGGAAAATATGCCAGCAATTGTAAAATTCTTATGCTTCATAAATGTTACAATGCTTCTGTAAGCACAGCACTTGTGATTTTTGCAAGCAGTGTACATGTACTGACCTAATCAGAATGTGTAATCCAATCAGGGTCTACATGGTTAGCTATTGTTCATCTATGCAGTCTGATCAGGTGTAGACCACCATCTCCTTCTGATGTTAATGAGTTCATTTCATAATTTCTATTTAACATTAGATCTAATATGATTAGGCCAGAGGAAATAAATTGTTAGATTCTCATCCGGATTTTGGGGAAAAAAAGGGCGGGTGGACACTTTATTTTCTATTTTTTATTTACGAAATACCTGAGAATAGAAGTAAAAAATAACAAAAGTAGCAGGTTGGTGCCTATCCTTGCTTGAAAAGCCAAACCAGTCTTTAATAAGGACACCATCGCATTGGGTAAGCTTTGAAATGATGAACATTTATTGTTATTCTTGTCATCCATATGGTTTTTGTTTACTTTATAATATAAGCATCAGTATCTGTGATGGTCTAAAGCCACTTTTCTATCCAGAACAGAATATGTTCCGATTTTTTTACCATAAATTTTTTTGGGGCGGGTGGTTTTGGACAGGGGCGGGTGGGGATGAGAATCTAAAATATTTTTTTCTATTGCCTTAATGAATGGACTAGGAAAAATTGGAAAACTGTGAGTCCATTTAATTTAATTTATATTTTAAAATATTGTGCTGCAACTGCAAAGGGCTTTTTTCTATCTCAGGAAATTTTTTTCAAACTTTGTATTTAGACTTAAATGGAACATTTTTATGTATAAGTGAAATTCAGCAGAAGGGATTTTAGACAGATCCTAAAGCTCGAGGTGATCTAGGTCTATACCGTGCAATCATTAACTGATACAACTTTTATCACACTTTTGTGCCATCTGATCAAAATTTGCACTGTCCAGTAGATTCATTAAGTTATATCTGACTAATAAGAAACAGTTTAGATCCAAATCAGATGGCAAAGATTGTGTCAGCTGATCTAGATCTACACTTGTCGCCTATTGTGATATGGAGATAACTAGTTTAATCAATCAAACAGTATGTCTTCTTTTTGTTCCAGATTTGTCAGATTTGGCACAGAGAGGGTCAATGACATGTCACATTGTCAACAAAGATGATAATGTAAAATAACATGCAAATTTACATATTCTCAAGAAGTTCAGGAGTTAAATTAGGTTAATTTAATATTTACACAAAAATTACCAAAATTATTATATCTCACACTTGACTATGGACATACTCTGTCCAAATACATACAATATAGCTACCACCAACACCGTTATTATACAGTATATATATACTGGCAGTCAATAAGAAGATACTACATCATTAATGGTTCACAGTTCTTATTACGATTTTACAAATTTAATGCATTTTGTTGAAGATGATTATTGAGGAATTTTTAGAAACAAACATTTTACGGTACCTGAAGTAGCACACTCAAAGATCAAAACTCACAGATTTTTAATAGTATGATTTCACACATGCATAAAATCTTCCAAAAGGGATTCAGTAATAACTATGTAAAATTTATACTTTTTTAATTCCAAATTTTGGACAGTTGTCAAGTCAAGAAAAACAACATGTAAGATATTAACCCAGATGCAACTTAAGTTATAGAAAATTCTGTATTTATCTTGATAAGGAACAAGAGTCCAAAAACTTGGAATTAAAAAGTATAATAAGTTTAATCTGTCTCTGACTGCATGAACTCCACATCATATTAACATCTCATACTCTCTCCTTTAAATGATTGTATGTGCTGTGAAAACAATTGTTGGGACTAGTTAGGTTGTGTTTTAGAGATTTCTGTTTTTTCCATGAACATTTAGAACATACTTTTTCTGAGCTAATTAAAATACAAATACAAATTTTATTTTCAGCCAGTGTACATTCAAAGTGTAGTCATAGGAATAGCTTGATGACTCCAAGTGGTATTCCAGTAAATGTTTAATGGGGGGAGGGGGGCACAGATCAAGAGGGGGTTCAGTGGGGTTGCTCGAACCCCTTTTTGCTTTTTGGGCAGCAATATTTATTTTTTATGAGAATTTGGTCCAGAAAGGTGAAAGTTATGATAAAATTGCAGTACACAAACTCACAATCTTGAAATTGTGCGTACAGCACTGCACTGAACAAATCAAATCTTGTTCCATCTACCAGGGTAATGCAAATCAAGGTCAAAACCTTTCCAAAATTGTTAAAAGCCTTTTACAAAATTATTTGACCTTTTGAGGATAAAAACACCGAGGTAGATCAAAAGCAAGGTGATGTATACCAAGTGTCCCTAATCACTAAAATCTTTCTAATTAGCATAAATGTTGTCCAATTAAGCATTTAAAGGCCAATCATGATTGAAAATTTCACGATATAGAAACCAATTACACACACGATAATGATCGAAAATGAATCTAAATAAAGAACGAAAACTTTTCGAGACTTAAAACATACATATATCAAAGCTGTTATAATTATTTAATATGGTAGCTGTGAAGTATTTACTGAATCATCATTATGTGCTTTATCCTTTGTAAATAAGCAAGAAATTTGTTAACCAGCTTGCATGCTGTTATCCATGGGCCAACAGGGTAGATTCGGATTAGCCAGCACACCTGTGCCATCTGATCCTGATCTGATGGCATGGATGTGCCAGCTGATCTCGATGTAAGCTGATTCAACATGCAATAAAACCCGTATATATAAATGGTTAATTTATTAAGAATCTATGATTCGGTAAGAATTCTACTACTGTTACACCCACATGACAGTGTTGGGACAAACTCATACCTCATGAAGGACCTAAACTTAAATTATTTGCAGTTACTGCCCTGACAAAATAGTGTGGGTTAGCAGCATGTACCATAAAAAAGATCTGAGAGTATCATGAAGGTAAATGGGATCTAAAACTAGTGAAGCTCCATGAGACAGACTTAGGTAATTAAAGGAAGTTAGAAATGTTGGGATATAAATTCCATTCATGACAGATTTGAATAAAGTAATATTAAACCTTTTCTCTGTATACACACATTTTTACGCAAGTACAACCAGTGTAGGTCCAGATCAGCAGCACATCCACGCTGTACACTCCAAATCATCAATGCTCGCTTTTTGGTCAGAAAAAAGGTAATAAATAAAAAAGTAAAAAGTGTAGATCCTTATCAACAGCATGGATGTGCCGGCTGATCTGTATGTACATTGTTCACCGAAGGCATATATATGGAGGCAAGTGCTAAAACAACTTCAGAAATGGTGAGTTACATATTATTTCATTATTATATTATTAATGCTACACAAATATAGCGCAAAATGAAACAGAATCCACAAATATATATTTGCAAACATTTACCATGTCTAACTTTATACTTCTATAATGTCATATCATCACTATAGATTTATGCTGAAGAAATTGTTAAGAAGCATTGAGGATGATTCCAGCAGCACACCAGATCCACGGAGTGTGGGTTTGAATCCCACCAGGGATAAGAGACTTCAGCAATTTCGTTATCAGAATGTTAGCTGAGAGCAGGTGTCAACCCAACAACCAGCCAACACACTGCAAGAACTTGTTTCATAATTGACGTGAAATAAAAATTAATTAAACACTTAATATTTATTAATATTAAATAATATAAATATTTAACACTAGTTACACTAATCAATAATTCTACTAGGAGCACTTGGCAAGAAATGTCTGACACCAGGCCCAAATACGAGAAGGTTCCCATATGCTTTATAGAAATCCATTGCTATAATTTATTCTTAGAAGTACCGCAGTAAAAATTCTATTTGTAGGCTACAAGTTAGTTTATCACAGGGCTCAAGAATATAAAACTTAATCTTGAGATTTGAGACTGGTCTTCAATCTTAGTTCTATGATCTTGGGCTCAGTCCTATGCTTAAATGAGAGTCAACCAATCTGCATCATTATATTTGCTGTTAAAATATTAATTGGTTAACCCTTTCATCCATAAATACACATTTATTGGGAGGGCAAACAGTTTAGATCTAGATCAGCCGGCACATCTGTGCCATCTGATCAGGATCTAAACGGTTAGCTTTTTGATTTGTTAGGTTATTTCTGACCAAAATGAGACCAGTGCTGATCCTGATCAGACGTTACAGATGTGCCAGCTGATCTGGATCTACACTGGGCGCACATGCCTAAAAATGCATGTATATGGAGTCAAGGGTTAAATCACAACAGTGAGGTTTGTACCAGCAAAATCAAGGCAATGGTACCTTACTGCACTAATGCTTAAGTAAATTCACCTTTTTTCTCTATCAACTATGCCATACAGAATATTACAAAGGAGGATAAAAACAATTGTTATGTTTGGAGAGGCTTTGTCGACTACAGCAGGTATGCTACAAATTCACTAAGGTACTTAAAACTTAATCTAAATTTAATGGCAAATCAGACAATCCTGACTACAGATTCAGGATCCCGCACCTAATTGATGTATCTTACAATAGGAAATAGAAGGAGATACTTGAATTGTGCGTTTAATCCTCAGCATGAGATATCTGCAATTTACAATTCACAGTCTAATCCAAAACATAACAATGAAATCCACAGACATTTTGCATGTCAATATGATATACATCAAGAGCACAATGATAGGAAAATTACAGTTTACCAATCGAAAACCCATAAAACTGGGGAACTAATTTCCAAAAAGACCTTTTTTAAATACGCGGAAATTCTTTATTGTACTGTTTACCTAAAATCAACTTGAAAAAAAGGTAGATAATTGGCATTAATAATGGAAGAAGGAGGTTGTCTTTAATTAAAACAGAAATGTTCAAAGGAGACTGAACACTGTAAATGAATGAAATATTTTTATCCTCGTTATTTACATGGAACCATAAAACAGCAACAACAAAAATAATTCTTCCCATTTGACACTGAAAATATCTGAAGTTTTATTGAGATGAAATGTTTTAATACAAAATCATAAAAAGAATGGTTACGACTGAAACTTTATGGCATGGAATTTTAACAAGTACTTTTAAGGCCTTAAAATTATAAAAACAAATTTTAAATTATTTTTTTTTCTAAATTATACTTTTCTAATAAATTTCCTTTTATTTTAATTTTGTTTGAACATTAAACAGTTGTACTTACAAATTTGAAAGCACACTTTCCAGAAATTAATGTACACATTTTGTGAAAAATAAATTTATAATTTCGAAGTTAATGTCAAATATTATATAAATTACAACAAAAAAAATAATTTTATAAGAATCATTAATTAATCGATTTATTAGTATTATTAGATATATTGACATTAGGAGCAACAAACAGGTACATGTATCTTTTGAGTATTAAAATCTACGTCAGTTGGAAAATTATTAAACCGGAAAATTTTATTCAAAATTCATTACTTACTATAATTTCAGATATTTACCGTCAGTTTCACACAATGGTTATCCTCATTTTACTGAATTAACAATATAACCCTGTTTATCAGCATCAATCCATGAGTGAACAATCACATGTAACTCACTTTATACAGATATCCAAAATAAGTGAACAAACTCTTGAACCCTCAATTTATCCTCAGCATCTCACTCAAATGTCTTCCTTCAACCAAATATACACTATTGGTTACATTACCATAATATTTTATAAAAGTTGTGAAATATAACCTGTGAAAGTGAAGAAGCGAGGTTTTCATCATTCTCAGTGCTCTTGTATTTCGTTATATTTCAGCTTTGTACTTTTATTTGACATAACTCCATTGCTTGAAAATGTTTAAATTTTAGAGAAAAGAGTTAGTATGTGTAAAATAATTCCCAACTTTTTTGGAAAATATCAGTTTTATTTGATTTTGGGTTTAAAACTTTACTATGTGAGTACTGGTTTTATCACATGTGCCAACAGTGTAGATTGACATCAGCTGGCACATGCATGCCATGCAATCTGATATTATCTACAGTGTTCGCTTTTTGAACAGAAATAACCTGATTAATGAAAAAACAGTGTAGATCCTGATCAGATGGCACAGATCTGGATCAAGACTGGTTGCCGATGGATTAAACAGCCACATCTCATGGAGTAAAGGGTTAAGGCCTCTAAAGCAAAATTAAACCACCTCAACATAAATTCTATATGAATCGAATTCTGTAACTAATTATTTTGATTCTGTAATGTTGAAATTCTTTTGTTAAAAACTGATTTAAAAAAGTTGACCAACACTTTTAAGGATTTCAGCAAACTACACAAAATATGTGTTTACAATGGGTAAAACTTTATATTTGATATCTGGAAAAATCTACATCAAGTTATGACACTCTTGACATGGATGGGATAAATCCTAACATATCAAAGTAAAAAAAAAATTCTAAAAATGTATATTTATTTTTTATTAAATTTAATTAAATGTCAGAAATTAGTTAATCAACTTATAATAAAAAAAGAAACAAATTAAGGGTTGGGAAAATTTGTCTAAAAATAACATTTTTGTGTACATTCTGTGACTTGGAAATTCTTGCCATCACTTGGTCATAATTTTACAATTAAGATCATGAGGAACCCCTTCTGGGTTTATTAGCTCAGTAAGGAACCCCTGAAGCTCCCTAATTGACATTAATAAGCACTTGAGCCCCTCATAGGTCAGCCTAGAGGGACAGTGATTAGAATTCTGTGCAACACTGGTCTAACAATAACACTGGCAATTTACTGTAAACTGAAGACATGGATTATAGAAGAATAAGTTGTTTCAGTGTGTACAGGGACGGATCCATAGGAGTACAGCGCAGTTGCTTGAATCACCTTTGTGGGCAGCAATAAGTACTATTCATGGGAGTTTTTGGAAGGTGGAAATTATCATGTAACTACCCCAAGAATGTCCCACACAAATCACCTTTCTGGAAATCTTGCATCTGACCCTGATAAATGTGCTGTTTGAATGTGCCATCTAATCTGGATCAACACTGTTTGCATATGTGATAAAAGGCAGAAGAGGTATACAATGTCTTCATGTAGTCACGTGGGGATTGAACAACCAACTTCACAATAATGAACTTGCCTTGCCTTATTACTTTTTCAACTAAACTACAGAATTATCCTAATACACAAACAATCAGTCCAAACATGAGCACTGTGGATATTTAGTAACTGAAAAGTGTAGACTCTGATCGGACTGCTGTGGAAAGCACTTAAATGCTTTAACACTGCTAGATAATTTACAAAAAGTTCACTGTTTGCTCCCAGAAAAAAGGCCATTCTGGAAATCTATTAATTGCCTGTCCTTAAGAGAGTAATAAAATAGATGCATCATAAATGACACGGATCGATTCCTGCACAATATCTAGTTTATAAAAGTGAGCATTGTATTACAGAATATTAGCAATTTCCTCAGGGTAGAACAAGCTAATCCAAAATATATTGCAGAAACTGTCTAATATGCCAGGCTTTGATGGAGCATTTTCCTTCCAAGCTCCACATAGATCCATCAAAACCATTCCACCTTAAAATTATACAAAATATTGCCACATTTGGATTTGTTTAGTAAATTTTGAAATTCCAAGTTAGCAATAGAAACTGACAGAGTTATGGATGATAGGGAATAAATCCATCAGCAAGCCCTAAATACTGGTTATCCAACACCAGTATGTTTTTTGAAGAATTTTGCCATATTTGTCAAACCTGTCAAAAATGACATCAATGAAAATGGGAAACTGATAGGAATGAAGTGAAAGAAAATATTCAGGAAGGAAAATAATGATTTGAGGAGAAAATCAAAGTATGTCCTGAAGATTTGAAGACAAGATGATTTAAAAGGCAAAATGTTTGTCACTTTTTTATTTTACTTTTTCATATAAACAACCCTTTACTCTATGTACTTGACTTTATCGCTTTGGCAAACAGTTGTAGATCCATTGTAGATTTATTTACTTCCATTTATTAACATGAAAGTTTCAGCAAAAACATTTTTCACTACCTAAAAATTGCTTTAGGTAGTAAAAACATATTTCTGTATTCCATGATAATACATGTATATTAATTATGAAATCATGTTAAATGTAATGATAAAGTTCAAATTCGACACGCTGGCCTTGACAGGACGTACCAATTATGACAACTCATAGCAAAACAACAAAATTTGTCCCCTCTTTTAAGGGAAAAGTACAGCCTATTAATTATTAACCTTTTACTCCATTTACCAGTATACGGGGTTTATTGCAGATTAGCCGGCATATTCTTGCCATCTGATAAGGATCTTTACTGTTTGCTTTTTGATTTCTGACAAAAAAGCAGAGTGCCAACTGATCTGGATCTACACTGCTTGCACATTTGATAAAATACACAAGATTGGAGTAAAGCATTTTAAAGTTGGTGCCATGCAGGATAAAAAAATCTTCTGATGAAATCTTTTTGACAAATTGCTGTACCGCAGTAAAATAAAGTATATCACAGAAAGTAGGTCACTGGGCCATGGCAGTCTCAAAACAAAGATAGAACTCCAATACTGACACCCGTTCATGTAAATCTGTTCGCAGAATGAGAAATTATGAATGAGAAAGTAAAAAAAACATTATATCAAATAAAAACTAAATTTTCTTAATCTTCAAATCCAGTGTTTTTTGTGGGGGAAATTATCAATTTATCATATACATTTTTTTCCTAAACAATCATTCCATACTGATTGGAATCAATTTAATTTTGTCTTGCTGTCCATTAATGTAATAAGAATAACCAAATGGCTGCCTAGCAACCATTGTAAAATGATCTTCCATTGAAATTTTCTCTTTATTCCAGTTCTGGTCCCAGGGGGACCCAGCAACTTTGCTGTCTCCAACAAATTAACCAATCATTCTCATAAGAAAAAAGTTTCTCATGTATTTTGTTACTGTTGAAGTTGTTTCTAGTGCAAATAAGCAAGTTACATACATATTGTCATTTCAAGGGCAGTAACTCTGTATCTGGGCTGTTTTGCTAATCAAGTTGTCAAACTATAATTAGAAGGCTGATATTATGTGATATAAAAATGAAGAAGATAGAAAAGTTTTACACTGACCATCAAAATATGTCATTTTAGATTACTGAGAGTTACACTGTGTCAATATTATACTGTGTTAAAAGGACTGGCAGTAGAAAATGTGTAATTGTGACTGGGATTAATACTGTGCCACTGGGACAGTATGACTTGCTGTTATCATGTGCCACTGTGACTGAGTGACTGTGCACACTGCAGCTTCCTTACATCATAGTAGTTGGGTTATATGACCAGCATACTGTGATATAACTGAAGTGTAAACCAAGCAAACAACTGGACCAAACAGCATAAATGTATATGACAGCATTATGTAACTGACCTTTTGTGAAAACTACCAGAAGATCAGGGAGCATGTTCCCTAGATGGTGATAAACATAACCTAATTCAACACTCTTGTGTTTTTACAGGTAATTCTGTTTATAGGATAACATTATTAATATTGCATGTATCAGTTGTGTGAGCATTTCTACCAGTATGCATAAGTTAAAATTACTATAATTCCAACTCAAATGAAAAATTCTCTGAAAAACAGTCTTTACCATCCTAAATCTAAATCTGAAAGTTGAATCAACCACTTGACCTGTGAGAGATTGACCTTAAAAGACCACAAACTTTAAAATTTGCCTTATAAATTGGGTCACAGGTATTTTGGCTTCTACTGTCAATTATAACAATTTTTCATCACTTTAATTGACCAAATTCATCAGCAAGATCTGAAACTATCTCTGTAGATATTATAGAAGTCCTTAAAGCTATAAGAACAAATTATTTGCTCAAATTCACCCAATTTGAATAAAAGAAGATGGCAACCATTGTACAGGTCTCTTTGATGCATCAAATACCAGTCTATTAAGCTTTTTGGCGTTAATTTGCCATCACTTTTAAATTGATTCAAAACAACATCACAATAGATAATTCGTAAACTTGTGAAAGAACAGGATAAATCACCATCAGCGTAACGTCAAAATCCTTCGCAACTTTTCGAATCAATTTTGATGATCAAGATCAAACCGAAGATAAAAAGTTTTTCATAAATAGAAATTATAAATTGGACGACACCCGTAAAATGAGGTGATGCGGACTGAACTATGAAAAATGTCAATATACTGGCGGTCATAATTAGCGTGCATTCAACCCATTGTGTACAGGATGGATTAAAAATTTTGCTTCCATTCAGTTTGCTATAAAAAGAAAATATTTGCCGACCAGCTACAGAGGGTGGTAATTAGGGAGGTAACAAAGGGGTATAATTGATTGATCAATATTTCCGAAGTATTTCATAGATATGGCACAACTAATTAAAACTAATCGATGAATAATACCCCAATAATGCTTCAAACATATTAACAAAATCTGTATATTTTCCAATGTCATTAATGGATTAACCTTCATTTAAATCTGGGGCGGGTCATTTCTATGTTATAGGGGTATTTAGAAAGATGTTTGATTACTAGAAATTCAAGTAGACAGTGATAAATTATTATGTAAGTATGTGCATCTGATTTGGTCTACAGTGATGGCAACAACTGACAGGATTTTGGTTATTGCGAAACATTTGAGATCAAAACTTGCTCAAACCATTATGTTTAAAGACTTTTTTTATGCAATTCCCCGCTTAAAATAGGATATTTGATGAAAAGGTAAATTAAATGCCAAACGGATCAGATATTTAAGGCTGATTAAACTGATTCTGATAACACCACTGATTGGAATTCTAAATACTATATATAGAGAAGAAATCTGAATGAAACAATAAATGATACACGGCATTTTGTGAACAAGATGAAATCAATCGGGGTAATCTAAACCTAATCACCATGTTCACCCACACCCTGTATACAATCAACATGCTATTTCTTCAGTTTCGGAAGTCGTGTACATTACCCCAACATCCCTAAAACTACAGTTTCAGTTTCAGTAGAGAAAACCTAGCTGAAAACAATCCCATCTTTGGCCTCACAACATGTTTTCACGTGAACAAAACTGTTTGAAATGTACAGTCTCTCCATAATGGCCCAGTAGGGCTCGACAGAGCTCCCGTGACCCCGTCACCCTGGAATAAAAGCGACTTCCCTGATACTGCCTCACTCTATAATTACGTCTCCGACAACCATTATGATTGTCAAACGAACCAGAACTTCATCTAATGGGAACACCGCAGGCTGTTGACGTAAAAAGTTATCATTATTTATACTTCAGATTAGTCGCTAAAGTGATGCGTATAAATACAATAGGCATAAAAACCATTACCTGACGTTATTCGCTACAATTGCTTTTTACCGAAATAATTTTGTTTTGAGGCATTTTTTTGGCTGAACTTTAATGACTTTCAAACATGTCATTTACATGACAATAAGAGTTTGAAAATTGTTGCAAAATCTCTTACCCGGAAAACATTTCGTTGACATATAAGAGTCATTATCTGATCAGAAAAGCACTAATTAAATTTTTTTTCATAATTATGAAAATGTCCAAACATAAAACATCAGTGACATTCTGATCAGGATAATTCTTCAATGTGTTGTGTCAGAAGTTAAATTTAAAAAATTACTAACATTTTAATGTATTTATTAGGCAAATAATAGATTAATAGATTAATAGTTGATATTGCAACAGCTGACTATCAGAAAAACTTTCGAGTTATAGATACATAATTGCCGGTATTTACTGTAAGCCAATGTCAAAAACATCTGTAAATTAAGTCATTAAATAAAGGCTTAAAAAAATCAACTATTACAATCACCATATATTTGAAGTCTGTAATTTGAGAAAGGGCTTCCAGTATTAAGCCCCTATATTTACAAAGTAATTCATAAGGATTAAATAGATAAAAACAGTTTTTATCTCTGAAGTTCTTGTTTATTTGCTTTTTATATATTTTAACCATTTACCTTATATATAAACAGGTTTTATCAAATTTGTGAACATTTTAGATCCAGATCAGTCAGCACATCCATGCATTCTGATCAGGATCTATATTGTTTGCTTCGTCAGAAATAACCTACTGGTAACAAATTAAAGAGCAAACAGATGTGCCAAATGATCTAGATCTACTAGATCTTCACTGATAAACAATGTTTAAACTTACTTGGCTGTCATGTGACTGTAAAGTTATTGATATTATGTACTCTAATTATGTAAGAGCTCATCATTCTGCTGTGGTAAAAGAAATGCTGTAAAGAACTTAAATTTAAAATGCGAATTACTCCTCTAGCATCCTGAAAGTCGTATCATTAAGACTGACTTATGGGAAAATGGTTTTCTTCCAAGTTTTAAAAAGTTGTTAAAACATTAAAAAATCTCATTTTTGTGAAACTGAAACGTGAAAACAGTCTAATATATTGGCATGTTGAATACGGAACGTTCATTTAAATTGCAAATCTTAGTTTTTTAAAGAAACTTGATATTTTTACAGTTGAATAATGGAAATCCTTTAAAACTTCAACCTGTCACTTATTTAATATCTTTCCTAACCTCTGGGACGTTTTTATGAACTTATATTAGATTTTTCAAGTACTTGATTATTCAATAAAACATTAACACTTAAGTGATGAACATAAACGTTAGATGAGAAAAAGAGACATTTAGGCCAATTTAAGTCAATTTAAATCTATTATAAAAGAAAAGAGCCAGGTGGTTAAATGCTCTGAAAAAAATCTATCTTCAGGAATTCACAACATTTAATTGTGTTCATTCTGAGTGATTCTTAAAAAATTATCAGGCAAAGTTAAAAAATACAAATTTAGCTAAGGTGGCATTTACACTACACAAATTTTGTTTGTGATCACATTATGTGTTTGCACCAGGTCATCTGAGCAATCCCTATCAAACTTATAAAAACAAACCTAAACATATTTGAATAGTTTGATTCTGTTTGAAGCAGTTCTTATAATTTCTAGTGTAAACATGATTGGCTATTTAGGAGCAGTTCTATTCATCACATGATAAGCCTGCACATGATTTTGTTTACAGTTTTAAAAAACATTCAAAATCATGGTTTAAAATTGTGTCGGATGGGCTCAGATGACACAAAAGGGGTCAGATGACACACTCAGTGTCAACCTCTCCCCAGCCAGCCCTCGGCTGTTCACCTCCCCAGCCAGCCCTCGCCTGTCAACCTCTCCCAGCCAGTCCTTACCAGGTCCTGTCCCATTCTCCAGCCTGCCCTCCTCTGTCATCCTCTCTCAGCCAGCCCTTCCTGTACACATTTCCCCAGCCAGCCATCCCATGTCTACCAATTCCAAGCCAGCCCTCCCCTGTCTACATTATCCAAGCCTGCCCTCCCATGTCTACCTCTCCCAGCCAGCCCTCCCCTGTCCAAATTTTCCAAGCCAGCCATCCCTTGTACACAAGTTACCAGCCTGCCTTCCTCTGTCTGCCTCACCCAAGCCATTGCTACCCTCCCCATCAACCTTTCCCCAGCCTGCCCTACCCTGTCCACACACTTTTTACACTCCTATAGGTGACTATTTACTACTGGTTAGGTACTTTGCCAACTGCCACACACTGGCAGGCATTGTTTACCTACATTTTCTTCTCTAATCCAAAAACCTGCTCAACTGTTAATGTTCAATTTGGTAATTTGTTCAAACAATTCTTGCTAATTACTAAACAACATGGATAACAATTTATTACTCCTCCTTTACCCACTCTTCTAACTACCAGATTCTCAATCAATTAACTTCCATTTGGGACTAATCCCTGTGATTTTTGGGTTATTGAGGAAGCTGTGATGAATTTACCCCACTCAATTTTATTTTTTCTCCGTGTAAAATTAATTGACAATTTGCATGTTAGGCTTTCATAGGGCCCATGAAAACTCAAACAAAACACATTACTGCAGTGTCTTCAATGGTTTTCTTACGATAATTCAATTTTGGTCTCCCCGGATTCTGATTTGCATAAATACAATTAATCTTATCTCTCTAACTTAAAGTCGCCATGAACATATTGTCACAGAAAATTTTAATCAATCTTCAAACTAAAAATTAAAATTTGACAAAAACCTATTTGCAGATTTCAATACTGCTCAGCATGCACATTTGTTAGTTATGTTATCATGAAGCAGCAAGAAAACAGTTACCAAACCTTGTCAATGAAATCTTTTTATTTATCAGAAGGCTCTAAATAAAATGCTGCATAACCCTTTACTCCATATATACAGGTTTTATTGCATGTACCGCATGTGCATGCCATCTGATCTGGATCTACATTGGTCGTCTCTTGGTCAGAAATAACTGAATGAATCTAAAAGTGATCATTGTAGTTTCCTGATTATATGACATGTAAAGGACTTTCCATTTTAGAAGAAAAGCAGCACTGAATCCAGTGTTGCCAACAGATGATGATGATGATGATGATGATGATGATGATGATGATGATGATGATTTATTTAGGGTGAATATGTTCATTGAATTGATAAAAAGTCAAAGTAATCTGAAAAGAGAATTTTTATATAAATTAAGCATTGTTTTCCTTTTTAAAAAAGCACCATTTCCTGTATAATTTTTCAATGCTTGTTTGAATCAGATAATTGACTTCAAATTTAGAAAAATAAGAGGTTGGCAGTTTTTAAATATGCATCTTTAAAAACAATTTTTTATTAATTTTTATGCTCATTTCTAATTATTTGCTGACACTATTAGACAATCTTAAAATAATCACTGATCAAAGAAATAGTTGACAACAACTTGTCTAGGTTTGAATTTGAGCACATGTCCTTAAGAATGACAGTGATAATTTTATTTAATAAAAAGTGAACAATGTTCACCCTTACTGGACTACAAGGGCATAGTATAAAGTATGGAGTTTAGTCTTGGAGTGGAGTCTGCAGTCTGACCTTGAAGCTTAATTTTAGGAGTAAGAATTTGGAGTCTTACCTTGAAGATGGCTTTTTATTTTTTTTATTATTGTCTGATTTCTAAATAACAACCCCAAAATTGAATGAAGCTAATTTCAAGACCACTCCAACATTTTGCTCCAAAATATCAGTTCTAAAATTAAGCTCCAAAATCCAGCTCCAAGTCCTTACTCCAATCCAACACTCCACTTCATACTTTATGCTATGCCAACTGGAAGGATGTCTACAGACGTCGTCTACAATTGCTGAAACAAAGTTGTACACTAAGCTGAAAGGGTTGAAACAAATGAAGACTTTGATTAATAATATCCACAATTGCTTTCTATTGAATATAATTCCTTTACTTCTTTTGTCATTTGAAAAAACAACAACTGAAAAATACATTGTTCCATTGTTCTGCTGATGCATTTAAAAATTTAAGGTATGCCATATGCATGATAGTCTGTGATTGATTGCAGGCCACATTAATTTCAAAATTATCATATAATTACTTTTCAGCAGAAAAAAATCATCTTTCTTCACAAGAATTGTTTAAAACATCAGAACTGTCAGAAAAGTATTTCGGAAACACTTCTATTTTGTATAGGGTATGAATGGTTTATTCATTAGTGAAGCAGGCCCACAACTGTGCTATTTAACAAAATATGTTGATACAATGGTTTTGGCCGTCAGATTCAGGATTGTAAAAACAGCATGTAGATCTGTCAGTTTCACCTTAAGACATGAGAAAGAAGTGAAATAAACATAAAGAAAAACTACTCCGTTAGACAAGCAGAATCGGCATTGACAGATTAAGTGAGGGAAAATAGTTTTATTTCTCGGCAATGGGTTTTTCCTCCTGTCTCAAAAACCTGACAAATAAATCAACTGATTGTTATCAAAGCAATAAAATGAGAATAACTTTTTCAAACATGTTTTTTACTTACAAACATCTGTTTCTGAAAGTGAGCAATAATTACAATTATAATATTCACAATTCAGAAGCTTACAGTTAGTTATATTTTACCATTTATTTTTAACCCTTCAAATTGTGAACAAAGGAACATTTAATTATGTAACCAGAGTAGATTCAGGGCCAAAAATTATAAACCTAAGATTGGAGACCAATCTCAAATCTCAAGCATCTGATTGGGTGAAATGAAAACATTAGTTTCTTTTTCGGCCAATTTTTCAGTCATTCAGATCCTTGAGATTTGAGACTGGTCTATATTCTCAGTTTTTTTTTCAGCCCCAGATCACTGCTAGGTCGCTCTGCTCAGGTCATCTTCATCTCTTTGCTACATACATGGGTTTTAAGAGCCACTCTTTTTCTTTTTGAAATTGGCATTTGAGCAAAATTATTTCATTTTCTGTGAACTGAATTATATTTGCTATGGAGAGGAAACATAAATGCCATTGACATCTAAGTGTTATTATGATCTTGACCTATGAGGTTCAGAGTCTGACCTGGATATTTTGCAAAACATAATCTTGATGCCATGAAAATAATTTTGTATCAAACTTTTACATAAAAACCTTTAAGGCATAACAAAGTTATGGCTTGAAAACACAATTCTTTTTACAGGAGAATATACCACTGAAATATGTGACATTGACCTTAAAAAGTTATTGAAATTCATTTGTGAACAACCTTATCTTGTTATAGTGAATAACAGTGCCATATCATTTCAAAATTCTCCTTTGAATATCAAAGTTTAGTTATTGATTTGAAAAAAAATATAACATTAACCTTTAAATGTGACCTTGACCTCCAAGCTATGGACATGCCAGTTATTTTGTGCAAAACATTCTATTTGTCTTATTGCAGTGTACCATATGATTTACAGATTCTTTAAATAAACCAGAGACACACAATTTTGTTGTGGGAGGCCACAAATACACCAGTGACGTTTAAGTTTGACTTTGACTTACAAGCTGCAGAACGGGCTTTTTAAGGACATTTATGTCAGTACATCATGAGTACCGTAGAACTATAATAACACACAAGAGCATTTGCTGTACTAATAGTATGGAAGAAGCTTTAACAGATTTTTATTTACTTGACAAATACCTATACAAATTATAACACTGTAAAACTGATTTTCTGACTTGTCTGTTTTCTTCATTTATTTAATCAATTTGCACAGAAACACTCCATACAGTGTTAACAGATTTTTTAAATACAAAATGCTGCAATCAACTTGGAGAAATTACTTAACCACATTTCCATCCAAATATCCAGCTCTGTGCTAAAGCAAGCAATTATTATTATCATCGGTTGACATATATGCTTAACCCTTTACTCCATATATACGCATTTTGCTCTTGTGCGACCAGTGTAGATCCAAACACTCATTATATCCATGCCGTCTGATTAGGATCTGGACTGTTTGGTTTTTTTAGAATTTTATACAAAAAAATTAAAAAGGGAACCATGCATTTCCTGAACAGATGGCATGGATGAGAGAACAGTGATCGGGATTTACATTGGTCAAACTTAGTATACAAGCCATGGAGTAAAGCAAAAGAGACAACTCCTTGATAGAAAGCCCAGACTTAGCAAATGCCACTATCATAATTTTGCTGTGCGCAATGAATTAACCCGAGATACATCTAAGGTGGATAGTTATCATAACTTGGGCAACAGTCATGTACAAGTTTAATTCAGTGCATCACCTGCAATTGAGAGAGCACAAACTCATTTTATGGTCTAAAGATTTTTTACAGGGTAATCATTTGTTCTAAAGCATGCCAAATCATTTTGGCAGTCTTTTCTTTACCTAATCTTCTGTGATAAAGCTTGTCTTAATGCTCTAATAGAACTGTCTGGTCTCCATTTGACTGGTAAAGCTAAACATGGCAATGATCGATTCAATCATTATTGACATCACTCAACAACTAAACATCATTCACATGTTCATCATAGCAATCACTTATTTTCTCATCCTTATCATCATCATCATCATCATCATCATCATCATCATCATCATCATGGTCATCATTGCCATCATTGTTATCATCATCATCAGTTGCAGCAGAAACATTACCACCACCACCTACATCATCATCATCATCATTCTCAACATCATCATTACTGCCATCAATAAAAACAGCATCCACAACAGCAGTATCAACAAAAGCATTTTAAGTTTGAAATTTTAAATGATATCTCTATATAATTTCACTTTATAATTCTTAACACATAAGAGATAATGCAATTTATATTACCATAATACCAAAATAAATATTTCTTAATTATATTCTTTAAAAAATTCTAAATGAAACTGTTCACTAATAAAAATGCCACTGACGTAAAATTTACATAAATACATAAATCTGTTGATCTTGTTTATGATTATCCAAAAATATAAACAAATCATCAGTTACCCCACAAGATGCTTAAAACATTGACAAACTTAATGAATTTTTAAGCAAACAGCTGAACCGCTACCGCATTCATTAGAAGACAAACCTATGTAAACTGTTCGACCAAAATGGAAAATGATTTAGTGTGAACAATGTGGTTCTGCCTAATTCTTCCAACAAAAAAAAATATTGGGTAAATATTTGCACAAATCGGTCTCTTCACAACCCGTACTATTTGTGCAAATATGGCTCGTGACAAATTTTCCCATAATCCCACTTGTTAGAGAACTGTCATGATCTAATGCTTTCTTTCCGCTTTTTATATCATTAATTTTTACATTTTCTTTAATAATGCACATTTGCTTATTTTGAAATTCATTAACAATGATTTGTAGCACAAAGCTGTGAATCTTTGTTGCAATAAATTCAGGTAAATTTGATTTTCTTTCTTTAACCTGAATCTGTTGCATGGGTGAAATGGGGAAAGACTTTAACCACAATCTACATGTATTCATAATCTGCTGTTTTGAAGTTTAAATGGACTGGTCTATGACTGTAATCTGCTGTATTGAAAAAATATATTGGTCTTTATCTGCAATCTGCTGTATTGAAGTAATAGACTGGTTTATGACTGTAATCTGCTGTATTGAAATAATACATTGGTCTCTATCTGTAATCGGCTGTATTGAAGTATTAGACTGGTCTATGACTTTTATCTGCTGTATTGAAATAATACATTGGTCTTTATCTGTAATCTGCTGTTTTGAAGAAATAGACTGGTCTTTATTTGTAATTTGTTGAATTTAAATAATAGACTGGTCTTGTAATCTGCTGTATTGAAATAATAGACTTGTCTTTACCAAAAATCTTCTGTATTGAAATAATAGACTAATCTGTTATCTGCTGTATTACAATAATAGACTGGTCTTTAACTGTAATCTGCTGTATTGAAATATGACTAAGACTCTTTTTTAACAGTACTTTGCTGTATGGAAATAACAGACTGGTCTTAGGCTAAACACAATCAGCTTTACTTGAGGATTGAATCAATATTTGATAGTTTTCATTTGGGTATGGAAAGCAGTTGGGTTGTTTAAAAGAGAGTGAAGCCTGAAGCACTGACTGTTTTTCATACTCAGATGAACACTACCAAATAGTGATTAAATCTGTATATTTACACACATAAATACTCTCATTATTACAGAATCTATTATAAAAATTTATTATATGACAGCTTTTTTTAATGGCTGTTGGAACATCAAGGTTATAAAACAAAGCCAATGACAGCATATTTATTTTCGCAGCAAATCGTGGTTTTTAGGTACCTTAACACCAAGTTTGTTGACCACTAAGGTCAAAAAATTCTTTAGGTTTTGGTAAGAAACATTTTTAATTGAAAGTCAGCCTGACCCTGAACTCTTAGAACCTTCTGAAATAACAACCTTTCATCTGATCATAAGCAATCTACATACCAAGTTCATGTGACTTTAGGGCAAACCATCATTTTATTTATTGATCTGATACAATGGCCATGACCTTCAAGGTTTTGCTGCCCAGACCCTTGTCCAAAATCAACATGGGCCATTTACTGATCAAGATGTAATCTACATACCAAGTTTGGCAAACAGTTTACAAACTATCTTCATTTAATGGTCAGAAATAAATATTCAGTTGAAGGTCAATCATGTAACCTTGAGCTTTGACCTTTTACACCTATAACAATATGTTCTTCTACTCCCCAATCAATCTCTCTACTGTTGGTTTATATTTCTTCACCTATTTATCGGAATACCTAAAGTATAATTATATGGAAGGACAAATGGAAAAATGTGCTTCAACATAATACTCTTTGTCATATAAAAATTTGTATGTTTGATCTCAAATTTAGATTATGCACATCATTTCCATATGTATTGCACTCTGCCCTGTTACTCTAAAATATTCCCGAAGAAGAAACTGAAGGAAAAAAATAACGGGGGAAAAATCACAGCAGATTGGAGGATTAGTGAAAGTACATTCTATTTTACATGTGTGGCTTTCACCAGAAACAACTGCATATAGAAGTTCAACTTTGACATTTTCAGCTTCTAATAAAAGTTTGATGATTATCTGTCAAAAAAAATCTTCTAAGCTGCAAGTTATAAAAATAATTATGAACAATTCTGATAAAGAATGAAAAGGTGCAAACAATGAAAATAAAGGAGCTTACCTTCACAGAGAAGATAATGAAAGACCAACAGGCATGCATATCAAAAGATGTTTACTACTCCATGAATATGGCTTATTTTTTATGTACTACATTGTAGATCCAGATCAGCTTGGACATCCATGCAGTCTGTTCACTTTTAGATAAAGAAGATCTAGATCAGAATGCATACAAGAACAGACTGATCTGAATCTACACTGGTAGTACATGGGATATCAGTGGTGTTGATGGAGTACTGGATTAAACTCAACAAAAAGACGATTCTAAAGATCATGAAATCTTTCTATCTTAAACCTTTCTAGATAGATATGCCAATAGCACATTGGTAGATCCAGATCAGCTGGCACATCCATGCCACCTCATCAGGATCTACACTGTTTGCTTTTTGATTGGTTATTTCCGACCAAGATGTGATCAGTGCAGATACAGATACAATAGCACAGAATGATCTGGATCTACAATGTTCTCACATGCAATAAAGGTGTATCGATGGATTAAAGGGTTAAACTTTTTAAAAAGATTTTTAGGATATTCGAATGCTTCCACCTGCTGAAAGAGAATCCGTAACAATGCAAGCAGTCTGGTCACCAGTGGTAATAAAAGCACTCATCTTCAAAGCAGGCCGGCATTGGAGTCAAAAGGATGGCAAACTCACCTGATGTGTCCTAACATGTTTCCTGAAGCCTCGGTAAAAGTTAATCCCACATCAAATGAAACTGTTCATTAAAACACAAGTATGGGGAGAGATAATATCAAAAACAAATATTGCTTTTCAATTTCTGGACAAAATCACTGTAAACACTTAATCTGTAGTACATATGGACACTACCAGATTTTAGCAAACAGTGTCTTAAAAGCACTTTCTGTTTTCAAACATTTAAGCACACACGCTTGAACTGTTTAAAAACTGAATTAGATAATGAAATGCTGAGAAATTCTAATAAGGGTTTTCCATAGCTTTATATTTGACTTTCATGTTCAAATATTTACACAGATTGAACACATGAAAAATGTTTTGACTACCTTTAAACAGAGGAACAACCATAAGGTCAACCATCTTCTCATACAACCTATTGAAAACTTTCTTTTTTGGCAAGTTGTGACAGTGGGTGGTGGGGAGCATTGAGGATAAGATATTGTAACAGAGCTCTTCACATCACCTGAAAGTGGTTTCAGGGAGTCGCTTGTATTTATTTTTCCCATAAACATATCACCACCATCTTTATATAACCCTTTAGTCCATATATACTCGGTTTTACACATGTGCCACCAGTGTAAATCCAGATCAGCTGGCACATCTGTGCCCTCTGATCTGGATCTGCACCAGAAATAACCTAATAAATATAAAAGCGAACAGTTTAGATCCTGATTAGATTGCAGGGATGTGCAAACTTATCTGGATCTACATGATTCGCCCAAGCAACTTATCTGAATCTACACTATTCGCCCAAGCAATAATTAGGCATACTATATATGGAAGGAAAGGTTAATCCTCGGGTGCAAAAGACTACTGGCTTGAAATTGCAAGATCTTTAGTAACAACATGAAAAACTGAGTCCATGAGAGGATGATGATTGTCAATCTCTGAATGCAGTACCAGAACATGTGAAACATCACCCTTGTTGTCTTTTGACTCTTAACAGACATCATTTATATTTGTCAGGGATATATATGTGAGGTTTGGATCCATCAATCCATGGGATATGGCTTTTATTCACGGGCATACAGTGTAGATCCAGATCAGCCGGCACATCTGTTTCATCTGATCAGGATCTACTGTTTGCAGTTCTGAATATGAAGAAAGTCAAAAATTGAACAGTATAAATCTATCAGTTTTATTTTTATCATGGGTCCAGCTTTGAGACCAGCATCAAAGTAGTGCAAGAATTGCTCAGCATTTCCATTCCCAGTTCTATTTTATTGCAACCTTTAAATGTTCCTGTTCCTATTTTCAAATATTTACTTCTTGTCAAAGCCTGCAATGGTCTCCTCAGCTGTCGGTGACATTTTATTGCTCTGGAGACCAATTGCTTTGGCAGAAATTATGCTGCTGTTAATACTCACTGATAAGTGCTTAATTGCGATTTAATGATTCTGTCCATTTACAGCATTATAAAGTGGATGTTGCACATTTTAATTGTTTAGGTGCAATATTACACTGAGAATCAACCTTTGGAGCACTATGCTCAGTACTAAAGTCACATATGCAACCAATTTAATCTAAGTGTGCAGATGTATAGCATGGGCCCAAGATCATAAAACTAAGACTGGAGACCAGTCTCAAATCTATAGCATATGACTGGCTGAAAATGTGACCAGTCACAATTTAAGCTAATGAGATGCTTGAGATTTGAGATTTGTCTCCAGTTATAGATTTATGATATTGGGCCCAGGCTACACATCTGCACACTCTCATCAGGGTCTACATGTGGGGTGGCTGTAATCTCATGGGTGACCAGTGTAAATCCAGATCAGATGCTACATCTGTGCTGTCTGGTGATGATATACACTATTCACTTTTCGATTCATTAAGTTAAAGAGACCAGTGCTGATCAGATGGGACAGATGTGCCAGCTGATCAGGATCTACATTTGTCACACATGCAATAACTCAATAATATGGCATAAAGGGTTAAGTAGGTTATGCATTAATGCAGGAGAACTGTTTACACAGTCTGCAAACTTGTTTTGTACTCTCTCTGCAATGACACTAAATTGTAACCGTACCTAAATCTGCCAACTAACGAAAGACTGAATAAGCCACCTCTTTTTGTATGTGACAGACAAATATTTCAAAATTATGTTTTTATGATATAAATCAAGATTTACTTCTTAGGCTGCCCATAAATAAGTGGTGTCACCAGGAAAGCGACTGCTATATATTGTTCCTCTATTGTTATTTTATTACTTGGCGCACACTTCCTAGGCTCCATGGTGGGGGTATTTCAACAATAACCACCAATTCTAATGATAAACAGTCACCAGTTTTTATCTATTCAGAAAATAATTTTATATATCAAATCATACATAAATTATAACTGAAAGAATTTATATACTAAGCGCAGTTTGTCATCATGAAAAAATATGTAAGAAGGTAAAACCAGTCTAAGATTTTTTAAGTTGCTGAAATACGAGATATTTTTTATTTTCATGTATTGATTTCCATTCTTCGATATATCTGGCAAATTATATTGTATCAAAGTAACATGCAAGACATGCATGTCTGTTCAAGGTAAACAATATTTTTGTGGTCGAAACTGACAAAGTACATTTTTACTAACACTTGGTATTTGAGAAATTAAAGTTTCATCTGAATTTTTGATATTTCATGTATCTGTTGTATTAGAATGGAAATGTTTTCAAAGTGCATTTTTAAAATGCTTAGATGTAGGCACTACACAATACAGTCAACACTTTCTTCCATATATGCCTTTCATCGCTTTAGCGAACAGTGAAGATCCATACCATCTGATCAGGATCGGCACTGTTTGCTTTTTGGTCAGAAATACCTCAATAAATCAAAAAGCAAACAGTGTAGATCCTGGTCAGAGAGCACAGATGTGTCTGCTGATCTGTCATATAGGCGTATATATGGAAAAATTTGGGTTACCATATTTCTGTAAAACACCCAATGAGCAATGAAAGAACTGGATCAAACTGAAAGAAAGGTGAGTACATTTCATAAATTGAGTGGGTCAAGGGTTAATATCCGAACCATGATTATCATGGGTGCATTGGAATATTTAGACAAAGTTGTTCTTAATATTTATATATATTCAATTATTTAACTCTTTCCTCCATAGATACGCATTTATAACAGGGGCGAACAGTGTAGATCTAGATCAGCTAGCATATTTATACCATCTGATCAGGATCTGCACTGTTCCCTTTTTTATTTATTAGGTTATTTCTGACCAAAAAGTGAACAGTGCAGATCCTGATCAGATAGCATGGATGTGCCTACTGATCTGGATCTACACTATTTGCACATGCAATAAAATGTGTATAATTATATGCCAGGAGGAAAGTGTTGACATATCATCATTCATACAGGAGATACTACAGCAGTGAAAACCTCGTCATTGTCAGAAAGTATACACTACTATATGTCCTGCTGGCACTGTTGTAAAAGCACCTGCATGATTCCTGCCGAGAAAAAATACCAGTATTTCACAACATGAATGGCAGAACGATCACCTCAAGAAATCATTGCATATGTTTATCTCCAACTCGCGCATGATTACTACAGAGCCCCTACAGAAACAATAAACACCTCTGAAGCTGGTTTTTATAATTGCTTCTTGCAATGGTTGATGGAAAAGACAGAGAACCAGACAATAGACGGCAGTATGCTGGAACCAGAGACTTCAAGGTGCAGACAGACAGCTCTAAGGTGATAAAATGTATCTGCATAATTTCTAATATGTTTTATAGTGAGCTTTTAACTCTTCATCTACTGCACTTTAAAAATGGACTTAATTACATGTGGTGCTAACCCACTATATATTTATGTAATAGAATACATTTCTATCAATCTGAACCAGTCTATTTCATGTTCTTAATGGTGTTTTCCAAAATTTCTTTAACTCTTTACTCCATGGATACAACTTTTATCACATAGGCAAACAGTGTAGATCCAGATTAGCCAGCATATCAGAACTTTCTGATCTGGATCAAACAGTGTAGAACCAGACTAACCAGCACATCAGCACTACATCAGCACTATCTGATCTGGATCAAACAATTTAGATCTAGATTAACCTACATATTCGCAACCACACTGATCTTAAATGCTACAGCAAACAGAACCTTAAGCTGTGAGCACAACTACTGTAAACCTGGCACGAATCCTCACTGATTTTAGTTTTATTGTTTGTTACTTGTTGAAGGAGCCACAGTCAGAATGTTTGTGGACCTCACACATTATAGAAGGTTAAAGAAAATGAACAGAAAACTGCTAGTATTTAGCTATTTATTTTGAGTCAACTGGTTCCTAATCCTAATTAAGATGAACTGACAGTGGTGGGTCTCTATTAATTCAAGAAAGTTTAATTTTAGAGAATTTTTGGAAAAGAAAATGAAGACATATGCAATAATTACTGCTAAAAATCAACACAATCTTTCTCTTGCCAAAACTGATGATAAAAATGTCTGATCGTATTTGAAGAATTTTAATTTTTGAGTTTGAAGGGTTTCAAAGCACCTGCCTGTCTTATCCCAGAACCAGTAATTTATGAGTACCCAGCACTTATGGACCTGGGCTTATCAGGCAGTTCCTCAATATTAAGATGCTAGGTGTTTTAAGTACCACTTTTTAAGAAATCATGCAAAATGATTAAGATAAAATTTTCTGGATTTTGTTCTCCAATTACCCTTCCAGCAACTTCAAAGAAGATTCAAATTTATTACCACACTTTATTGTTTAGATAAATTCTAAAAACGTGGATTCAATTTCAAATATTTAGATACTTAATTGTACTAAATCGGATTTGAAAGTGTAGCTTAAACTTCATTTTGACATACTAAAAAAGCAATTTATGCCACTTGAATGTGAAACCAAAAACTAGTTTCGAATTGGTTGCAACACAGTTTGATAGTTTATGTGACAGCCCAGGGTTTTGAAGTGAAGGGATATTCCAGGGAGTGGATATTAAAATAGTGACATCTTGTCAATCTAGGCGTTTTCTGAATGGGGATAAACTTGAACTTCGAGGATAAACTTGAACTTCGGAAGATTTATGGTATGCTGCATACCAGTAATGACCTGGGCCCAAGATCATTTAACTAAAACTGGAGACCAGTCTCAAATCTCAAGCATATCAACTGGTCGCCATTTCAGCCAATCAGATGCTTGAGATTTGGGACTGGTTTTATGTACTTGGACCCAGCATCCAAAGTTGTTTCATTCCCCCCAAAGGTCACTTTACATGAAGGTGATTTTCTTATGTTTATTCCAATGCAGGCGATAAGTTGCCAATGCAAAACATCTGTAAGATCTGTGTATGTGTTTCAAGTTTTCTTAATTTTGAGGTGCACCAAGCCAGGAAAATACAGCTATCCATAACTTCAAACGAAGTTCAAAAGCAACATAGTATCATTTTGAGCTTGACAACTTCTATAATAACAAAATAATTCTATAGCAGCATTAGCAGACTTCTCCATAATACATTATTTAGATATATCTAACAGATGCACATAAACATTTTGTTTGAAGTCTGCATACAGGGGACAGATTAGCCTTGTCCTCTGTATTACTCTCCTAACACTTTTTTAAGCTCCAAAACATCCAGCACTGACATTTTAAGGGCAATCTTTTGAGTTTTTGTTGCAATAAAATTTCTAACATTTCAGCCAATTCGATGCTTGAGATTTGAGACTGGTTTTCATTCTCAGCTTTATAACCTTTGAACTAGATCTCCATGGAAGCACATCTGAAAACTGTATCATTTGGAACCAACAAATTCTTTCAGCGCATATCTTAGTTTTTGAGCATAACCCCGGAAAGAAATTCATTAAAGTACGTTTGTTACACCAAGTATTCAACTCGGGACCTGTGACACTTGGGCTTCATCCATACCTTCATTGAACAAAACTCTGTTTGATGGATAGTTTTGGAGTGTGTAGATTTATTATAACTGTGTAAATAACTTACCCCTGGCTGTTCATCTTCATCAGACCCAGGGGATGCTGTGCGCTTTATAGGTTTTGCACATTCCTCCATTGTTCCTCGTGGGCTTCCCACAATCCTATGCTCTAGTAAGGTCATAGGTCATTCAAGGCTACATAATATCCTGAAATTTTCAAATAATAATTATGTGAGAAACAAGAATTCTAGGATTCTTTTTTTTTTTCAATTTTACAGACTAAGGGAAACAACTCTGACAAGTATTCTTAGTGTTACAAAGGGAAACAAATAGTTTCTATTTCCAAGGGAGTATACTGCTGAAAAAAAAACTAAATGCTCCAACACCAATTACCTCCCTCTAAATTCTAAACAAAACTATCTACTTTAGGGGATTTTCAAATTAAAGAATTTCATTTTCTTTTGGTTTTAATTCATACTTAGTCATAACAGCACACAATTACAATGTTTACTTTTATGTTGGTTTAAATACATGGGCACTATGACCAGACAAGTAATGCCTATCACACTTGTTCTTTAAAAAATTGCATGGTTTTCAGTTTTAGAAATGCCTAACCAGAAATGTTCTTTCACCACATGTAATTTGCATATAAAGTAATAAATGTATTCACTACATGATGTGTTTTTTGTTGCTTTTGAAGAAAAATGCAGTTTTCCACCAATTTTATATTATTAAAACACTTATTTATGGGTTTCAATTACCCCACCCCCTTAAAATACAACATTTCCACCAATTTTAACACATTAAAATGTTTTACAAGATATATAATTTAATAAACCAAGTTATTTTACCATATATTTCATAAAAAACATAGTATGCATTGAAAGGAATGATCAACATGAGCCTGTTTTTCACATTTCATGACAGATAGAGGCTAGATCTGGTACAGGAGAACTTAATTTTGGAACCTTTTTGACATAGCATGCCATCTTTTAGCCTTATTTTCTGGAATTTCTTAGTGATAATGCTCATGATTTGACACAAATCATGTAAAGAGTGTTTCATTCTGTGATATAAACCTATGTCTTGAAATATAATTCATGACTCACAGAGAAATATAACAATTTATATGAAAAATATACCATATTTTGACTAAATTGAAGAAAATAAAATATATACTAGACTGTGCCCACAGGACACTGATGCCCCCACTGCTGCAATAACATTTGTTACAAAATTTTGTACCAGGTATTAACAACATGTGGTGATCATGATTAGTAAATGAGGACTAAGTGCCACAAAATTTAATAACTAACATAAACAAAAGGCCATAACTGTGGTGAAAATTGTTGCAAGACAATGTCCTTTACAACAATCTTCACATCATGTCTAATCATCTGTGCAAGTTTGAAAGAAATCAGCCAAATAGAAAATGTGAAGTTGATGCCACAAAATTTTGTAAGTGAAATAAACAAAGGGCCATAACTGTGGTAAAAATGGCAGCAGAAAAAAAATCTTTTTTTATGATCATCTACCCAGCCATCTTGATCATGTGTGCAAGTTAGAAAGAAATCTGTCCAAAAGTAAATGAGGAGTTGATGCCACAAGATATTATTACTGAAAAAAACAAAGGGCCATAACTCTGGTAAAAATAGTCACAGGAAAAAATCCTTTCTTCACGATCATCTACACATCCTGCTTCATCATCTGTGCATGTTTGCAAGGAATCTGCCCTGTAGTTTAGGAGGAGTTGATGCCACAAGATTTAATTGCTGAAATTAACAAAGGGCCATAACTCTGGTAAAAATGGTCGCAGGAAAAAATCCTTTCGTTACGATCATCTACACGTCCTGCTTCATCATCTGTGCAAGTTCGCAAGAAATCTGCCTTATAGTTTTGGAGAATTGATGCCACAAGATTTAATTACTGAAATTAACAAAGGGCCATAACTCTGGTAAAAATGGTCGCAGGAAAAAATCCTTTCTTTACGATCATCTACACATCCCGCTTCATCATCTGTGCAAGTTCGCAAGAAATCTGCCTTATAGTTTTGGAGGAGTTGACACCACAAGATTTAATTAATGAATATAACAAAGGGCCATAACTCTGGTAAAAATGGTCGCAGGAAGAAATCCTTTCTTCACGATTATCTACACATCCTGCTTCATCATCTGTGCAAGTTTGCAAGAAATCTGCCTTGTAGTTTAGGAGGAGTTGACGCCACAAGATTTTATAACTGAAATTAACAAAGGGCCATAACTCTGGTAAAAATGGTCGCAGGAAAAAATCCTTTCTTTACAATCATCTACACATCCTGCTTGATCATCTGTGCAAGTTTGAAAGAAATCCGCCTTATAGTTTAGGAGGAGTTGATGCCACAAGATTTGGGGACGTACGGACGTACGTACGGACGGACGAGTGCAACTCTATATGCCTCCCACTTTGTGGTGGCATAAAAAATAATAATAAGGCTGAAATACACCCAAAATATGCATTTTATTGATAAAACAAACTTCAAGAAGCTCATTCCAATCAAAATCCACATTACCATGACTACTTTCAGTGAATAAAGGGACCAAATGTTAGATTTTAATCAATTTTGCATATTCAAGGGAGGTAATCACAATAATGGAAAGACAGTTATCTGTTGTTTATCAATTCATTGTGGTTCATAACCTTGCTAATTTGAATGTTTTTAAACATTACAACTGAAATACAACTTAAATTAGATTTAGTTCACTATATTTGAAGAAAGAGATAAAAATCTAAACTCTAGTGGGGTGACAAATGCATTATAATAACACTACACCCCTGCATTCTTTCAAATTGCATCATTTTAAAAGAGCTCAGAGACCACCAAAACTAAACAAAATAAAGCTGGAAGCAGTCTGTTTGTTTTAAACTATTATGAAAGATGTTTTTGGGCCAAAATGCTGCAAAATTTACAAAAATGTTGCCTCGGATATTCAATGTGACTTGTTGGGAAAAAAATTTTGAAAGGCATCTTCTCGCAACAAAATATTTATCGCAAAAAGTAATAAAATAATTTTGACAAAATCTTTTCGTGCAAAATGCATTCCAAAACATTCGCGAAGAATGCCGGAAACATTTTTACATGCAGAATCCTTGAACACATAGGAAACTATAAAACCACATGTGATGTAGACCACTATTATTTGTTTGGCACCAAAATTCCAACCCACATGATACTAATATTACTCAATGTGCATTTGTATGAAATCTTTATATAATACATGAGCCATTTTCCCTTAATTATGGTACATGTTCTATTAATCTACAAGTTTTAAGCAATAAAATATGCAGAAAACCCTTACTAGTGCTCCTTCTAGTACTAATCAAGCATTGTTTACATCCAGGCTTTAGGTCAGAGACCACTAAATAGTTTCCCATAGACTTACATTATAAGATTTGGTCCTCCTGTGATTTTATTTACACGACTTGTTCCAAAACTACCCCAGATTTGCGTAGTGGCACTCTTGGGAAATGCAAAAATGACCAAGAATTGGTGCCTTCACCAACTCATTCTCTCAGCATTTTAAACCGAAAGTAACCACCCCCAGAATGTAAACAAATCTCTAACCCAAAATAAGGAAAGTACCAACTTCTTTAAAGTGACACAAATCACCTTTCAAACAGTGTTTTAAATAATCATTTTTATTTTTAAGTATATAATTAAAGTCATTTTACATTTTTGAAAACAAAAAATTATTTCTATTCTCTATAGTTTTGGCCAATGAATCTTTGAAAATAAATTAAGCCCGAATCGTCCCTAGACAAAATTGTCCAATCCGCGACAGGCTTTTCTATTTACTGTCCTCTGACCTACCACCAGCATAATTATGTATGGTTATTTTGTTCATCACCACCCCTACCTCTACTATCCAACTTCATTGCTTGTAAAGTCAAATACTCTAATGTAAGAGATGAATTTAACCATTGAAGCCCCAAGCATTTGCAACCAGTGAATTGCCAGATCATTATGTGCATCTGCAGTTTGATTAGGGTCCATTTACCCATAGATATGCCTTTATTGCATGGGCAAACAGTGTAGATTCAGATCAGCCGGCACATTCTGTGCCATATTATCAGGATCTACAATGTACAATTAAAGAATCATTAGGTTTCTGACCGATAAGCAAACAGTGTAGATATGCTGGTACATCTTTGCCATCTGATCAGGAACTACACTGTTTGCTTTTTGATTCATTAGGTTGTTTCTAACAAATCAGACAAGTGTTGATCCAGATTAAATGACATGAATGTTACAGCTGATCTGGATTTATACTGTTTGACCATCCGCAAAAAGTTTACTTGTATATTTTGAGTAAAGGGTTAATATCCCACTTGGAAGCTCCTGTCATAGACAGAGAGGCACATTCAAACCCTTTTGACAAAACACATAACACTGCTTAAAATCACCATATATCTTAAAACTTTTCTCCATGCACATGCCTTTAACCACAATCATGTATATACAGATTAGCCAGCAAATCTGTGCAGTATGATATAGATCTAAACTGGTTAATTCTCAGTCATAACAGAAAAGAGTAAAATATCTAAAAGCAAACAGTGTTCATGTGCAGGCAATTTGGATCTACAATGGTTGATCTTGGGATCAGCCATAAGGGAAATGCAGTAACA
Source organism: Corbicula japonica (assembly GCA_038501625.1). Taxonomy (NCBI): domain Eukaryota; kingdom Metazoa; phylum Mollusca; class Bivalvia; order Venerida; family Cyrenidae; genus Corbicula; species Corbicula japonica. The sequence continues at coordinate 11,182,772 of JAZAYU010000008.1, forward strand.
GTACAGTGGCAAGTTGTTTGCACAATTTTAGAGCTGAAGTGAGATCTGGTGTTTTGATGACTAGATTTCTGGTTTTTATGAAAACCTATAACAGCACTAAAAACCCTAGACTTTTTCCCAAATCTCATTATTAAATGATTTAAATGACAACCAAGTTTCTCTGAAAATTATCCAGAGTGGTTTCCGTATCTTCACACCTGAGATCTCCCTTCTTCTCTTTTAGTGAGCAAAACCACTTGCCATAGAAAAGAACAATATGCCTAGCCACTTACAATGGAAGGATAACAACATCGTCCTCAATCTCAAGGTACTACTGAAAAACAAAAATGTCATATAAAATAAATAGAATCAATTTAACACTTACATTGTTCAATGATTTATTATCAGAATAACAACAAGAGCTGTCAGAGGAGACAGAATGCTCCACTATTCGAATCAAGATTAAAACAATAACAATGATGGCCATACATTCATGTGCAATCAGCAAAAATATTAACAAGTGAATGGTAAGGGAGAAATTCATTTCAGATAACAGAAATAATTCCTTAATGTACCATAAATATTAAACTGAATAGGGGAATAACTATGAAATATTTCTGAATTTGTTAGAAAACTTGTTAGTAATTTTTTATTAGAGACATTTACTTTTAGTCAAATATCAATCACTTCAGTAATGTTACAGAAAAAGAACTGAAATGAAAATATAATGGAAGTTTGAAGTTGATACCTTAAGTATTTGCAAAGTTATCGATGAAGTGCACTTAAGTGAAAATATAAGTGAAACTAGAAATATGTCCATAGGACACGGATGCCCCCGCTATGCATCGTTTTCAGACACTCAAGTGCAATGATGGGAATAATAGCATTTCAAAGACAGTGATGTTCGAGTAATTATAAGAATATGGATAAACTTGAAGATCAAGTAAATTATTTGTATTTGTAGCACTGTTGTCTTCTCATTACGGAAATGTCTGTGAAGAAGTTGGTGGTAATGCAATGCAATGTCATAGTGAACATTTGTGCCAAGTTATTTTGAAATCCCTTCATTCATAAAGAAGTCATAGCCCGAACAAGTAAATTCAAGTTTTAGTAACCATGACCTTGACCTTGGACTTACAGGCATGGGTAATGTACGCAACACACCGCCTTGTCATGGTGAACATTTGTGCCAAGTTATTTTGAAAACCCTCCATTCAAAACAAAGTTATAGCACAGACAAGAAAATTCTATTTTTAGTAACAGTGACCTTGACCTTGGACCTACAGGCATGGACATGGTACACGACTCACCACCTTGTCATGGTGAACACTTCTGCCTAGTTATTTTGAAATTACTCTATTCCTAACGTAGTTACAACCCTGACAAGAAAATTCTATTTTAGTAACATGACCTTGACCTTGGACCTACAGGCATGGGCATGGTACGGGACACACCACCTTGTCATGATGAACATTTGTGTCAAGTTATTTTGAAATCACTCTATTCCTAACGAAGTTACAGCTCGGACAAGAGAATTCTATTTTTAGTAACAGTGACCTTGACCTACAGGCATGGGCATGGTATGCGATACACGGCCCTGTCATGGTGAACATTTGTGTCAAGTTATTTTGAAATCCCTCCATTTATAATGAAGTTACAGCCCGGACAAGAAAATTCTATTTTTAGTAACAGTGACCTTGACCTTGGACCTTCAGGGTTGGGTATTGTGCCGACACACTGCCTTGTCATAGTGAACATTTGTGCAAAGTTATTTTGAAATCCCTCCATTCATAACAAAGTAACAGCCCGGACAAGAAAATTCTATTTTTAGTAACAGTGACCTTGACCTTCGACCTACAGGCTTGGGCATGTAGGTGACACACCGTCTTGATATGGTGAACAATTATACCAAGTTATTTAAAAATCCAATAAGAAATAACAAAGTTATAGAGCGGACACGATTTTGCAAGAAAATTCTATTTTTAGTAACAGTGACCTTGACCTTGAATCTACAGGCATGGGTATTGTAAGCAACACACTGCCTTGTCATGGTGAACATTTGTGCCAAGTTATTTTGAAATCCCTCCATTCATAACGAAGTTAAGGGCCAAGTGGATATTTTGCTTAACACAAAATGTAAGTGAAAAAGGGGCATAATTTGAAAAATATTGGAAGCAGGGTTATGGGTCTTGTTGGTTATGATGTAGATTTTGATGGTGAAAATATATTTCAAGTTTCAAGGCAATATCTCAAGTAGTTTTAAAGTTATGGGCAAAATGCATATTTTGCTTAACACAAAATATAAGAAAAAAGGGGCATAACTTGAAATATATTGACATGGGATATATTGATATGGGTCTTGTTTGTAATGATGTAGAATTTGATGGTGAATATATATTCCAAGTTTCAAGTTGATATCTCAAGTAGTTTATAACTTATGGACCAAAGTGCATATTTTCCTTAACGCAAAATTTAAGTGAAAAAGGGGCATAACTTGAAAAATATTTGTAGCAGAGTTATGGGTGTTGTTGGTAATGATGTAGGTGAATATATATTCCAAGTTTCAAGTTGATATCATAAGTAGTTTTCAAGTTATGGACCAAAGTGCATTTTTTGTTTAACGGACGCCGACACCGACGCCGACACCGGGGCGAGTAGGATAGCTCCCCTATTCTTCCCCTTTTCTTCGAAAAGTCGAGCTACAAATGCTAACAGAGCTTTAATGAATCACAGTATGCTCAACAAAATATAACTAGAATTTGCATTTGAAAGGGGCATTACTCAAAAAAACAGTGAAACAGTAGTTATCATTCTTCTTGTCACTGATGGCTTTGTTAATGCAGATGATACTGTAAGTGAATAGGAACATTATTGTCAAAAGTATAGACAACATTTAGTTTCATGTAAATGTTAAGGGACAAGCCTAGATTTACCAACAAAAAACACAATAGCCCTTTTCCTATATATGCCTTTTATCCCATTTGCTAACAGTGTAGATCCATATCAGCTGGCATATTTGTGCCATCTGTAATATAATAAGCAACTACAGCGATATCAGTTCGTACTCGGTGAACCTGTAAGAAGGTCAGTGTGTCAGTGCAAGTTTGCACTGGACACACAGCCTGCGGATAGGGTCAGCCGGTGTATCGCTGTGGTTGCAGACTATTTATTATTACAATAGTTATATAACCCTAGCGACATTATCGTTAACTTGTTATTAACGGTAGGTAGGTAAACAGATAGGGTTCTATATAAATACCGGGCGAGCAAAGCTCTCCAGTGCGGCAGTCCTAGTAGCTCGTTCGAGCGACCACGACGAGGGCTCCTGGCCGACACACACTTACATTTTGTAAGTGTCTTCTATGCGGTAGCATAACGCTAAACCATCTAATCAGGATCTGCTATGTTTGCTTGGTCAGAAATATCCTTATAAAACAAAAAGCTAACGGTGCAGAACCTGATCAGATGGCACAGATGTGGGGCAGATCTGGATCTACACAGTCCACCCATAAAGGCATATATTATTATGGAGGGAATATACAATCCCAGACAAGGCTGATGACGTTAGATGGACACCGAAAATCATATTTAAGTAACATGACTTTGCCAAATACCATGTGTTCCAGGATAGATTAACCAATTTTAAATGCAGGTTAGATACAAACAAAATACAAAGTAGTGTCAGGAATATTTACAGTAATATAATATCCATTAAAAAGCTTTAAAGTCTCATATGACATTGTATCCCAGGTGTCACTGTAGGCCTCCCTGTCATATGAAACCACATCCTGATGTGTGCTGTGCAGATACTGAAGAAAATACTACTTAAATAAGGTATCAAAAACACTGAAATATCATCTCCTTAATATGTAAAAGGTGCATGGTTTACTGCCTATTAATGACGTATAATGTTATAACATTGGAAATTAAATTGAAATTTAAAGAGTGATGTCATTAACGTGCTATTTCATCTGGAAGTTGAAAAATTGCATCATCACTGTTCACTTAATATGTATCATCATCATCATCAACATCATCATCATCATTGTCATCATCATGGTCATTTTGAGTAAGTTTCTTGGTTGGTAGTATTGCAACACCTCTGAAGGAGATGTTTGGTTTGGTTTTATCAAATTTTCACTAACATTAAATTAATGGCTAGTTCACACTGTCCGGGTTTACAGACACAGTGCGCCCAAGCTTGATCTCAGCGGTAGCAAACCAATGCAAGCTCATTCTGGGGAGATAAGAGTCATCAAAGAAGCCCTTCCGGCATGATCTTCTCTTCACTATAATGCCACCAGGTGAAACCATGTTAAACCACCATGGGCTGTGTCCAAGGTGGAGATACGGTGACTGCTGGTTTGGTCATGGTGTGTCATGGAGGAGAGAGGACGTAGCTGGTCGAACTACAGTTTGGCACAGTAGCAGCTGGTGAATGCCAGTAAAGAAATGGTGGAGCAATGTTATGGCTATTGTGTAAACTGGTGGACGATGGTTCAACTAGAGAAGCCATATTTAAACCATGATTTTATATTTAAAATGCACTGATCTCTACTCAGTGTGGTTCTTCCCAGTGCTGCTACAGTAACTGTTGTGGTCCTGGATGGCCAAGGTGTCCGAACCGGGATGCACTAGGGGTGAATACGGGTGTGAAACAGGCTTCATGAATCTTCCCGGTTCATCCCGATTAACTGTCTATAATAAACCAGGATGCAGCAATGCATACACCTGACCGTGTGAACTAGGCTTAACATTTCCCATGGGCTACATGTCAGCACTAAAATGCAGTGCTCTGCAAATAAGGACTTAATATATAGATTTTTTTTAATGTTGTATTTTCTATGCCAAGATCCTTGGGCTTGGGTAATATGACACCCAGACTGGCAATATATCATCACATACACTATAAGAAACCAAATAACTATAATAATTTCTGCATGAAATTGCAACGTTTTTTTATCTACATATTCGTGCCAGTGAGCTAATATGTCAAGATGTGCTGACTGTCCATAAGTTAACAGTTGCTTGTAAGTTTTAAATGCCATAGAGATCAAATATTTATGTTGTCCTTTTGGAAGGAAAGGAGATATATATGGATAACTTAAACTGTCTGTCAGTCTGTGCACATAACATTTGCTAAAACTTTGCCACTTTTTATTATTGGAAATGAAAACATAGTTGTGATGCAGCCAAACTATATAGGTCAAGGTCACATTTGACAGAATTATGCCCCCTTTTTACTTAGATCTTTGTTGCAATAATTGTCGCAAAAACTTAACATCAGCTAAAATTTCTTAATATGTCCTGATTAAATGTTGAATGAAAACTGGAAGGGTCTCAATGCAGACAAAATATTTAGTTCAGGGTCACATTTGGCAGAGTAATCCCCCTTTTTGTACTGAGATTTTTCAAGAAAACATAACATTGTCTAACACTTTGCTATTTTTAACATTTCTTTATTAGACTTTACATAATGTAATCTGGTCATCTAAGGTGTACAATTCCACTGGAATGCAAGCGAGTAAATTATCCATTAAGTTGAGTGAAGTGGCTGAAACGCTCGACCGACCAGGCAAGTAAATTTTTCAGCAATTCACATCTGTTTTCTTCGGAAAATGAAATATTTTCACTTTGTTTAAAAATACAATTCGATTTCCGGTAAATCTGGCCAATTTCCAGTGTATTCGGAACGTTTCTGATGTAAATGTAACAGCAGCAATTTATTTTTATCCTCACTGGGTTTCCCAAATCAGAACAAGGCTGCAAATGCACATATTTTCCCGCCATATGTGAAAATGTCAAAACAAATGAAATATTTTCAAAAATCTAAGGGCGAGTTGTACTTTCTGTAAGGGTGACTGCTCTTTTTCATTCACTTAACCTGCAGGGTGAGTGGGTCCAAAAAAAATTGTACACCTTTGGTCATATCTTAAGATCAGATATAACTAAAAAGTTTAAGTTATGGTCATATTTTTGGATATTCTGACCAAGTAATGAACAGCAACACAAGTGTTCAACTGAATGCTCATCTAGTCTGAAGGATCATGTTTGTTTTTTTCATACTTTGTGTGTGGATGCTTTTTTTTTCAATAAACTTTTCAAACACCTGTTTGTTACCATGTTCAATACTGTATTTTAACAAGGCAGTCAAAACAACAGCAATATCCCCCGCCGCAGATGTGAATGTGGGAAAGGTTATGGATGGGCAGGTGGAAGCCAATTCAAGTGCAAGGGTATGTCGTGTTCAGATAAGTTTCAGAGTATTGGCCTGCTCAAACACCAGAGGCATTCTTGACCTTGACCCAGCCAGGTTGGAACATGGGTTCTGCACATCAGATTCATGAAGTGAACATTTAACTAAAGTTTCATGATATTCATTCCAGGGGTTCAGAAGATATGAACTGGACACGAAATGCATGGTTCAAATCTTCAAACACCACTGGTGACCTTGACATTGAACCGGCCATGTTGGAACAGGGGTTCTGCATGTTGTCTTCATGGGGAGAACATTTGACTAAAGTTTCATGAAATTCCTTCTAAGGGTTGAAAAGTTATGGACCGGACACGAAATATGCTCAAACACCACAGGCGGAGTTGACCTTGAGCCAGCCAGGTTGGAACATGGGTTCAGCACATCATGTTCATGAACTGAACATTTCACTTAAGTTTCATGATATTCATTCCAGGAGTTCAAAGGCCTCCAATTAACTTGCCAGTTTGTGTACATACACTGTATACAGCTGAGACCTCTCTTAAATTTAGTCTTAATATTTTGAGAATTTGCTTCAAAATTGTTGTTGTTGTTTTACATACAGTGAATAAAGTATTCAGAAAAGCCTGATTTTCAAAATGCTATAAAGTAAGAAAGTTTATTTTGTCAGTATCTATAGAAAATTACAAAATTTACCCTTTTAAATCTTCCAGAGCAAAGTTCTTAATATTGCATAACACAGATCTAAAAGTACATTAGGTCATTGACCACCAACTGGAGGAATAAACTCTGATAATGCATCCTAATAACATCTTAAGACTGAATCTAAATATAGCTGAAGACAGGTAGAAATATTGGAATTTTGATACTTGAAATTTTCACTCTGCTACTAAAATTTTGTTTCAAATGTTATCACTTAGAACAGCCAGTGAATGAAATATTCAGGAAAGATTGAATTTTAAGACGGTATAAGGTTTGTGTCAAAATCTGGTTGATAACTGTAGAAAATCAATGGTTAAAAACAGAATTTAAAAGGAAAATTTTTTAAAATCCCCAGGGCGGGGCCCCTGGGTAAATCAAGAATATGATTTTAATCATTTGAGTAGAGATCATCAATATCAATATTCTTACCAAATTTGATGACAATCGGACAAAAAATGTGACCTCTATTGAGTAAACAAAATTTTGATTTAATCCGACCTAGTGACCTTGACATTGAGCCGGCCATGTTGGAACATGGGTTCTGCATGTCGTCTTGATGGGGAGAACATTTGCCTAAAGTTTCATGAAAATCCTTCTAGGGGTTGAAAAGTTATGGACCAGACACAAAATGTGCGCGCACGGAAGAACGGACTGACGGACGGACGAGGACCATTCCATTGACCCCCAGCCGCAATGCGGCCGGGGATAACAAACTGAATTAAAGCTATTGACTTGCTGTTTTGTCTGTTATAAAGTATTTCTTTGGTTCCAGGTGTGACAGTTGTCACCATACATGTATGTTCATGTCATTTTTTTTACAGGAGATCATGTCGTGTGATGTATGGTGTTATTATCAAAATACCATAATACCAGTGCTTTTAAAGAATTGCCTTGTATACAAATGAAATAATACTTGAATATAATCACATTTTTATTATTTGATTTTTCCATAATTTCAATTAAAAAAACTGATAAAATTCCCTTTTTTGGATATGAGTGATGTCCACAAATAATGAGTGGATGGCTCAGTAAAAGATCGATCCAGATCGCTTGCAAATGTTAATCTTCCGTTTTGGCTAGGTGCATTTCTTTCAAACCCGCAAACATAACTTAGTACAGTGAACATTTGTTCAAACTTTGAGCCTAAAATGCTTCAACCAGTACAAATCAATAACATTCAACAAACAAATTATTGTAATTATCACTTTGAGTTGTTTTTAACCTTTTCTATTTAACCATGAAACGCTTTACAGGACATTAAAGAACAGAAAATAAAACCAGTCAGTTGTATGACTATCCTGAATGAAAAAAAATGCAGGCATTTATAATTACTGTTTTCAAACCAGTCTGTCAGAAATAAAAATATTTTGAGGAAAATTTCAAATAACCACCACTCAGCCATTCCTTGACTATTTTTAAAGTTTTATATTTAAATGTTAAATTTTTACTCCATATAGACAAATTTTATCACATGTGAGGTGGCATAAATCCAGATCAGCCTGCACATTCGTGCCATCTAATCAGGATCTACCCTGTTTGGCCATGCCATAAAGGTGTATATATAGAGTAAAGGGTTAAAATTTGTACTACTGGACATTCTGTTATAAGCAAACCAAACAACAGTTAATGCAGTTTGGGTTTTTAACATACACCTTTTATCACTTGGGCAAACACTGTAGATCCAGATCAGTTGTCACATCTGTGGCTAGAATCCTTCCATGGCTAGAATGTCTAACACTGTGAAAAAGAATCATGTCGTACTAATTTATGGTGTAATTTCTTAATACTTTTCTACACAATCCTTTAAAAATTAACAGTTTTTCACTAAGAATAGTAACTATTATCTTGTTTAGTTACGGTAACTGCCTACAAATTGTACAGATGGCACCACTATTTCTGGGGACATAAAGTTTGATTATCCATTGGATTATTCCATGGGATGGCTTTCATCCCATGGGAGAACAGAGTAGATCCAGATCAGCTAGAACAACCATGCAATCTGATCAGGATCTACACTGTTTGCTTTCTTGATTAATTAGCTTATTTGTAATCAAGATGCATCCAGTGTAGATCCAAATCAGACGGCTGATCTGGATCTACACTGGACACATGTTATAAAACGTGTATATATGTGGTAAAGGGGTTTTGTTATTGCTCAACACATATAATTTTTCAACTTCAGTGGATGACAATAAAAATCTAGAAAATGGATTTATAATAGTCTTATCAATAATCAATTAGTGTAAATGTTAAAATTTCTTTATTTTTTTTGTAAAAACATATTAGAAATGAAGAAGGCTGGCTTTTTGAAATGCATGTTTAAAAATATGCTTTTAAACAGCCCCAGACTGTGACTGTTGAAGGTTATAATGTCTCCATATAATTATATCAATTAATTATTCTGTATCTTTCACCCTGACTCCATGTAAAATTCCATTGCATAAAATTACAATCAGTCCAAAAACTCTTTATTATATCAAAATCACATTAAAACATGAAAAAATCTATCTTCTTCTACCTTAATTGGTGTATCTTTTAATGCATCAAGGTCACCAATGACTCGCTTTTCAAAAGAGTCATTATTGTCATTTACGACTTACTTTATATGCCAATAAATTCATATCATTAGATTTTTCTCCATCATTATGGTAAAGAATTCTTGTTTTTTATGTAGGGAAGAAATAATAAATTTTGTGCTTGAAAAGTCATGAAAGAACATATAATGGAATGTTCATATTCTGTAACTGATTAAAATACAATCCATTATTCATATTCATGGGGATATCCCCAATATGCAGCAGTGTATCAGAAAACAATATGCAGAAGTGTATCAGAAAAACAATATGCAGCGGTGTATCAGGAAAACAATATCCAGCGGTGTATCAGAAAAACAATATGCAGCGGTGTATCAGGAAACAATATGCAGCGGTGTATCAGAAAAACAATTTGCAGTGGTGTATCATGAAAGACAATGAGAAACCCTCAGAGATAATGCCTATTAATATAAGTAACTTGTAAATATTTTCATACATTTTAACCCTTTACTCAATATATACATATTTAATGTGAGTGACCATGTAGATTCAGATAAGCTGGCACATCCGTGCAGTCTGATCTGGATTTGCACTTGTTGCATCTTGGTCAGAATTAACCTAATGAATCGAAAGGTGAACAATGTAGATCCTGGAAGTGCTGTCAGATTTGGTTCTACACTGCCGATGCAATAAGGGGGTTATCTATGGTGTAAAGAGATGTGCAAAATTTTGTGCAAGCCCCTGAGCCTGGTGAAATTTAAGTTGGTATATTTAGCCAGGTTAACAGGTGCACCTTTTAAGCCTCATTAAATGTCTGTCTATGAACTGTTAACAAGTTATACTTAGTCACATTTCTTATACCTTCAAATTGAGCCTGGTTTAGCCCTTAACTCCATGGATAAGCCTTGATCACATGGGTGACCAGTGTAGACCCAAATCAGCCATCACATATGTGATGTCCAATCTGGATCGTCATTGGTCAGAAAAACCTAACAAATCAAAAAGACCCATGCAGATTCTGATAAGACAGCATGGATGTGCCAGCTGATCTTAAGCTCTACACTGTTAGTCCACACCATTATATGGAGGAAAGGGATAACCTACTCCCCCCCCCCCACCCCCACCCCCTATTGATAAAATACTATAAATGTTCACATTTAAATTAAAGAACAGAATTTCTAATTAAAGAAAAAGGAACATTAAAATAAATATTAACAAAACCAATTAAAGTAATTACAGGCTACTTCTGATCAAAGAAAAACAAATTATACATGAACAATGATTTCACTGCATATTGCATGAGAAAAACATTGATATTTAAACTAATACTTTTTAACAAAACAGAAAAAATACCTCACAATATATTAAGTATCTCCACAATATTGCATATGTTATGTACCCTCAAATGAACTTACATAAAAGCCTTGAAATTGTTTCAAACTGTAAATTATTGTTTATGTCAAAAGAATGTATGAAATATTATGCACCTGGGGCCTGATTCCTGGCAGACTGTTCATTTTATGTAAATTCCACATAGGGTAAATCTTAAAAAGAACAATATGAAATCAAATCAAACAAATTCCATGACAATTTTAATAAAATATTATTTTTATTAGTTTTATAAATAAACTTCAAGAAAAACGAAGGCGTCTGCTGTTCTAAAAACATGCTGGCAGCCATGTTGGAATTTGGCAGGCTGCACCAAAATGGTGGAAAGGTTTCAAAATTCACAACATATAGGTGTAAAATTACAAGTGTACTTTACCTGATATATGAATAATCTTTAGAAATTCCGTTACAATTAGTATCTAAACTCAATTATTCCAATCGAAAATGATTATTAACTTCTTTGCGGAAGTATAAATAGCAGATATTGTAACATGAGGTCTGTCATACAACTAACACACTGGATATTATTACATGAGAAGGTAGTTCTCTACCCTGTGATTTTTTCAATTGCAGTAAGGTATATACCCTTGCAAGAGGTAGTACAAAAGAACAACTGCCTCAATACGATATTGTTAAAATATCAGTTAACAGTTAATTAATGGAGTAAATGTGATTGACTAGGAAAAATATTAAATATATGTAACTGCAATACATGATAAACATTAAAAGACAGAAATAAATTCCCTGAAATAATTCAGATGTTTTAAGTTTGTAAAAGGTGTTAATTTTAATATGCATACATGACATAGCAATGTTTTCTCATTTATGAAGCTCAGATTCAACTTTTTTTTCAAGGAATGCATGTTCATTAAATACTTGAATAAAAATGCACATTAGGTATGTTATTCATTTTTATTATAAATGTAATTATTATTATTATTATTATTATTATTATTATAATTATAATTATTATTATTATTATTATTAAAATTAAACTTTAAAATCTGAGAGTAATGTCAGAAAACTGAAAATAAACAAACGAAAAAAATTATATTCAATAATAACTTACAGTGCAAGGAATAATATTATAATAATTTTTTCTGAAAAAAAAATGCTTTTTAGTTCATATTTCTATATTCATTATACAATCTTATAAGTTTAACTAAGTTAAGAGTTATTGTGTATCTACAATATAAGATACATACACACTGGGCAAATTTGATAGAGAAGAAAACTCCAGCACAGGTATTTACAACTCCAGAAATCCTAGCACAGCTTCTACCATATCAAAGTCTGCAACATGAGTAGTGAGACAGCTCACCTAACATGTTGCTATAAATAGACACCTGTGTAAAAAGTGCCAAGTAACATAACACAGTCTTCTGGAATACAATACAGAAAGTCACATCAAATTACACATTTTCACAAATGAAACACAAGTATAAGCTTTCCTAGGACAATCGTCTCCTGCTATAAATTATAATGTGCTTTAAAGTGTTAGTGAGTCAAATCATTTAGATAAATGTTAATAAACCCACAGCTTATGTTTTATCTGTAACCAGTGTAGACCCAGAACAGCTGACACATCTGCTGAACTGAAGGGTTTCTACACTGTTTGCCATTTGGACAATTTTCTTAATCTTAAAATATCGTTTCTTCAATCAACAGGGTAGGTAGGAATTTTATTTTTATTTAATATTTATTTTTTGGAAATTATAAATATACTTTATATTACACTTTCTTGCAAATAATACATTCATAAATTGCTGTTGTGGAAGCTTTATTCTGTCAGTTACACTAAATGTTTAAATAAATTACATCTGCTTTGAGTAATGTTTATTATGGGATTTTTCTTTGATATTTCAACATTTTATCATAAAAATAAACTAAAGTATGCCATTTTCAGTCAATAGTGATGTGTTACAAACAAAGTTTACAGGCCACTGAAAAAAAGATGAGTTAATTATATGTTTAGCAGATAAAGGGTTAACACTGTTAGTAGCCATTAACACAACACTAAGTCTTGTGTCCATTTAACCCTCTGCTCCGTGCACTTGTGTTTTATCGCTTGTGCAAACACTGTAGATCCAGATTGGCCAGCAAATCAGTTCTGTCCGATCAGGATCTATACTGTTCAGTTCTTCTTCAGAAATAACATAATTAATCAAAAAGCAAACAGTGTAGATTCAGATCAGATGGCACTGATCTGCCAGCTGAATACACACTTTGACATAAAAGAGGTATATATGCAGTAAACGGTTAACAAGCCAGAATTTATCAACTCCAGAAGCTGTTTATCTTTTTTTTCCCAAAAAAATTCTATTATCAATTTAACATCACAGTAATAATTGAAGGCACTAAACATCAAGTAACAAAATTGACATATTCCAACAGTCTGATCAACTAAATGCTAGAAGCAATGTCCATTATCCATTATAAGTGACTATGACTGTGACTGCGAAAATGGGCTAGACCAAATGAATAAGAACAAGTTTTGGTATTAAGGCTGTAACTATTGACCTACCATGTAGATCTTCTGGCCCCTTGTGGTTATCCTCTTGATCCCAGATAAACACAGATCTGCTTAAATACTCATCTCTTCTGATCTCTAAGTGTTGTTACTCAGTATACATAACAGTCTTCCATCAACAAACCTGAAATAATCCCAAATTTATCATCCAATGGGGTGTTGTTTATGACAGATTACCGAAACAATTTAAGCACATTAAGTTTCATATTAAAGTCATTTAAAGGGACATATCTAACAAAATAGTTGAAGAAGAGATATATTCTTGCTGCAGCAGAAGGCTTTGTTTGTGCAGATGATATATACCAAGTATTTTGTTAAATTAGGACAAGTACTTCTAAAGTTAAATGCAACATTAATTTTCATATAAAAGTCATTTGAAAGGGGCATAACTCAAAACAATGTCAAACATGAGTTATCAATCTTGTCACAGATGTCTTTGTTCATGCAGAAGATATTTTCCATGTATAAGATGAATAAAGCAAGTACTTTCTTGAATAAAGCAAGTACTTTCTAAGTTATACACAACATTAAGTTTCATATTAACTCTTTCCTGTATAGATACACCGTTATTTCAAGGGCGAACAGTTTAGATCGAGATCAGCTGGCACATCCATGCCGAAAGGTAAGGGTTAAAGTTGGATGACGTTTGGAAGCCGCCACCATCACTGCGACTGCTGCTAGACAATAGGATCTCTATATGACTGCCTGCTATCACAGGCAACACAACAATTTGGTATTCAGAAAGGCCTTCAAAGTGAATATGATGTGTTAAAAGTTTTCTATTTTTAACGTTTTATGAAATTACTTTACTGTCCCAGATACTGATGAGCTTATTTTTGTTCATAATAACTGTAATATTTGACTGCAGAACTTGCCGCAGCTTTGTTGCTTGGTGGATATGAGGCTAGCTTCAAACACGTCCTCTGGGTCAATCCTAAGCTTAAGAGCAACTTCTATACACATTTATGTGTTACTTCAAGGTTTTCATTGTGTAAGATAAAAATAATTGCAACTTGTACAAATTTAACTGCACAACTGAAATTTGAACTCAAGGACTTGTCAGAATTGCTCAGTTACATGTATGTTAGAAAAATCTGTCAATCTTGGTAACAATCAGCTGACGTGTTGAACAGTGTGAAGATTGCCTGAAGTAGGTATGAAGGGCCACATGAAGAGATCATAGCTGTGAACCTTTCAACATGATTAGGTGGGAAAATGTCTTCTAAAATGTGGGAAGTTGGTGTGAAAAAGAGAAATATTTAACATCCTAGTGTAGGTAAACTGTTGCTGACTGAATGTCTTCAATAAAAACTGCTTATTGTTAGAGCTATTGGGTATATAGACTATCATATGTTTGACCTCATGTTTGAGAAATTGTTATATATCGTGTGACAAAAGTTCGACCCTTAAAAACTGGGAGACCAAGGCTTTTATTCTGGAGACTTCACATTACTATGTAACAGATATGCAAAATGTAGTCCAGCTAAAAACTGACGACAGTCAGCAAAATGTAGTTCAGCTAAAAACTCATAAACATAGTATAAAATTATATGATACTGTTAGATATGGGTAACAGTATTGACATTTTTGTTTGGGATTTTCATTACTTCAACACAATTAGTAACAAAACTCAATTACATAAATATACAAATACTTAAATAGGAGGTCTGAAAGCTGGAGTTCTTTCAATCAGACGGAGTTTTAAATAGACAACTCATTATTCATTTAAAATTTATACATCTAACCATCGCCTTTTTATAGATGAAAATCTTTAAATTTGAATATCTGTTAACTTTTTATGCATACCCCATTTCCTGTTTTTGAAAATACCAACATGTGAATATTTTACAATAGACCTACAATTTCAACCAATTAAATGTAAATTAAAAATCTAGCTAGCTATAACAAGGTTTGATTTAACACTGGCGGCATTGTGTCCCTTCAAACTTAATGTGTCTCTATTGAACTCAACAATCAAACCTTCTCCTTATTCAAACATACTTTGAAAAATGTTTTCTAAGCATGCAAATTCTCTCTAGCTTTCATTTAGTTTCACACACTCATAAGGGGGGCATAAAAACTGATAGAATTTTTAATGCAACAAACCATGGATTTCTCCAATTATGAGAAGCTGAACATTTGAATATAAGCCTTTAATTAGCTTATGTCTCGGAGGCATGTCTCGGAGGCGACGTGTAGATCCAGTTTGATCAGGATCTACACTGCTCCCCCCTGGAATCCTTAACAGCCATATTTCATGGAGTTATGAAGCGACCCATATAGATCCAGATCAGGCTTGACTTTTGTTCAGGCTGACCAGGATCTACACTGCTCCCCCCTGGAATCCTTAACAGCCATATTTCATGGAGTTATGAAGCGACCCATATAGATCCAGATCAGGCTTGACTTTTGTTCAGGCTGATAAGGATCTTTACTTGTTGTTACTTAAAGGCATTGTATCATGGTGTATGACACTAACCCCTTTCTATTTTCCTGTTAGAATATTTTAGGCCCATAGTAGACCCTTATCAATCTGCACATCCATGCTTTCTAAATAGGATTTACAATGTTAGTTTAAAACCCTACACTCAATTTGAATTTATTGTATTGGAATGTCCCCTAGATATTTGAATATTCAAATGTTCAAATGTTTGTTGCCATCCCCAATATAAATCTAGATCAGCTGGCATATCCCTGTCATCTTACCATGATCTACACTATTTGTGACTTGATGAAAAAATTAAATTAAATTATGAAATAATGAGCATAAAACTTGAAGAAACTAGAATTATCACTGAAAGTGATTAAATACCCCCACATGTATGCTTGATAATTGAACTGGGAATGCTTCGAATCAATGGCATAATGTGCCCCACTTTCAATCCAAAGTGTCGTCTTCACAGTAGCCACATATTCAGCAAGTTTCATCACAATATCTCATTCCTTCTAAATTTATTGAGCAGAAATGGTTTAAATATGTTAGTAACAGTGGCCTTTATCTAACTTTTATCTAAGAACTGTGTGCCAAACATTGTTTATGAGAAATCATCCAGAAACCTTTTTTTCTATTTTTAGTAACAGTGACCTTGACCCCATCAGGCCCAATTTCAATACCAAGTTTCATCTTCACAGACACTACCTATATAGCAATTTTCATCACAATATCTCATTCTGAACCAAAGTTATTGAGCATACAGTTTATTTTCTATTTTTAGTAACAGTGACCTTGACCCCACAGGCCTTGAATCCCAAAAGACATCTTCACAAAAACCATCAATACACCAAATTTCATTTAAGAATCTCATTCCAAGCTATAGTTACTGAGTGGAAACGAAGTTTTGAAGTTTAAATAACAGTGACCTTGACCTTGAACCCACAGGCCCCAAAGTCAAACCTAATCTTTATCTTGTTATGTTACATCTGTGTCCCAAAAAATAATTAAATCTATGAAGTATTTCATGAGTTATAGTCCAGAAACAATTTTTCTTTTTTAAGTTACAGTGACCTTGACACTGACCCCTCAGGCCCCAAAGTCGAACTCGACCTGTATCTTCTGATATTACATATATGTACCAAAAAAGGATTTAATCTGTGAAGTTTTTCATGAGTTATTATCTGGAAACCCTTTTTCTATTTTTAGTAATACTGACCTTGACATTGACCCCACCAGCCCCAAAGTCGAACTTGACCTGTATCTTGTGATGTTACATCTATTTACCAAACAAGGATTAAATCTGTGAAGTGTTTCATGAGTTATCATCCGGAAACCATTTTTCTATTTTTAGTAACAGTGACCTTGACACTGATCCCACCAGCCCCAAAATCGAACTTGACCTGTATCTTATGACGATATATCTGTGTACCAAACATTATTTAATTCTGTCAAGCCTTTCATGAGTTATCATCTGGAAACGAAGAATCCCACCGACCGACCGACAGACCGACAGACCGACCGACCGACCGACAAGCTCACTCCTATATACCCCCTCAAACTTCGTTTGTGGGGGTATAAAAATCAAAATTCAGTGTAAAATCTGCGACAATTTTAATTGAAGCTACAGCCATTTTGCTACCACATTTTTTTAGTATGTGTTAAATACGTAGTAATGGATGAACAATTCCGAATATTTTATCGCTGTAATCACTGGTTTTTGGAAATGTCAGTAAACAGCAGATATGTTTTAAATAAACTTTAATAAAATAAACACATATTTTCGAGCACGAAATCGGACATCAGTTAACACTTTCCTCCATACTCATCTTTATTGTGTGGGTGAACAGTGTAGATCCAGATCAGATGGCATGGATGTGCCAGCTGATCTGGATCTACACTGGTCGCACAAAGTCATGCGCAAAAATGCGTATATATGGAGGAAAGGATTAAAAGAATACATTGTCAAATGGGAAATGATTTTTAAACATTAAACCATTTCCTATTTACTCAATGTAAATTTAGTTTACAATTTAGTAAACACATTTGACTAGAAATTGGAAAACTCTATCAGGAAAAAATACCCAATGTATTGGCCACAAAAGAATTACAACTCCATACAATGAATTTGTTGTATATGCAAGCAATATAATTTTCCTTGGAAAATCTATTGATGATTAAATGGGCTGACAGTGAAAACTTATAAATCGTTATAACATGCCTTAATGCAAACTATAAGCCTTGATATTTTCACTTCATATAAACATTATCCATAATGTTTCTTTGATTTTTAAAATTTTAAACTATATAAGATACCTTTTAAAAGTGACAGTCCATGATATTTTTTTTATTTTATATGATGCTAATACCATCACACCATCATAAATTAAATACAGAAGTTCAAAGTGATATGATGTTATTAAAATATTCATCCAACATAATGCTACGGTAGTTTTTCTTTAATGGGTTTTTTGGTTTTACTCTGGTGGGTCGTAATTATTTTGTTCTGTTTTTATTAGACTGCGCAAGCCTACATATAATAAATCAGCCTCATTTACATCTCTTAGCGGTGATGCAACAATTTTGTAATTAATGGCTCTAGTTGTGCAAAATAAGAAAACAAGTTGAATTTCTTGGATCTTTTTTGTGTTTCTGTCCATGTCGATATAAATTCTAACAATTTATGCAAACACTTACATTTCATTGACATTTTTACATAATAATAAGTCACATCAAATATGTTTCTTTTATTAGATTTATAAGAATAAACATAACAAGAACTATTTCTTCATGCTACTTTTTCCACAAATACAAAAATAAATTACATAATTAAATTTTATCGAGTTGGACTTTTTGGTGTTCACTTTCACCATAAGTTAGATAGGATACTGCATTTGCTTGATCTATACCCGTTTATTCCTCAGCTCTGGTGAAGAATATTTGTTTACATCTAGAGAAAACTCCAGTTGCTATTTTAAAAAAAACATTGGTTCAAATGTGCGTGGCTATTGCATTAGCTCTATGTGCGATGTCATTAGTCTTATCCCCGATGAGGGAGGACCACCAGACCCCCTTCTACCATTCAACTTATTCTTCCTTCTTGAAAACTTAACTACACACCTGGTGTAATCTAGCTTTGTTCTAGTATTGAAAAGCTTTGCATGATGTTAGGAAGACTTTCAGTTCTTTGATTTTGTTTAAATGTTAGAATCCTCTTCACATGGCGATAATTTATACCAAACTATGTGTTCAATCTTTACCTCAATAACCTAAAAGTTTTTCCATCAATGCTGTTTATATTTTTATTTTAACCCTTTACTCCTTATATACCTTAAAATTCCCTTTAAACACCCCTCCCCTAATAAATGCCCCATGTTATTTTTCGGGACATAAATCAGTTGATGCATATATATGTATTATCTTTCAGAATCTAGTTTCAGAATAAAAAAAATTAATAAAAATTGTATGTGCCTCATTTCAGAAAATGTAATGCCCCTGGGGTGTTTAAAAGGAAGTTTACAGTATTTGCCTTTATGGCATGGGTGAACAGATCAACCAGCACATCTGTGCCATCTGATCAGGATCTGCACAGTTTGCTTTCTGATTGATTAGGTTATTTCAAACCAAAAATAAAAGTGTATATTCTGAACAGACAGCAGGGAAACTATGGCCATGTATGTGGACCAAAAAAGTTAATTTTGTCTAGGAAACAGCGCAGTCTCGAGATATTCTGTTCTATGTGGCTGAAGCAGTCAATTATATGAGTGTAGTAAAAGTTGACTCTTTTTTTGTAAATAAGCACTGATGAAGTGGTGTTTACTTGATGTTCAGACTGGGCTATTTCACATGTTTTAGATATTTTTATGGACAAAATATTGCTGAAAAATCTTCAATATGTTTCTTACCATATTTCCAAGAACTCCAAATCAGTGATTTTGTTAAGACCTTGAGGACCTTGACCCTATAACCTTTAAACCAAGACCATCCTTCATATTAAGTTGTATACAACCCTTCTATTGTAAAACTTAGTTTCCACCTTAAAAATATGATATTGTTAATTTAAAGAAGAGAATTTTTCAATATAATATTCTCTTAAAAGTTAATAGAATCCAGGAAAAGCAATACAAATTCCCCCAAGAAAATCAAGTATGGAAAATATTAACAGTATGATAAAACAAATAAACATTAATTTTGCAAAAATGTCACAGCTGTGGTTTAATCTCCAAGTTGAAAATAACAATTAAAGAGTTAACATTGTAAAAGATCATAAAGCGTTTAATTCTAGAGTCTGACACTTTAATTTATAATAGTAATCCACCAAGGGTAAACACTTAGTTCAATGAATTCACTGCTATACTTTTACTCAGATAAAAGCACAGTATAATTAACGAACATTCTGCTATACAAAAAAAGAATTTCTATTCCAATCGAAAAATCTAACAAATGATTGGCAAACACTTTCGGATCATGCAGTGAATGGATCACAAGCAACAACTGGCCATACACAATACCAATGCCACGTTTCATGGTGTTACAAAGAAAATATATAACAAGTAATAGTTCTAAATAATTAGCACTTTACTCCATGGAACACATGGGTGACAGTGCAGGGTTTTTTTTCCTTAACAAACTGACGCCGATAGTCGGCGTCTTCCCCCGGGAAAAAAATTCCCCAATGTAAATTTTTTCCCCAACCAAAATCACTTTCCCCTTGTAAAGTGATAATTTTTTTAGCTAAATGTAAACAGAAGCTTAATTTATAGTTATGTTTAATCTATTTCATCTAAAATCTGCAAAATTTTCACAAATATTTGTTAGAAATTAGGTACGAACGCAACCTAGCATTATTTGTCGAATGTTACTAAATTTAGATTCGCTACGTCACAGACACTGTATCCTGGTCGTCAGCTTTAACATTACTGGTACTGGATTATCGTCGTGTTGGGAATTCTGCCTGCCAGTTTTAAGTGGATTTTACAACAGTTGAGTACCGTTAGCGAGCTTACGGCCGTAAATTACAGCTAATATACAACTCGTCCGCCACATTTCTCGATAACATACGTCCCGCGGACTTCCGAAAAAGAAAATCACAACCATCAACGTAGACAGTCGTAGTAAATTTAAACACCCCCTATAATCTTTCAGGTCACACCGTTTACGATTAGATAGAAAACATGTTTTGCTAAAACAATAAGCTCCGCCCACTTTAAAAATATCAACCAGTCGATTAAATGCATGCGCGCGCCGGTCTAATTATCGCCGGGGAATGTATTCTGACACCGGCCAAAAAAAAGAATCTGTTGTTTTGATAATTGGCAATTAATTGAAGATTAACTAAGTAAATTGCTAGTTGTCGTATATTGTCTTCGTCATGTTTTAAACGGATGCGGCTTGTTTGCACTGTCAGGTAAAACGAACGACGAAAAATGCAAAATAAGAAAAACAGAATACGGCGCCATGTTCTGTCACAAAAATACGAACCGTCAGGTGGAACAGATTCAAAACTGTGCCGGGCAATAATTTTTATCCCAAGAATTTTATATCCTGTATATTCCGGAGTATTAATTGAAGTCCAGATTTACGATGTGACTCACAACTACAATAAAAATTAATTATCGCGACATTTAAAAGTCAAAGTACCGTGTAATTTTATGATCATTTATCATCGTTCGTCGCGTGTTGTTGTAAACATTCACTGTAGCTAATACAAGTAAGAGTGTATAATAAACTAAAATTTCCCCAATTTTGAATTTTTTATGCATTTTTCCCCGTTTGACCAGCGTCCAGCCTCTTCCCCTCTTCCTTAGAAAAACCCCTGCAGTGTAGATCCAGATCAGCTGGCAGTTATGCTGTCTGAATAGCCAACTGAATCTAAAAGCAAACAATACAGATGCTATTAGCAGACTTTTCATCTTGCAGTTTGCTGGTCCCAGGTAATGTGTGGTTTGAAAGTACAGTTGAACTTGGATGGCTCAAACACCGTTCACTCATATACCACCCTTTTCTTGAACACAGTTTGTCTGGTTCCGAACTCTTTACAACTATTTTGTTCTTCCTCCAATCACTCACACTACCCATAACTGTTCAACTTTTCCATTGTGATCGGAGGTAGAAAAATTTAGTTATATAGAGTTCAAGTTTGGAACTGGACAGACTGTTCAAAGAGAAGGGTGAGCCACCGAAGTTCAACTGTATGTTTAAAACTAAAATTGTAGCACAGGTAAGCCTTTCCAACAGACCATTTAATATTTTTCCTTCACTTAACAGTTTTTTTAAACATTTTAAGGCATTTCCTCATCCAAATTAAACATACTTTTCTCACTTGTTCAGTCTATCCCCCTTGTACAATCAGATGTTTGTTGTAACAGGGCTTTTTCATGGGGGTTGGGGAAAAAGGCCCCTGAACAAACTGGGAATTTTTTTACACGGTACACATTGGTTTTACACAGGTTGCATACATAAATTCAAGCCATGTAGGCTTCACAGATCACTGATCAAAAGTAAACAAACTAATTTATTAAACTGAAAAGTCCTTTAATTATATGGATTCTTTTTTTTGTTTCTATTTTATAGGCCAAAAAGTTCTTTCTTGAAATTGGGATATTTTGTCTTTAAATTGGGAAAAATGGTCCCTGTTTGGCATTGGGAATGGGGCCCATTATCGGACCCGTGAGACTAGCTGAAAAAGCCCTGTGTAACCCTAAACTCCTTAAGATATGACTGTTACCCTTGGGAAAACACCGTAGATCCAGATCAGCCAGCACATACTGGATTAGGATCTACACTGTTTGCATTTTGATTTAAGTTATTTCTAGTCAATAAGCCTAATATGGCAAGCGCTTTGCACAATTAATCCGATATCCATGGTTATCAACCAATAACTATAGATATTGGCCTGATAACCCTAGTTATCGGCGATTACTAGGGTTACTTCCCAGTATCTATAGTAACTGTTACTGGTGAAAACCCTAGATTTCTGGCGACAACCCTAGTTATCTGACCAATAACATTGGATATCGCCAAAAACTATAGTTACAGACTGAAAGACATAATTCTAGGCGTTAACCATGGTTACCAGGCGATATCTAGGGTTTTCACCATTACCTTTTGATATTGGTATTATTATGCAATAAATATGGATGATAACTATGGTTATCTGCTGAGAACTAAAGTTTTCACCAATAACTATGGTACTAAGATGATGAATCAATTAACTGAAAGAATATATTCAGTCTTATAGTAAGCATAAAAATGTAACAACCAGTTATGATTTTTTCTGTCTGCCCTTTGTAAAATTATAGAGAACTTCCTAGAAAAGAGGAGAAATTCCTAGAAAAATAAAAGTAATCTAGAATAAATTACAACTTTCCACTGTATGACAGCTGTATGCTTTAATATCATACAGGTTGTTTTTCTGTAGCATATTACTCATAGCTGCCAGGTTCAAGACATATGTAAAAACATCATACAATTTTCATTACAGAAGAGGTGGACTGAATTTCCATTAATCCACAAACTTACAATAGTGTAAGCCCACAGATTTTTCATACTTAAATATATTCAAACTTTGCTGGCTCAAACTCCAAGTGACCAGCCGATTTTGTTTGAGTGATCGGTAGTTTGAGTGATTGGCAGTTAGTAGGTGAGAATGGGCTGTTGTACATTAAACAAATACAAGACATAACAAAGCACAATATTCCAATTTGATTGTATCATCTCATTAAAATATGTACATGCACAATAGTTAAATAGCTCAAAGGAACAAAAACATAATACAAAACGTACAAATATGCTGCTTGTTAATAACATATTAATTCTTATATATCATAGATGTTCGGCTAGTAGATCAATTATTGAATGCATTTTGAATTTTAGTCCGAAATACAACTCTTTCAACTATTTTCCAAACTAATTATGCTAATGTTTGACTTTACCTAATTGTGAAAAAAAAACAACATTTATTTTTATCAACCCTGAGTTGAGTTATGGGTTGTGCAGGTCATGAGATTTAGAACAACATACTTACACAGAGTTTTAGTTTGGGACCTGACAAACTGTTTGAGACAAGGGTGGTGTTTGAGTGAAGATTTTGAGCTAATGAAGTTAGACTGTAGTTTATTTTATTTTCCCTCTGCATAATAACTGAATCTACAATACAATGTTGGTTAAACATATTTTTATTGTGAAATAAGTTGTTTAGTTTTTAAAGTAGGAAGTAGTATATAGGTCTGTTACTCCAAGTTTTTGAAAACAATGACTGTTAATACTGGAATTTGCATTATCACTACAATAAAAATGTTCAGAGGATTTCTGGTAAGCATCAGATATGATGTTAAAGGGAGATGTGCAAGGTCGAGCAGGTGTACTCGGTAAAATCGTAAACAGATCGATCTATGTAACACTTACGTGTACTTTTCACTAAACTCTACATTTCAAACCCTCCAGGAGGACGTTTTCGGTTAATTTTAACATTTTAACGGACCTGAAAACAATCGGCTGAAGAAATCCCTATACAAAAATACATTCTATATTTAGCGATCATGGGAATATCACGTGGTCATTCAACAATTAAACAACAACAACTACAACAAATGGCGACGACGAATGTTGGCAAGGTACACAGAATACGTATTTTGGATGAAGTGATCACGTGACAATCCCAAAAACCACTGTGGGAAATACAAAAATAGCTTACCTATGCGTGTCGCATAGGATAGGAAACACCATTTATATCTTTTTTTTTTATAAAATATTGGTTTGAAATATTGTAAATCAATATTTGAGCTTCAAATAATGATATTCAACTGATTCAACTGATTAATAACCCTTTTCGCAAATCTGTTCCATTCATCAATCCTGCACATCCCCTTTAACAATGATGCAGACCAAGCGAAAACTCGATACCAACTTTTTTATTACAAGTACCACATAGTAGATGTTAATATATCCCATTAAAACTTGCGTGAAAGAACAGAGCCTAGGTCAATATAATCTTCTCGTGATAAACGATTACGAAGTTTAATAATCGATCATCAGTTTGCTGTTCTTTAAGCAGCTCACAAGGGAGACCACTGTATCAGAACAAAAACAGTGTTTGATATATGACATCATAGATCAGTGTTATTTTGGTTTTAAATAAGCTTTGGAATATGTTCTCCCACTAAGTATTTCTAGAAAAAGATTCATGTACCTGCAGCCTACACCCTATGCTCATATCAGATACAGTTACAATAAATGCAGCCTGTGGACTAGAAGTGTGGTTCATGTAAATGCTAATTCATACCAGAAAATACACAGATATCCTTTTGTGATAATATAGTAGTTCTATACAGGGCCCTCATTTCATGATGGTAGGGACCGAATTTTGACCACATTCCCATCCCATCCCATCCCATCCCATCCCATCCATCCATCCATCCATCTATCTATCTATACTGCCGAACTCCCAAACAAATGGTATTTTTGGCAGGTGCGCGTCAGTGCATGTGTTAAAAGGATGAGTGCAAAAGGGTAAAAGGCTGATAAGAGTCAGCAGTGATAGATAAAAGATAAAAACACCTCCAGTCATTTAGGGTCTGTTTGTTGCATGCAAAGCCTTCTTGAAATTTGCAAGACTAGGCTGCATGACTACTATAGTGGGCAGGGAGTTCCACAGTATTATTGTATGCGGAAAGAACGAGAACTTGTAATAATCTGCAGTAGTGTGGATTTGTCTGTAGGAAAGAGGATGCATGTGCCTGGTCATTCTGTTGGGTCTCTCTAGGTATGGTGGTATAGGAACAGCTACTAAGTTGTGTATTAATTTATAAAACAGGATCAGTCTGTTGTCCGTACGTCGTTGCTCTAATGTCATCCAACCCAGTTCCTGCTGCATGCGGGTGACACTGCTGAAGCCAGAGAAGTCACCCTTTACCCACCTTATAGCCCTTCTTTGAACCTGTTCCAATTTTTGTATATTTTTGGAGGTGTAAGGATTCCAAACTGAAGAGGCATATTCCAATTGGCTTCTGACTAGAGTTTTAAAAGCAGTTCAGGGGTTTTCCTAGCCATTTTGGGAAAAGGACCCTGGCCAGAATTGGGAAAATGTTAGTGCGTGAAATGTCTCATTT
This sequence comes from Corbicula japonica, assembly GCA_038501625.1. NCBI lineage: Eukaryota > Metazoa > Mollusca > Bivalvia > Venerida > Cyrenidae > Corbicula > Corbicula japonica. Next base: position 11,208,660 of record JAZAYU010000008.1, read on the forward strand.
TGGGAATTTTTATCAACTAAAATACAAGTTTTGGGAATTTTGAAATCATTGTTTTATGCATTTTCCCCCTTTTTTAAAACTTTTACAAGGAAGGATCAGTTTACTTTTTATTCACTCTGGGTGGTTTAGTGTTTAAAACCTACATACAGGCTTTTTTCAGAAAAAACTCAAGGTATGGAATAATTTTAATTTGTTGAAGTCAACAAATGACTATAACAAAATATTTCTTTGTTACTGCTTTCAGACAAGCAAAAAGTTACACCCTCGTGTTGCTCCGTTTGTCCAGATTCTGGTTGACGTTGTGACGTTTCTTGTTCAGTGTTTTTTTGTTGCCATTTCTTGCAACGGTCAACAATTGACAAACAGCCTTTTGAATCCCGTTTACGACTTTTTTTGAGTAGTATTTGCTATTACAGTAAAACTTCGAAAACTTGAATACTCAGGGGGATTTTGAAAATGTTCAAGTTTTCCAAGGTTCTCGAGTTTTGGAGGTTTTTCTTTATGAGGTCCGATTTTTTCCAGTCAAATAGTATAAATACATGTTTGTGACCTTGTTTTTGACTTCGTTATCGTGTTATCATCTAACTTAATTTTAAATGATTAATTTGACACAATATTTTGTTAAACTGTTATATCTGTTTGAAAAGGGTTTTGATGATTTTTTTTCAAGAAAACAGCTTTTAAAAAATTCTTGAAATTGTCCGAGAACTATTATACTTTACAAACGGTGCGTCGTTATTTTTCATAAGTAAAATTTACTAGGTCCCGTCAAAATTCAAAGATACCAATTGCCTCGTTTCATTTTCTTAAATTTGAGATAAAATTAATCCTAATAAAAATCTCGTAATTATCGTCTGATCGCAGCCATCTACCAAGTGGTCATAGAATTATATTCTTTCATTAAAACCTGTTTTTTAATAGGATCAATTAAAACACGATAGATACTGACAACTAACAATTAACCGGCTATATAACCCGTCACAATGTTGAAATCTACCCGTCATCGAGTTTTCCGATTTTCCTGTCACTGTTTACCAATTACTCCCGAGAGGTGCGAAAATTGATCGCTCATTTCTTACTCGAGTTTTCCAGTGTAAACAAAGAAGAAATATGTTTCAAGGGACCGACACCTGTCCTGGAGAATTCGATATCTCGAAGTTGGAGTTTTCCATGGTATTTTTATATAGAATATATAAGAAAATTTGTCGGGACCAGCAAAACTACTTTGAGTTTTCCCAAGTGCTCGAGTTTTTGATGTTCGAGTTTTCGAAGTTTTACTGTACGAGAGGCCATACTCGGTAACGTATTAGTGTTAATATCGCGAAAACGAATGATTTGTTTTACTCCAAATCGCCTATTAACTCCGATCAATTTTATTTGGTTAAAACTTCTTTGAACAGAACGAAATGTCCATTTTCTCGGCACGGACCAGTATCTGGACGAACTGTTCTCCATACAGACACATAATTATACTGTATGCACCACATTTTACACCTGATTGTGACGTCACATGCATAGTGCAAGATAAAGCAGTCAGTTGTTGTTTACAACGTAAAGCGAAAGTTAACACTGTTTCTTATGTTTTGAAAGTTATCTGTGGATTCAATTGGGAAAAATGGAAGAAATTTCGGATTGGGAAAGGGTCCGTTTGCTTTGGGAATGGGTCCGTTTTCCGGACCCTTAGAAAGCCTAGCGAAAACCCCTGCAGTTTCACGAATTTAAACATTTTTAGTTTTGATGTTTCTTCGAATAAATCCTAAAGTTTTGTTTGCGGATGAAGTGATGTTATCAATATGTTTGTTCCATGAGAGGTCTTTGGATAGTGTTACTCCTAGATATTTTGCAGAATCTACATGTTCTAATATATGTCCATGAAGTGAATAATTAAAAATTTTGGTACGCTTGTTCCTGGTTATGTTGATGACTTGGCATTTACTTGGATTGAATTCCATGTCCCATTTCTTTTCCCAAATTTCTAAACTGTTTAAATCAGTCTGAAGAGTTGTACTGTCTTGGGGCTTTACAATTGCTAAATACACAGCAGTGTCATCCGCAAACAGCCTGACCTGGGATTGGATTGAATCAGGTAAGTCATTTATATATAGCAAAAATAATAAGGGGCCGAGAACTGAGCCTTGGGGTATGCCAGATGTGACTGGGACTTCAGATGAGAATTCTCCATCAAGAACTACATGCTGTGTACGACCAATTAGGAAAGATTTTATCCAATAAAGGGTACTGTTTGTAATACCATGTTCATGTAGTTTTTACAATAATTTGAGGTGATTAACTTTATCAAAAGCTTTACTAAAATCTAAGAGTATGAGGTCTGTCTGTTGTCCGTTGGTCATGTTTCTGGCTAAGTCGTCTACTAATTGAATGAGTTGGGTTTCACAGGATCTTTTTTCTCTAAAACCATGTTGAAGTTCCTAAAGTATGTTGTATTTATTGAAATGGTTTGTGATGTTTGAGGCTACTATATGTTCTAGTATTTTGCAGAGTATGCAGGTAAGTGAAATGGGTCTGTAGTTAACGGCATCTTCCTTATTTCCCTTTTTGAATAGAGGTGTTACATTTGCCGAGGTCCAAATTTTAGGAAGTATGCCTTGGTTGAGAGATTTTTGAAAGAGAATGCTAAGAACAGGTGCAATTTGGTATCTAAGTTCTTTAAGGACTAGAGGTTTTATGTTATCTGGCCCTGCTGCTTTATGTGGATTAAGTTTTTCCAGTAATTTTAGAATACCATCTGTAGAAATAATAATAGTTGGCATGCTAGGGTACTTTTGTTTGAACTGAGCCGGTATATCTTTTTCGTTGAAGCTATTCCAGATTTTACTCATGCATGTTTGGGAGAGTTTTATGGGAGAAACAGGGGTAAAAACAGATTGAAACTGTTTATTTAAAATATTGGTGATATCACTTTTATTTGATTTAGATTTTTGTGTAATGGGATCGAAAAGAGTTGAAATGCCTTGAGAATCTTGTCTAGCAGATTTAAGTAGACTATATAATTTTTTACTATCAAATTTTTTTTGTTCTTCATCTGTGTTTTCCGAATTTATACCCAAGACGTATTCAATGTAATTATTATAAGCAGAACTTATTTTAGCTTTAATTTTATGTTTAAAATTTAGAAAGGAATTTCTATTTGCTGGGCTACCATCTCTTTTTTGTTTTTTATAAAGCTTATCTCTTTTTCTTATAAGGCGTTTTATTTCCTGTGTTATCCAGGGAGAGATGTTTTTGTACCAATGCGTTTAATGGGAACAAAAGAATGTATACCATCTGTGATTTTTTCTAAGAAGGAAGACCAAATTTCTTCAACAGACATATTGTCATGGGTTTTTAAAACTTCATCTTTGAATGATTCCATATAAGATTTAAAGTCCTGCCAGTTTGTTTTTCGATAAAGTGGAACATTCCTTGGTTTTTGTTTGACTATGTTTGGTTTCAGATGGACAGTAACTGATATAATATCATGGTTGGAAATACCTGGAGTTACACTACTTTTACTGGTAAAATATATAAATAAAATTCTTCTTTATTAAAGCATGTACATTGTTATTGTAAATGCTTCGATTATATAACTGATGATTGATCAAAAAGGGTTGTTCGATTATTTCCGATGATGGATTATGATTTTTGTCCGATTATGAAACCCTACTCGTGATCGATATGCCCGTATTATTTATTAATTAGGCCAAAATAAAAAATAGCTGTGGTTAAGGAAACCCGACCGACCCTATTTTTAACTGCCGACCCCAACGATTTTTTTTTGCATTTCCGGAAAAATAGTTGCCCACAATGACGTTTTACACTGCAACACCATTATATCGCGGACCTCGGGGTCCAAGTCCGCCAACCGCGATATAAACGGAGCGCGATATAAGTAAATAATCACGCTAAAACAACTAGAATCTATTTGTTTTTGCTGTCAGATTCATGTATATCGCGGTGTTGCGTAATTAACACGCCATGAAATCTACAGGTACGTCGGGGAGTATGTTCTGTGCTGGAAAATGTTTAAAAACAACTTTTTATATAATTTTTTATGTTTTTAAACCACTTTTAACACAAAATGTAATAAACTTCGTTTGCCGATAATGACGTAATACGACATGAAAAAAGCGTGCATTTCGTGACTTTGTCGCCAATGTTGATTGGTCTTTTTACCACCCACGTAGAATGAACAAACATATTATAGATTGTAAATGTACAAAAAATTTGGATCCACGGACCAAGCTTAATATATTGGATATCGTGATATAACGTTCGTGATATAACGTTCGTGATATAACGGAGCCGCAGTGTAATTGCATGGGGAGTTGGTTTTAACATTATTTTGACATCAGACCGGTAAAATTAGAAGGAACTTCGACAATATTTCACGAAAATCCGGATCACGAAAATAGGTGACAATTAGACCAACACTACTCCCTTTTTTATATTGATTTACATGCAACATTGTCTTTTTAATAAAAAAGATTTCATGTGGTAAAATATATTAATTTACATACATCTGACAACATGTTTAGTGCAAAAATCACTTAAGCTTTTATAATTTTCAATAAATATATTTAAATTCAATAATTTCAGATTGATGGTACAATCCCACTCTCAGAGCTGGCAGCATTTCGTATAAAGATGCTGAAGATTTCATGAAAAATTATATGGGTATCAAATGAAGTCCGTCAAATTCATATGGACTTCGGGACAAAAGATTTTTTTGACTTCGGGACAAAAGATTTTTTTGATATGTAAAAAGGATTATGCCCGACACTATTTGGGGGCTTGGTTAAAGCTTGTCTGCCGTAAGGTCAGTTGCAGATGCAGATGGAATATTAATATTGGTTAAATGTGATACATAAAAAAGCAAAAATCAACAATACCACACGCTGAAAGTAACAAAATGATATACCTTATATCTACCTATCTACTACATGAATGTACTGCTAATACATTTCTAAAACAAGCTCTTCATGCCGAAAGAGTCGCTCATATATAGCTCTATATTTATAAAAAAAATAAAAAAAATAAAATTAAAAAAAATCCCTACCTACCCTCCTACATTTTTCTGACAGCGTTTCCTGAACCACAACTATTTTTTTATTTGGCCTTATAAAAATGCACTAACATTCATCTATAACTTTGACAATCCTATTTTAAGAATCCTCAGCTATTTAGTCAAATATTTACGTAAGTTCTTTCCCCGTTACTGACCATGCTCAATAAATAGTAACAAAAGTTGGTACGAACACTTTCAAGTACAAATATATAATGCCCTAACGGCAGTTGAGACAGGGACGTAGGCAAGCTACATTCACAGAAATCCTTCATATTGGTCGTTTAAAGGTTTTAACTTACCAGAAGTGTATGACAATCTCTCAAAACCTACAGAAGACAGCTTAAACTTTCGTTGCTTAATTTGAGGATAAACATACAGAAGAGTAACAAAGGGAGATGATAAAAGCGTCAAGAACAAATTCACCATAAACACCACAATTCAACATTTGGGTGGACGGGTAGTCCAGTGGTAACGCGCTGGTCTACCAATCCGGAGGTCGTGAGTTCGAAACCCGAATATATTTTTAAACCTAACACTAGCTGGTGTTGTTAAGCACTTTAAAATGTGGGGAATACCGCCTAATTTAAATCTCAAGGAAAAATAACTGAAACTCGCTAAGGATTCTCTGGCGGTACTAGCCGCCAGACAAATTTGGTTTACTACTGTCGCTGTCTGCTAGATGCGCAGTGAAACAGTCAACTGAGTGCTCTAACAGTTACAACAATGGTGCTAAGCACATATTCATCACCATAAACATTATGAGGGTGAAAATATATGTTCTGGAAAACCAGACTGGACAAAAGTTAACTAGGTGCACCCTAGAATATGGTTAAACCCCCAGAGGAAATGATTCTTTACCACTGACTGCTGAATATTATTAATTTTTGAACAAAAACATAAAATGATGATATTTTAAGAGACCTGATGGATAGCCGCCTTAGAACGGTCAGTGGCAAAACTTTCATGATAATAATAATTATAATAAAATCTTTATTTAAAGAAGAATTCCAATTAAGTGTACATATAACAAAATTTAATGTAAACTTATTTTCAATTGGGTCTTCTATAACAATTAACAATGAAAGAAATAACACATCCACGCATACACACACACACGCTCGCACACACAAACACAGACACACTCCAAACACAAATACAGAAAATATTTAAAAAATTACAGCAGACAGACAATAGTAGGTGTTAAATATATCGAAACTTAGAATATAAACTGTGAAGACATATGAAACAAAATATTGTGTTGCGGTGTTCTTACATAGGCAATGTATAATCAAGTGAACATATTCAAAAACCAAGGTATTAAAAACGTTACGTATAGTGTAGAACAATTCAACCACAATGGATTATTAGTATCCCAGTTCATTTATATAGATTAAATACATGTAGTAATAATAAGAATGCTAACAAAGGTTGAGGCATGTGAGTATTCCATGAACCTGAAAAAAGTAGCTTAAAAAAGATCATTTTGTAAAAGATAAGATTTAAGTTTCTTTTTGAATAGAACAATATTGTTTGAAGATCGAATATGCAAAGGAGTTGAGTTCCAAACGTTCATTCCCGTAAATCTAAAAGAATTTCGTAATACATTAGTTCGGGGACGGATAAGTTGTATGTCTTTCCAAGAAGATGATCTCAAGTTGTATGATTCGTTATTAGCTACAGGCAATATGTTTGTGATATAATCAGGTGCAAGTTTATTTAAGGCTTTATATACAATTAACCCTGAATGATATTTACATCTGCTAAAGAATGATAACCATTTTAACGTTGTGAATAACTCCTTTGGTTGCGTTTGTATATGTTTGTGCAGAATTATTCGCGCAGTACGCTTTTGTAATTTTATAATTCTATTCAATGCTGATGTATTAGCATGGCTCCAAATGACGCACCATAATCAAGTATAGGCACAATATACGCATTATAAAATAATTGCCTCATTTCAGATGTAAGAAAATAGGATATTCTCTTTAATAATGAAAATTGAGACACTACTTTTGAGCACGTTTTATTTATATGTTCTTTCCAACTTAGTGTATTGTCTACATAAATTCCAAGTAACTTTTGGCATTTAACATTTTTAATTTGAACATGGTTGATAAATAGTTTCAAATCAGGTTCACGATTAGCTTGTCTTTTAGATGTTATAATCATACAAGTAGTCTTTACTGCCATGTTGTTTTTGTGGCACCAAGTGTCAATCACATTAAGATCATTCTGTAGTTTTTCTTCTATAACTTTGTCGCGAAGAAGCGAATTCACCAATAATTCACCGCCGGTGTAGATTTTATCAACTTTCACCGCCGGTGTAGACAGCATAACTTGGGCCGCCGGTGCTCTTGTAATGATGGTCATGTGACTGGGGACTTATTAAGTAAACTATAAAAACTGACGGTAGTAAAAAAGGACTAGTTTTTTTTGGAACCAGTGTTAAAAGACAAAAAGTGATAATAAGGTTAAAGTAAAAGAAAAAGTGTTTGATAAAAGTTAAAAATTGTGAAAGGATTAAAAGTGTAAATTTAAAGCATATAATTAAAAGTGCTAAAAATATTTAAATAATATAACATATATTATATTGATTTATTAATATAAATAATTGAAATTAAATATTAAATAGTGTAACGTATTATATGCGTTCTTTTATCAATTTACTTAATTATGTGGGAAATAAATATAACTTCGCCACAGAAATGGTCCTGCGAACCGGATACCGATGAAACAGTGGATATTAGTTGACTGTGTTTAATTACCGAATTTTATTAGTTGCATGGATATATTGTATTGGTGTATTAACGTTCAGTAATGGAAATAATTATTTTTTTTTGTGTTTTAATATATTCATGTGGATACATTGGTGTTACATCGGATGATAAATATGCACCAACTTCACAGTGACTGTTTTTTTTAAAAAGGTGTAGTCATTAAAACAGACAGCAGACATAATGGCGAATATACCGACACTCAAAGGGGTAAGAACCCGCTTTAGAAACATTTTAGATAAAGAAATTACAAACGCAACTGCAATATGTAGTTCGGAAATTATTGATAGTGAGAGAAATATTCGTTTACAGGAAGCTAGAAAATGCTTGAAAGTGATAAAGCTGTATATAGGTAGATTACAAGAACAAACGAGAACACTGAGTGATGCCGTTGGTGATAAAGATTTAGAATTTATAGAAAGAATAACGGAAGAAGACTGTGATCTAATTTTTAAGGCAGATAGTACCGGAATTGATTTAGAAGAATTCATTTTGTGCCAGGAAAAAGTAAAAGACATTGAAAGAAAAGAAACCACGCCATCTGTGTATGAAATGCAAATGTTAGAAATGCAAGGCCAAATACAAAAAATGCTGGATTATCAGTTACGTCAAATGAAAGAGAAGCGTGAAAGAAAAGAGGAAAAAGAAAAACACATATCGACAGCAATAAAATTACCAAAAATAGATCTTATCACTTTTAATGGAGATAAGATGCAATGGGCTGCGTTTTGGGACTCTTTTGAATGCACTGTGCATAACAACAGCAAACTTTCGAACATAGAAAAGTTTAATTACCTGTTGAGTAAAATACGCGGTGACGCTCAGAGTGCAGTGGCTGGCTTTTCTCTCTCAAACGAAAACTATGAAATAGCAGTGAAAACTCTTAAAGAAAGATTTGGAAACAAACAAGAGGCAATTAATTTACACTACAGCGAACTGATAAATATTCCATCACCAACATACAAAGTTCAACATCTTAGAACATTCCTTGATACTATTGAAAAGAACTTACGCAGTTTAGAAGTACTTAGAGAAAATGTAAATCAGAATGTTTTTGTCTCGATTATTTCTTCGAAGCTACCAGCCGGCGTGTTGAAACAGTTGGAATTAAAAAAGGGGGCAAATGTCGAATGGACAGTGGAGCTTTTGAGACACGAAATGTACGAATACATTTCCGCTTGTGAAAAGGCTGAGAAAGTAAATCAAGATGGAAAACCCAAAACTCAACATGAAAAAACAAAGCCACAATTTCAAACATCAAATACGAACAGAATTGCAGGATCTGCTGAAGCGCTTTTCAGTACAACCAACTCTGATTCTCACAATACGACTACACAAAAATGTAGATTTTGCAGTGAAGCACACTGGAGTGATGAATGCATGAAGTACACAACACTAGATCAGAGGAAGCAAAGACTTAAAGGCGCATGTTATAAATGTTTACGGGACGGACACCTGTCCTCAGAGTGTAAATCAAAACGAGCTTGCGCTCATTGTAGGATGTTTAATAGTCACAGGAGTCTATGCCCGAAAAAATTTAATGTAACGATGTCCAATGTTCATCTAACAGAAGAACTGTACGGAGGCGAAAACGAACTACAATGTGAACAGTTTGTAGCCAATGACTCACCAGTGTTAGTATCCTCAAACGAAATGGTTCTGATGCAAACTGCAAAAACATTCGTGAGTAACCTAAATAAAAATTCAGGTGAACATGTCCGACTACTGTTAGATTCGGGGTCACAACGAACATATATCACGGAATCACTTGCCAAGAAACTCGGACTAAAATGTGAGAATGAGCACGAAATTAAGCTTGTTACCTTTGGTAGTGATAAGCCTTCAACCATCAAGACTAAGTCTGTAAAATTCAGTCTCCAAATGAACAGTGGGCAGTTTATGGACATATCAGCAAATGTGGTACGTACCATAAGTGGAGCTATTCAAAGAAACCCTGTGAATAATTTACTACGTGGTCAAATAGGACATTTGCTTAACAGTGTTAGCATGGCAGATACAATACCTAGTGAAAGAGAAATCGCCACAGTAGAAATATTGATCGGTAATGATTACTACCTTGACATTGTTATGCCTCAAAGAATTGAAGTTCATCCAGGCCTATATCTTCATTAAAGTTCCAAGCTGGGGTGGATTTTAACTGGAAGAATGAACGAAGAAAATTCTGACAAAAGTGAATTTCAGACATATAGTAGTATGTTGATATTGTCATATGAAGCAAACAATCAAAATATCCTTACTAGTATTGACAATATCATGCAAAGAAAGCCTGATTTGAGTGATTTTTGGAACGTAGAATCTATTGGGATAGTAGACAAAGAAGACTCGCTGGGAGATAAAATGGCCATGGAACAGTTCAAGAAAAACCTAAAATTTGAGAATGGTCGCTATTACGTGACTTGGCCTTGGAAAGACAACAACACAGATTTACCCACAAATAAAGAGCTTGCTAAAGGACGATTAAATTCGTGTGTGAAAAAACTTATCAAAGCGCCTGAACTACTACAAAAGTACGACGACATTATACAAGACCAATTAAACAAAGGGATCATTGAAAAGATTGATGAAACTATGAACGAAGGCAAAATTCACTACATTCCACATCATGCGGTTATAACACCACAGAAAACCACAACGAAAGTGCGAATCTTTTATGATGCATCAGCTAAGACAAAACGAGAATTCAGCAGTCTGAACGAAAGCTTATATAGAGGACCAGTTCTCTTAGAAGATTTATGCGGTCTACTAATGCGATTCAGAACAAACAAAATAGCCATAGTATCAGATATCGAAAAGGCTTTTTTGATGGTAGGTTTGCAAGAACAGGATAGAAATGTAACACGATTTTTTTGGTTAAAGGATGCCAATAACCCATCTGCTGACTATTCCAATGTACAGGAGTACCGATTCTGTCGAGTACCCTTTGGTGTTATATCATCTACTTTTTTATTGGCAGCAACAGTGCAAGCGCATTTAGAAAGATATGGCACCAATATAGCACAGAAAATCAAAAGAGATATTTATGTTGATAATGTCATAACAGGTACAGACACAACAGCTGAAGCGATAGAACTTTATATGAACTCAAAGAGAATGTTTAAGGACGCCTCAATGAATCTCAGAGAATGGATTTCAAACAGTTCCGAAGTGATGCAATTTATACCAGAGGACGATAGAGCATCAACCGAAGATTTGACGATTCTTGGTCATAAATGGGACTGTATCATGGATACAATTTCGATAAAGAAACCAGCTTTGGCTAAAATTGAAAATGAAATAACAAAAAGAACCATATTACAATGGTTGCATCAGTGTTCGATCCGATGGGTCTCTTCGCTCCCGTAACCTTACGTGGAAAATTAATATTGCAAAAACTGTGGTCACAAAATATGAACTGGGATGATGAAGTGCATGATAATTCGATATTGAGAGAATGGAAACAACACTATTCTGAGTTACAAAGTATATCGGACCATCCAATTAATCGTTGTATCAGTGTAGATAACAAAACGCACGCAGAGTATAAACTCTTATGTTTTTGCGATGCTTCAACAAAAGCCTATGCAGCTGCAGAGTATCTTTATCAATCAAGTAACAATGAACGAAAAGTTGATCTTTTGTTTGCAAAATCTAGACTGGCAACAATCAAAGGAATGACAATTCCAAGGTTAGAAATCATGGCTGTAGTGATGGGAGTAAGGTGCCTTAAATATGTGAAAACTCAATTACAAATTCAAACACAATAATCTATCTTGTGGACAGATTCACAATGTGTTCTTGGATGGCTAAACAGTAACAAAACTTTACCAGTATTCGTGCAAAACAGGGTTAAAGAAATAAAAAAGCACGTTGAAACAAAAATTGGGTATATTAATACTTCTCAAAATCCCGCTGATCTCGCAACAAGGGAAACTACTCTTAATAATCTTGTGCAAAGTTCGTTGTGGTGGCATGGACCATCTAACATAGAAGAAGAGATTGTGAAAGTTTTAGGTCATGAAAACACTAATGTTTGTACTTCAGTCGTGTCCATAGGTAACACAAGTAACAAAAGGTAACAGCCTTATATACATTAAGTAACAAGATGGGCACAAACTGAAAACAGTCAATTTAGAATAAAAGTCAAATTGCTTTGCATTTCTGTGCCCATAGGTAACACAAGTAACAAAAGGTAACAGCCTTATATATTTCAAGTAACAAGAGGGGCACAAACTGAAAATGGCCAATTTAAAATAAAAGTTAAATTGCTTGTCATTTCTGTGCCTCTAGGTAACACAAGTAACAAAAGGTAACAACCTTATATACTTCAAGTAAAAAGATGGGCACAAACTAAAAACAGTCAGTTTAGAATAAAAGTCAATTTGCATGTCATTTCTGTGCCCATAGGTAACAAAAGTAACAAAAGGTAACAGCCTTATATACTTAAGTAACAAAAGGGGCACAAACTAAAAACAGTAAATTTTGAATAAAAGTCAAATTGCTTTGCATTTCTGTGCCCATAGGTAACACAAGTAACAAAAGGTCACAGCCTTATATACTTCAAGTAACAAGAGGGGCACAAACTGAAAATGATCAATTTAGAATAAAAGTCAAAATGCTTGTCATTTCTGTGCCTCTAGGTAACACAAGTAACAAAAGGTAACAGCCTCATATACTTCAAGTAACAAGATGGGCACAAACTAAAACAGTCAATTTAGAATAAAAGTCAAATTGCTTTGCATTTCTGTGCCCATAGGTAACACAAGTAACAAAAGGTAACAGCCTTATATACTTCAAGTAACAAGAGGGGCACAAACTAAAAACAGTCAATTAAGAATAAAAGTCAAATGGCTGGTCATTTCTGTGCCTCTAGGTAACAAAAGTAACAAAAGGTAACAGCTTTATATACTTCAAGTAACAAGAGGGGCACAAACTGAAAACAGTTGATTTAGAATAAAAGTCCAATTGCTTCTCATTTCTGTGCTCCTTGATAACACATGTAACAAATGTTAATGCCCTTAGTAGACTGGGAATTAGTTCCCCAATTTTGCGTGAAAATTCGCTCAATGGGAGATTTTTGATTGCACCATATGTAGTATAAACCATGAAACATGATTTAAAACCAAAATAACACTGATCTATGTCATATATTCAATGCTGTTTATACAGTCATCTCTCTTGTGAGCCGCTTAAAGAACAGCAAACTGATAATCAATTATTAAACTTCGTAATAGATTATTGAAGATCATGTGAAGATTTTTATTTAAATTTTTTAGCTTTTTGTGACTAGATATAAGAATCGTTATTTTATTGTTTCAAATGCGCAACCAGAATAGATCCACATTCATGCAGTCTGATCAAGATATACATCAGTCATGTCAATCCATAAGGCAGGCTGTCAAGAGACCTTTTTTCATAAAGTAGGATATAATAGGAACCATTTTGACACAAAAATAGGGGAAAAGTAGGAAACTTTTCCCCAAAAGTAGGAATACATAACAGTCTTATCAGAGTCTCGACTTCACTCATACTGTACATATCATGGTGCATTTCATCCAATTTAGGCCCCAACACCCATGTCAAACTGCCAATGGCACCTCAGAGAGATATCTGTGTGCAGTCAGTATGGGTTATGTGGCCTCATCTTGATGAATGCATCATAAACAGCAATAAAGCTTTTCCCTGGGTTTAGTTTTCCTGCAATTATACTAAAAACAATCTTCTTTGTTCCTTGAGAGACTGCTAAGGTTATTTCTGACCAAGAAGGGAACATTGTGAATCCTACATAGACTGTGTGAACATACAGGCTGATCTGGATCTAAATTTGGTGGACTTCCCTGCAGTGTGATCAACCAGCATACAAACTTTAACTAGTCCCTTCTTTCATATTGTTTTTTCTGGCCAAGAATAGAGCAGTGTTAATCCTTGTCATCTTGCAGATCTGGATCTATACTATCACATATCAGTGAGTAGGTTCTGTACTAAATGCTTCTAGATTTATATGATTATTCTAGATCAAGTAGTGAACAGTAAACCACTGCAGTCTGGTCAGTCTCTTAAAAATTAACCCTTAACTCCACATATATGGATTATACGCCTTTCCAATAATTCGGTGAATTTTTCGGTTACCTCCCCTATTCAGTCACGTGACTACTATACAGGAAAAATTATTGCTCGCTGTATTAATGTAATAGGGAACATGTACCTACAACTTTCGTTTTTCATCATGAAATTTCTTTTTTAAAATATATTTTCTCGTTTATCGTTGAATTAGTAATAATATATCAGCGTAATGAAATTTTTTTATCAAGAAAAGTTTATAAAACAACAAATCTAATTTGACTAAAAGTGTAAAGTCATTATTCCTCGCGCCAAGGTTTACTTTAAACGACTTAAACTAACAGCCTGTGTTCTATCCACGGATAAATTGAGTGTTGTTTCCGGCTTAGCGTGTCTTGATTTTGAAAGCGGCATGTCATAAAAATGCCAAATTGTCGCGCACAAGGGGTCCCCTGTCAATTACTAAGAAGAAGATATCACTGACCAATAGAGATCGGTTTACTTTTTTATGTACCTCCACCTCCCAATTAATAAGTATATCGAAATCCTTAATTACTGAATCGGGTAGCAAAAGTATTTGATATAGCAGTTATATGAATTATTAATCCTTAATACGACAAGTAGAACCATAAGACATCAATTAGAAACTCATCTTAGCAGAACATTTTATAAATATTCAATCAAGCGATTGAGCGTTTACGCCAAAATGACAGAATTTCAAACCTTAGCAGTCTTAATGTTAATATAAATGTTCCCATCATTATTTGAAGCCGGCATCTCCATCTTTATTAGAAGCCAGCATCAGAATCCTTGAATTTTATTTCTATGAATGATACGAACAATCAGATAACCTTATTGATCCTTCTTAATTTCAAGACAAAATCAATCGTACCGTATTTTTGCTTGTGAAGTATATGTGACGTTTTCAAAAATTCAAAATTATTTTTCGTTGAACATTAACGGTACAATGAATTCAAGTAATAGATGAGTACAAGTATAACGTACAGATACTGTAACCGAATGTTGACATGTCACGATTTCCGGAGTATAGTACATTATCAGTCTTAGCAATTTGCGAATTTCATACCAGTTAAATATAATTTTAAGTATAAAATACATAAAGATGAAAATGCTGTATAGAAATTCGTAACATTAATACTAACGTTTATCCGAATCGCGTTTCATACTGCCCACTATCAACAAGAATGGTACATGTTCTTACAATATTAAAAATGCAAATATCTAACAAATAGTGAAAATAAAAATGTCTGACTAGAATAACAGACTAGTAACTTATTTTCGACCGGCGGCGATGATTACACACCTGAAATTTAATGGATTATGTTAGGCCTTATGTGCTTAAGCCATAGTCCGATAGTTCAGCTTTCCTGTGAAGCCTCGTTTTGGGTTGATATCTGGTCACGGGAAGTAACTCGTACAGGACTGCGAAACTGTTTATTGGAAAGGCGTATATCGCATGTGCAATCAGTGTAGATTTGCAGTAGCCAGCACATTTATGCCTTATGCTCAGGATCCACAATATGTGCTTCTTGGTCAGAAATAAACAAGTAAAAAAAGAAACGGTGTAGATCATGATCTGATGGCATGGCTCACAGTGATGGCTGATCTGGTTGGAGACTGTTTGCTAATAAAAATTCATCCAAATCCTATGGAGTGAAGAGTTAATGAGCTTGTTTCAGCCAAAAAAAACCCCAACAGTTTTTGTCAAGATCAGAATGCAGATCTGGATATAAATTGGTTGCAAACTAGATAAAATCTGTTTTCATGGTTTTATTTCTTTCTCTAATATTATGTCCAGATTTATCTTAATAATCTTATGTATTTAATATACATGTATACTCAAACCTGTATTAACCCTTTCCTGCATAGACACATCTTTATTGCATGGGCGAACAGTCTCGATCCAAATCAGCCGGCACATCCATGCCATCTGATCAGAATCTGCACTTTTCGCTTTTTTATTTGTTAGGTTATTTGTGACCAAAATGCGACCAGTGCAGATCCTGATCAGACCTGCTGGCTCAGATGTGCCGGCTGATCTGGATCTACACTGGGCGCACATGCGTAAAAATGCATATATATGGAGGAAGGGGTTAAGCAGCCACCAAAGGGTATGACAAAAGGGGCTGCCTAATACTGGTGGCTGTTTAAGACAGATAAAAATAAGAACAAAAAGTCAGATTAGGTGGTTGCTGAATGACAGGTTCATCTGTTCAAAATCTTAATTTCGAAGGACACAATTCTAGTGATAGGTAATTCTATACATGCTTATGGTAAAGTTATGGTTCTTATGCGATGCACATCTTCTCAATACTCATTAATATGTCAAGAATTATTAAGTTTCCTTTTGCAGTTTTAGAAATATACTGTTGACAGTTGTTTAGAAATAAAATTAAAGGGATATAATTCTGTATAAACAGAAAGTTTTGAGTGATGATTCCTATGCACTTCACATCTTCAAATTGCCCTAAATATTTCAATTATTAACACCTGTAATTTCCCATTCACATGTATAATGATAAGCATCAGAAAAGCTTTCTAAATTAAAGCTGAAATTGTGCACATTGTGCCCCCTCCACCACCACCACCACCTCTTCTTTCCATTACTGTCAAAATAAAAACAAGATGGATTGTTAAGCATGTTTCATAAAAAGTTGGACATATTTTTATGACTGATCATTACTGTGAGGGGGAACAGTTTAGATCCAGATCAGCCAACACATATGTGCCGTCTGATCAGGATCTAAACTGTTTGCTTTTTTATTCATTATGTTATTTCTGACCAAAATGTGACCAGTGCAGATCCTGATCAGACAGCACACATGTGCCGGCTGATCTGGATCTACACTGGTCGCACAAGCGTAAAAATGCGTATATATAGAGGAAAGGGTTAAACAAGACCATATGATCAATTTCTATTTCGAGATACTGTGATCATCAAGATATCCTCCCTAGAAAGTAATATACATAAATAATTATGTTCTTTATGTCTTATATATTTTGTCCTGGAAATACATTGAAAAGAAGTGACTAGATGCTACCCCAAACTTCTTAAGAAGCATTATCATGGATGGTAATAGTAGTATGATTTCCAGGTAACAAAAGAGTAGTTCAATTTTCTTTATGAGATTTAATTGTATGATTAAGCTAGACTTACCTTCGTAGAAGGGAAGGCGAAGGTTGATCTCAATTTCATCCGATTGCTAACTCCCTGAGGGCTCACACAGAGATGACGCAGCATCCAGCAGCAAATTCAGACTTCAGAGTACCAGATGCAACAGTATGACATGAATGAATGAATACAGTTGCTTATTCTTAAATTTTGAAGGATGTTTATTTGGGGTGGGTTTTTGGGCGGGTGTGTGAGCCCTCAGGGAGTTAGCAATCGGATGAAATTGAGATCAACCTTCGCCTTCCCTTCTACGAAGGTAAGTCTAGCTTAATCATACAATTTCATCCAATTGTAACTCCCTGATGGGCCCCACAGAGATTTTAGAGCCATACTTCATAATTTAAGTCAGGCTAAGAGGTTTTATGTATTTTATTTACATACCAAATTACCTTCTATTTTCACAATGTTTGTAAAACTGCATCTTGTACAGTGTCATTCTCAGAGACAATAGGTCTTTTATAAAACTTTGCAAAAGTTGAAGAGTTCGACCAACCTGCAGTCTTAATTATGGTTTCTAATGGTACACCTTTCAGGTTAGCCACTGAAACTGCCGCTGCTCTTGTGCTATGCGGCTTAAACTGCTTGTCGATGTTCGCTTCTGAAAGCGTTAACTTTATCCATCGACTTATAGTGTTCTGAGAAGCAGCTTTATGGGGTTTTATAGTGCTGATGAACAGTGAATCATCACATCGCAGATTCTTTGTGCGTTGAATGTATTCTTTCAGTAGTGTTACAATACACAATTTCTGATTGTTTTCGTAAGCTTTTAGGGTTATTGGTGCCAAATGCATGCCGGGCCGTGACTGTTTTAGAAGTTGTCTAAAGTGAATAGTCACACTGTCCTTATTAAATAATACATCATCAACTTTTAGTAAATGTAAAGTTTGACATCTTTGAGCAGTTAATAACAACAACAACATGCAAATTTTGCATGACAATTGGAGGAGTGTCAAATCAGAGTTATTACTAAGATGTTTCAAGACCTGGCCCACGTCCCATGTTGTTTGATATCGAGGTAAAGCTGGTCTTGTATTGAATACTCCTTTCATGAACCTAGACATGATTTCTGAAGTAGAAAGGTCTATTCCCCCACACAGTCTTATGAAAGAGCTTAATGCTGATCTTGCAGTGTTCATAGCACTGTATTTTCCGCCTTCCTCAAATAACTTTGTTAAAAATTTCAAAACGGTGGTTATAGATGGTCTGCATGGATTGTCTTTCCTTCTGCTGTAACGAATCCATTTTTTAATATATGTGTCATACTGTTTCTTTGTTGATTCTCTCCAGGATTTAAGGATGATGTTTCGAGATTTCCTTGAAATTCCTTGACTCTGTAATGCTTTCCTGATAATGGAAAAAGACCTAATTTCATCTTTTGAAGCGGATGTTTCTGATTTGGTTTGTGTGGAAGAAAGAGGCATTCTTGAGGTTTGGGGAGGATTAACACTGGACCGCATATTAGGTTCAGAAGGCTCGGCCACCAGAATTGTGTTTGCCAAATCGGTGCTACTAGAACTGCACTCGTCTTGTCCTCTTCTATTTTTTGTAATACCTTTCCGATCAAGCTGAAAGGAGGAAATATAAAATATTCTTTATTTGTCCATGTTTGACTGAAAGCATCAATAGCTATTGCATGAGGGTCTGGTCTTCTTGACATGTAGTGTGGAAGTTTATTATTTAAACGGGATGCAAAGAGGTCAATTTCTAAATTCGGATACCTCACTAAAATTTTTGCAAACACTGATTCCCTTAGAGACCATTCCAAATCGTCATTATGTTTCCGAGACAGTTCATCTGCTTCCACATTTTCTTTCCCTGCTACATGGGCAGCTGAAAGATGAATTTTCCTTTCTATGCACCAGAACCATATAGATCTTGCAAGTTCATCAAGGGTATCACTTTTTCCCCCTAATTTTTGAATGTATGCACAACTTGTAGTGTTGTCCATGTAAACACGTACATGAGTGTTTGTAACCTCTTTACAAAATGATTGCAAAGCTAATTGACATGCTTTTAGTTCAAGTAAATTTATATGTAACTTTTGTTCATCAGCTGACCAATGTCCACCTGTTTTAATTTTACTAGTTTTGTCATACGCCCCCCATCCTTCTAAAGATGAGTCTGTGTAAATAATTATTGAAGGTTGGCCATGAGATACCACCTTGAAGCTAGTGGGTAGGTGTAAAATCCACCACTGCAGTATGTCCCGAATATTTGATTGAATTGTCATGTAACTATCAAAATTGCCTCTTTTTGTCTTTAGTGCTACATCTTTAGCTTTCTCTAGAGGTTTTATGTGCAAAGACGCATATTCCACTCCTGGTATTGCAGCTACAAGCTTGCCAATCAGACATGAGAATTTCCGAATGGTTGTGCGTTTTGTTAATACCAGACAGTTGCACAGGTTGATGATATCTTCAACCCTTTCTTTTGTGAGGCGGACTGTCATAGTAATAGAACACAAAATGAACCCCAAGAAAACTATTTGGTTACTTGGTGTGAAAACTGATTTTGTCGGATGCACTGTGAACCCTAATGAGTCCAGTAAGGATACTGTATCCTGAACATTTTTTACACATTCTTGGTATGATGGACTTTGTAAACATGAGTCATCAATAAATGCAGAACTTATATGCCCCTGAGATCTTAGAAATGCGAATGCTGGTTTCAACACTTTAGTGAATACACGTGGACTACTTGTTAGTCCCTGGACTAATGAAGTAAATTGGTATTTGCAACCATTGTAAAGAAATCTAAAGAAACGTCTATCATCTTCATTGATTGGTATTGAATAAAATGCATCTGAAATATCAACGGAAGCAAAGAAACAACCTTGTCTCATCGAGTCCACAGCTGATTGCAGTGTTTCCATTTTGAAATGGTTTTTCTCCATATAATCCTCATTAAACTTTTTTAAATTTAATATAATGCGAATTCTATTATCACGTTTTGGTCTTATAAAAATATTTGAAATGAATTCTTGATTTGCCAAATTATCACTGTTAGATTGTACTTTTTCAATAATACCTGTCTTTATAAACCTTCCTAATTCTTTATCAATTTGTTTTTGTTCCTCTTCTGTGAATGTGTAAGGGGTTGGTACATTGATTTGTTTTGGAAACTGTTCTAATTCAACATGATAACCCATGATTGTTTGTAATATCCATTTGTCAGAAGTGAACTTAGTCCAATTTTGATAGTGTTGTGCTGTTTTGCCTGCTTTAAAATTTTCAGGGGTGTTGTTTAAGTACCTGTATAAACTGTTTTCAGAACTTACATTTAATATTTTTGTCTTTGTGTGTTCCCTTTGTGGTTCGTTTTCTTGCCTTGTCCCTGGTGTTTGAAGGGTCTTCTTTGTTGGAACTGGTGTTTGAGTGGCTTGTTTTGGGGGGTGGCATGTGTTTGTTTTGCTCCCCCCTTCCGCTGTAAAAAAGGCTTGAAATTGTCGTTTGTCAGTTGGGTGAGCTTTATTTTCGAATCTCCCAGATGTTTGATTTTGTCCCCCAAATTGTCTCCAAACAATTGAGTTGCTGACGTATGGTTGTCACACAGCGGTTTGTATGGCGCGAGAAGATCTTTCCGTATTTTTTCTTTTCTGATTTGGCTAATCTTGGCAACTGAATGGGTCAGTATTTTGAAAGCATCGATGATGTGGCTCTTGAGTGCCTTATCTTCAGATTTCTGAGCCCGATCCAGTGCCTTGAGAATTGGAACTAAAGCAAATTGTGCATTTTCTTGAGACTTTTGTAAAAGGTAGTCTGTATTTTTTGTGTCCCGTTTTAACTGTGACCACAGAATCTCATTAACCTTTGGAGTTTGTAGATATTCTACGTTTTGAGGACGTTTGTGTCTCTCTTGCAGTGCCTTCCACTTTTCTGGCTGGACCTTGGTGGAAATAGCGGTTTTTGTCAAAGTTGCCAGGTTTCCGTCTATCGCTTCTCCAGTATCAGTGGACTCCTCAAAATAGTCCAGTAGGTCCGCTAAACCATCTTCCTCCTTGTCTTCTTCCTCTGTTTCTTCCTCTTGGAAAAATTTGTTTAAACCTTCTTCCAATGAATCCGTACTTTCGTCATTTTCACTGTCATTGTCAGACTCATCTGAGCTGTCATCATTCAAACTTTTTTGTTTTTTAGATGGTCCCGGTTCAACCACAGAGTCTGATTGCCTTTTCTGTGACTTTAATTCCTTTATTTCTGATTGGATTGATTTAACAGTGTCCGCTAAATCCTTGAAAGACTTTGTTGTCTTCTTGAATTCTTCAAGATTCTTGTTTACCGTAGCAAACACAGCCTCTCCTTTTTCAACCATGGCCTGTAACGAATTTTCTTTGGACGACGAGGACGAATGAGTATCCATTCTGAAATTTGAATAAGTTAAACTACTATTATCTGTAAGATTCTCAAGTAACATTTTATCAATTTTTGTTACTAAGACAATTAATGTCGTATCTTACAGTGTTAACAACGCATTATTCTATTAATATCAATATGCGTGTTATACCGTTAAGTGCCTACATCGACACCGTTTTATTTATTTATAAGTATTTTTAGCAACAACGACACGGTTTGTTTGCGCGCAGGAAACAGCGAATCAGATCGCTTGTTACCTTCAATGACCCCGTCTGGCCCCCGAAAACAGTGCGGGAAACGGGCAAATTAGGCACATTGATAAGCGACTACTAAACTATTTTTAGTATCAAAGTTGTCGCGGCCCCGGACTAAGCATAACTAAAATGATCTCAGTCCAAGCAAACATATTTTCTGCTCGAAAATTATGTGACTATATATCTAGTCATAAATGGTCATGTCTATTCGACTTTTGTTTTAAAATTTTTCATTTTAAAATTTTTTGTCGATTCAACGTTGTATGTTCAACGTTTTTAACGAATATCTCGTTCAGGAGTTGTCGCGGCCCCGTTATGAGCATACCGCAAACCCCTTCCTCGTGTAGTTAGGCCGTACAATCATGGCTATCCCGACTCGGACGTTAAATCTCGTCGTAGAGATCGGTTTTAAACACGAACAATCTCCAAAAACATTGTCGTCTGGGGAATTTCCTCGGCAATCTACATATCGATCACAAAAGAAACGATGTGTGCTTCCAAATTTTCGTACTCAGAAAATTACGTGATTTCACCACCATTCGTGTAAGATATTCATCTTTACTGAACCGTTTGTGGCGAATATCCACCACGTGCAACGGCATTCAAATTATTTTACGTCTGTTTGAAACGTATTTCCGTTTTTAGACGTTTTCCCTCGACAACAACCTTCCAACAATCGTAAGTAGAAACCATCAAGTTAGCGGCATGGCCTATCAGTTGTTGCCAGCCGAACATTTAACCTAAAATACCGATGGGCTACGAAAGCAAACCGTTATTAAATATTAATAATTAATAATCTTCCCCTACCTGATACCCTTCGTAGTAAAACTTTTCCGATTTTGTTAAGATTTAATTTAAATTTCCGAAGTTTTTGAAGAAACAATTTTTGTTCAACTTGACTTGAGCTGCTGAAGCCTCGTTCTGAATTTGCTGCTGGATGCTGCGTCATCTCTGTGGGGCCCATCAGGGAGTTACAATTGGATGAAATTTGATGGATTCAGAATCAAGTTAATGGGCAAACAAACTGAAATTTGTGTTACAAGAAACTGCTTTTATTTGCAACAAAAACATTTTTATTTATGATATATGTGCATAACTGGCCAAGTTAATATCAAACTTTGTCCTATTAGTAATTAACTCTGTAATATAAAGTTAACAATGCAATATCTTCATACAAGTAATAACTTCACAAAAATTACATTTTTAAATTTCCCGGTAGTAACTTTTAACACTGGATTCATGAGAGTACAAAGTTTTAAAAATATAGTACACTGAGCCAAAATAAATAGTACATTGTATCTACTTAAGTTTGATTGATCACTAACATGATCCTTCACACCGAGAACTGAGCAACTGTCTTCCAAAAATCAATTATAAAGATTTTCAATTCACTACAGTAAAAGGGAGGTAAATGTGAATTGCTGGAACTTCTAGCACAGCTTTTTAGGACTAGTTAAGGTCAGAGGACAGTAAATAGAAAAGCCTGTTGTGGATTGGACAATTTTGTGTAGGGACGATTCGGGCTTACTTTATTTTCAAAGACTCATTGGACAAAACTATAGAGAATAAAAATAAATATTTGTTTTCAAAAATGTAAAATGACTTTAATTATATACTTTAAAATAAAATTGATTTTTTTAAATACTGTTTGAAAGGTGATTTGTGGCACTTTATTGAAGTTTGTACTTTCCTTATTAATTTTTGGGTTGAAGATTTGTTTACATTCTGGGGGTGATTACTTTCAGTTTAAAATGCTGAGAGAAAGAGTTGGTGAAGACCCTGATTTCTGGCCATTTTTGATTTGCCCAAGAGTGCCACTTTGCAAATCTGTTGTAGTTTTGGAAAAAGTCATGTAAACTAAATCACAGGCGGACCAAATCTTATAATGTAAGTCTAGTAGTTTTTTGGATTTTATCTACCATTGGAACTTGGGAAATTGTTTTCTTTCTAATACACGTGAATATGTTTTAGAACCAATGACTTCCTCCTGAAACCCTCATTACTAAAAGGGGAAGGATAACTCAGTTGATACTTTAGATTTTTAATAAAATTGTATTACTTTGCAAGGATTGCAGAAATGCAAATTGGATCTAAGAAAGAATTTTGACTTTTCTTTTAGAGATAGGGAAGTGGATACTTTTTGTTTTTGCTGAGTATGCGAGAAGTATGATAAATAAGAACTTGTAGACCAGCTTGCCTGCTAACTTTAATCTTATATTCCAAGTTGAACTAGAATGTAACCTTGGACACTGATGACCCCACTGCAACAACATTTGTATCAAGGGCAATAACTCTGGTAAAAATAGTCGCAGGAAAACAACATTTTCTTTAGGATCACCTACACATCCTGCTATGCAAGTTTAAAAGAAATCCGCCTGGTAGTTAATCAGGAGTTGATGCCACAAGATTTGGGGGATTACGGATGTACAGATGGATGGAAATACAGAAGAGTGCATCTCTATATGCCTCCCACTTCTTTGGGGCATAAAAAAGGGTCATATAAAATTTATCAAAATGGAGTTAAGATATGGTTCTTGGCATACACACTAATGATATTATGATGGTGAAGAAAATTTATGTGCCATGTATAAAGCTGAAGTACTTTGTAAGATAAAATAAGGTCGTTTTTCTCCATAGATACACCTTTTTTGCCTGGGCGAACAGTGTAGGATCTGCTCTGTTCACTTTTTTAATTATTGGGTTATTTCTGTCCAAAATGGGACCAGTGCAGATCCTGATCAGATGGCAAGATGTGCCGGCTGATCTGGATCAACACTGGTCACACATGCGTAAAAATGCATATATATGGAGGAAAGGGTTAACCAAAAAGTGGGAAATTATGACTGTGACTATGTTAGTATAATAGCTTGACATATTCTTCATCAGTCTTCGAACAATGGTTATCTTAAAAAGATGACTGCAGTAAGATAGCTCGCGTTGCCCAGAAAAAGGGATGCAATCAAGCACTGCATTGAAGATTTCTTCTCACACTGCATTGAACATTTCTTCTCAAACTAAAATGACATACAGGAGTTTGTCAACAAAGATGCTTGTATTAAAATCCTTACAACCTAATAAATTTAAGATTAGAACTACAACAATCAATAATGAAAAGAAACAATCAATTAGTACCAGTAGTTTTTCTAACGGAAATCTATTATTCGACAAAGATAATTTGGCAATGTTTACATTGGCGTGTTTACATTGGCGTTACATGTAAACAATGAACAAATATGTTAATCCTTGTTTAATACAAAGCGTAAAGCTCCAAACACTTGTCCCATTAGCTGAGTGGTCTAAGACCCAGTCAATAAAAATGCTATAAAATGCAAGGGAAGCAATGCTCTTATAGGTTGTAGGTTCGAAACGTTTTTTTTAATGTTTTTTAAAAACTTTTTTCACAACAATTATTTTGGTGATGAAATAAATTGAATCAAAATACTTTGAAATAACTGCAATAAAACTTAAAAAAAATAAATCTAAAATATATCTATAAAAGCTGTGTGTCAGTGTGAATTGAACCCGTGTCGAAAAAAATCGAAAAAAGTTAAGCTAATGCCAGCTGGACGCTTTAACCACTGCGCTATCGAGGCGATGTGTTATACAAAGGAAAAATAGTACTTTTAAAGCGTAAATTTGCCTTAAACGATGTTTACATTCTATTATTAATTGTAAACATTGCCAATTTACGTTGGTCAACCAATAAATTGTCTTGATATACAATAATCCTGCTATGTTTTATTTGCCACATGGCACATTTTCAGATGCACACTTGTTTATAGAGTTAACACAATCATTCAGTTGTCTTTAACAGTAAATGGTTACAATTAATATCTTGTTTTTATGACAGCTGGCAAGGTGAATCAGAATGAAGTTTGGTGCCTTTGGACTGTTTTGAAGATTATTCATTGGCTGCTGTTGGCTGAGATGTAAGAGTTTAACAGTTGCTGTTGGACATTGGTGCAGGCTTAATGTTGGCTGCTTGACTGGCAAATCTGGATCAGCAGATGGGAGGTTACTGGTTGAAATGTTATGTTGATCAATGGTGACTGCTTGTTGCTTGGTGAGGAGACATTACAAGGCGGTGGCAACATTACATATAATATTATAACACACAAGTTAAATGGCAGTTGCATGCTTGACACAGAATTCTTGCTATATTTTTGCTGGCTGTTAGGTTCTGTCTAAGATTGAGAAGTTCCTGTTCTGCTTAGGGAGTGGTATTTTCCAGTGGAGACTTTGGCTTGTGGCTGAAATTGAATTAAGTGGTTTCTTGTCAAATTTAGAATCGGCACTATTGTGTGCTTGATGATTAGGCTTCAAGGTGTTTGGCTCAACTGACTGCTGGCTTGTGAAAATATTCTCGACAGCTTCATCAATTCACCTTATCCTTTATCTTCAAGAAGTGTTGTTCTTTACCAAGTCTTTTTCTTCCATATCAAAACACAACAGCAACATTTATTTTTGTTTGTTTGATAACAATTAAATCTGCTGTACAACACAGACCATCTGGTTGGCTACAAAATGTTCTGTCATTACTGGATTTCATTTTGACTTGAAATTTCCATATCTCCCCCATAAAGCCCTATAATTTCTCTGTTCCTGTTGCCCTGAAAAAGAATTTAAAAGGTGTTTAAACAGTGTTGAAATTCATCATTATTACAAAACAAACAGAAATTGCTGTTTACTTATTAATAGAACTGGGGTGATTAATCTCCTTTACCTTAATGCTATTTTAGCAAAGATATTCCACATGTTTTGAAACATGCATTGGAAGGTGAATATGTGTGGACCCACTTGCAAAGATGTTAAAATGTTTGTATTTGTTTTATGATATTTACACTTCAACTTTGTCCCCTATGATGAAGTCTTATTTATCTAACGAATCATAATTTCTGATGGTAAACAGTGTGACGTATTACTTTAAAACAATATATCAAAGGTATAAGGTCATCAATGTTCAGTTCAAATGCTATCCAATGCGACTTAACTAGTACTTTCACCTGTTCTACTGAAATATTTATATCATGGGATATGAAATAAAAAGTTAACTGGAACTGGTTCATAACCGAAACTGGTTGACAAAATGTATTAGACATTAATAATGGGGGATGTATACGCTTTACTGTTTTTCTGGAAATAAACAATGTTTCTGTTTTGGGGGATTAAACGTAACTAGCCATTTATCAGCCCATGTCCTAATAATTTCGAGATCATTATTTATAGCTATAGATGCTCGGACAGGATCAACTATGATTAAATTCAATGTGGTATCATCCGCAAAGAGTCGTATGGTTGAATTGCTTATAACAATGTTGTTTATGTTAATTATGAAGAGCGAAGGACCAAGAATAGATTCCTGAGGCACACCCGCAGCTATAGTTACAACATCTGAAAAAGATCCCCAGGGTATAACTTGCTGCAATTTATATACAAGGCCCTTATGCTTGACTCTGTCGAATACTTTAGAGATGTCACAAAATACTGCTCGAACCTCTTTATTATCATCAAGAGCTTTACAGAATGTATTGTATATAGAGGTTAATTGATTCACAGCAGAATCATTTGGCACAAAGCCTGATTGTAGTTAGAATGTTATTATCTGCAAATAAGTCAAACATATATTTGTGAACTATTTTTTCCATAACTTTGTTAAGACTACTCAATAAAGAAATAGGTCTACAATTAGAAGTGTCATGTGGATCAGTTTTTAAATATTGCGCAAACATTTGCATTTTCCATTGTGTTGGAACTTTACCCGTGGAGAATGAATGATTGAATAAAGCTGACAGAGGAGCACCAAGCTCATTCGAAAGTTCTTTTAAAATTCTGTTGTTAATTTCTTCTGGACCCACTGCTTTACTTACATTAATAGATTTTAAAGTGGATGTTATGCCATCGGGAGTAAATATTATGTTTTCTAATGTGCTTTTTACACACGTGACTTGTTCATTTGGTAATTGTTTGATCATAATTGATTAGTTATGTCAGGGCATGTGACTTTTCTTATGGAAAAACAAAACCAACACATTAGAGCCAGTGAGGCCATCTCGGGCCTCTTTCTATTCTAAGGCACCCTAACAACACAAAACACTGCCTGTTGCATTTGTATTACAGTGCACTGGGTAAATATTTGATCATAGTTTACCATTCTATTTTTTATGCCCCCGCCATGTAATGGCGGAAGGGCATATAGTGTTCACCCTGGCTGTGTGTGTGTCAGTGTGTGTGTGTGTCAGTGTGTGTGTATGTTCGAAAATCGTGTCCGCTCTGTAACTTTGTTATTTCTTATTGGATTTTAAAATAACTTGGTACGAATGTTCGCCATATCAAGACGGTGTGTCGCGTACAATACCCATGCCTGTAGGTCCAAGGTCAAGGTCACTGTTACTAAAAATAGAATTTATGTTCGAAAATCGTGTCCGCTCTGTAACTTTGTTATTTCTTATTGGATTTTAAAATAACTTGGTACGAATGTTCACCATATCAAGACGGTGTGTCGCGTACAATACCCATGCCTGTAGGTCCAAGGTCAAGGTCACTGTTACTAAAAATAGAATTTTCTTGTCCGGGCTGTAACTTCCTCATGAATGGAGGGATTTCAAAATAACTTGGCACAAATGTTCACCATGATAAGGCGGTGTGTCGCGTACATCAACCCATGCCTGTAGGTCCAAGGTCAAGGTCACTGTTACTAAAAATAGAATTTTGTTGGAAAAATCTTGTCCGCTCTGTAACTTTGTTATTTCTTATTGGATTTTAAAATTACTTGGTATGAATGTTCACCATATCAAGACGGTGTGTCGCGTACAATACCTATGCCTGTAGGTCCAAGGTCAAGGTCACTGTTACTAAAAATAGAATTCTCTTGTCCGGGCTGTAACTTCCTTATGAAGGGAGGGATTTCAAAATAACTTGGCACAAATGTTCACCATGATAAGGCCATGTGTCGGGTACAACACCCATGCCTGTAGGTCCAAGGTCAAGGTCACTGTTACTAAAAATAGAATTTTGTTGGAAAAATCTTGTCCGCTCTGTAACTTTGTTATTTCTTATTGGATTTTGAAATAACTTGGTATAAATGTTCACCATATCAATACGGTGTGTCGTGTACAATACCCTTGCCTGTAGGTCCAAGGTCACTGTTACTAAAAATAGATTTTTCTTTTCTGGCTGAAACTTCCTTATGAATAGAGGGATTTCAAAATAACTTGGCAAAAATGTTCATCATGATAAATTGGTGTGTCATGACAACACCCATGCTTAAAGGTCAAAGGTCAAGGTCACTGTTACTTAAAATAGAATTTTGTAATAAAAACCTTGTCAGCTCTGTTACTTTGTTATTTCTTATTGGATTTTAAAATAACTTGGTATAAATGTTCATTATATCAAGGCGATGTGTTGTGTACTATACCCATGCCTGTAGGTCCAAGGTCAAGGTCACTGTTACAAAAAATTGAAATTTCTTGTACTGGCTATAACTTTTTTATTAACAGAGTGATTTCAAAATAATTTGGCACAAATGTTCACTATGACAAGGCCTTGTGTTGTGTACAGTTCCCATGCCTGTAGGTCCTAGGTCAAGGTCACTATTACTAAAACCAAAATTTTCTTGTCTGGGCTGTGAGTTTGTTATTTCTTATTGGATTTTAAAATAACTTGGTATAAATGTTCACCATGACAAACATGCATAGCGGGGGCATCCGTGTCCTATGGACACATTTCTAGTTTTCTTATAAGTTACAGCCTTATTAGGCATAACGCTAGAATTATACTATGTCATGTTAGTTTTGACACATATCTCTTAGGAATATTGTTCCCTTTCAACTTGGAGCGAAAATTGGATTGATATCTCAAACTAATTTTGTTTTAATTTTGTCTTTCACTATTGTAATTTTTGTCCACATATTAATTAATTCTTTCTTTGACCACTTACAAGACATTAGAACTATAAAATAACAACAAACATTATGCTATGTGAACTTGTTCTTAAAATATGGGAATGGATGTTAAATTAAAATTAAAATAGAACTATAAAATAACAACAAACATTATGCTATGTGAACTTGTTCTTAAAATATGGGAATGGATGTTAAATTAAAATTAAAATAATGTTCAATTGAAGGAACAATCTTTCATAATTAATAAATGTAAATATTTTTCTCTCTCTCTGTTTGCTGAATTAAAGGAGGATTTTTATACCAGGATAATTTGTCTGCTATATGGGTTCAGAGGGTAAGAACATTTTACAAAAACCATCATGGAAAAATTCTCTAGTTTATTCTTAAAAGATAGTAGCTTTCCGGCAGGCAACTTCTCTTACATGTATGACATGATATTATCCTTGTTATTATGTTTAATTCAGTCACTGTGATTTGTCAATAAGTCTTTTGTAATTCTTACATATAGAATGGCTGTGTAAATTTAATTTTGATGAGTATGTGATATTTTATCCTTGTCTGTATACAGCTAAGACTATATTATTAAAGATTTAAAATATTAATATTTTTCTTTTATTTTTCTGCTAAATGAAACCTCCTTTTTAAAATCAGTTATGAATCATTAGAAATATTCTTTGTTTTCAGAAATATTCTTTGTTTTCAACTTTCCTCTGGCTTTAAAAGGCATTTCAAAGCACTTATTTAAGTTGTCAAAATCAAATAAATTTGTTTCTTAAAACAACCTTAGGACTATTAAATAGTATATTTAATCCCAAATCAGTTCCTTAAAACAACACGTCTACCCTCTATTAGCACATCCTTAATCTCTTACAAAGTGAACTTCTTATCTTCAAAAGGACCCCCAGCTGATAAGACCTGTGTCTTGCTGATAAGATTATGTAACATGGTCATAAAACACAAGGCACTTTACTTTATTAGCATGACATGAAAACTAAGCAGTGATTAGTTGAAAATACTTTGATGGGTGTGTTTAGAGGTAAATTATCATGCTAAACAATGAATACATTCCTAAAAGGGTTTAATTATGCAAATTAGTTAAGTTGCTGATAATGAACTTAAATTAGATACTGTTTCATGGTAGAATGTATTAGTTTTTCAAAAATGTTCTGTTCAATGACAACATTGACTTTTGTTTTCAATCCAAAGTCCTATGTTTAAACCTATTTCATAAACAACACAAGGGCATATTAATAGCAAATTAAATCTGTTATCTGTATCAGACCCTTAGATTTGAGAATAACTGCAAATTATTGCTTGCAGTTTATTTTGAAAAGTGATATGTTCTACAGCTTCAAATTTTGTGCAGCTTAAAATAAACAACAATATTTTATCTTTTCACAGTATGTGATAAATATGCATGAGCAGAGCTACAGATCAAATATTGATGCAAGGGTTTGGATGTAAAGGGTATTTTACCAAAGTGAAACAGTATTACAATAATTACAACTGTTCCTTCATAATAATTTTTAGAACATGATATTACAACTATTACTATAGAATCAAAGCTTAAATGTCTTCTAGGGCTTTACATTTTGTTAAGTAAATGTGAAAATAAATTTTTTAAAATTCATTCTGTCACATCTTTTTCTCCGATATAGTCTTCATCTCATATGCATCAAGTATAGATCCAGGGACCAGCTCGACAATGTTGGGTCAGCTGGTATGTATGACATGGATCTAATATTCCAGATCAGACATGAAATAATAAATCTCAAAGTAACTGGTGTAGATCCTGATCAGACTACATGGGTGTGAAGGCTGACCAGGCACTACACTGGTTACACACAGATTATAAGTCAGACTTAATGAACTGATCCAAGTAGTTAATGTTTGATGACTGAAGCACATTTCCTGCAGAATTGATAGTGATACTGCAGAATTGATAGTGTATCACTTTAAAATGGCACATAATTGAATTCATCATGTGCATGCAAGTCCTAACTACCACTAATTCTAAATACTGTTAGCCCTTTCCTCCATATATACACATTTTTACGCATGTGCGACCAGTGTAGATCCAGATCAGCCGGCACATCTGTGCCGTTTGATCAGGATCTGCACTGGTTGCATTTTGTTCAGAAGTAACTTAATGAGTAAAAAAGCGAACAGTTTAGATCCTGATCAGAAGGTACAGATGTATCGGCTGATCTGGATCTAAACTGTTCGTCCATGCAATAAAGGTGTATCTATGGGGGAAAGGGTTAATTTATTTCTATCAATCAGTACTTCTGCATCACTGAATGGTTTACACAGTAAATGAATTCATTTAAGAACTATAATTTCAACTACTAAGTTGTTAGTGTTCATTAATAAGCATTTACAAATTAAGTAAGTAACTGGGCAGTGCCGCACTAAACCAATTTAGTTTTTCAACTGCTCATTAAAGCTCTAAACTTAAGTAAGAATATACTATTGAAAAATCATATTTGTTCATATTGACTCCAATATATAAACTCTCTAACAGAACACAAAAGGTCTCATTCGAATTCATTCTTATAGACAGGATTTTCAATGATAATGTTAAATTATCATTTACAAACTTTTAAGAAGCTAAATATAATGGACCTATATTTAGCACCTATTTTTGACGAAGCGACCACTTCATGAGCGATCTCGATTTCTGTGACATTTCGGAAATCCTACTTTTGCTTTTAGTCGCGCGAACCAAATTTATTTTAGTAAATTAAAATTTTATTAGCCCGAACTAATGCTGCAAATTTGTGCCTATAGTTCCAAATACATGTAATATTTCATAGAAGAGTGGGTTAAATTGAAGTAATGCCGCTTTAATAACAGCTAACCTATACACAGTTACGGTTATATTAAGGGAGGTTATGAGTAGGTTCAACTCAGGCGATGAAGAATTTTTGTTTTCATTAATTTTACAACTACAGTCAGACCTCGATAATTCAAACCTCGATAATTCGAACACCGTAGATATTTCGAACTCGTATCTCGGTCCCGGCAAAACGCCTATATACCTTATATGCATTAACTCTTGATAATTCGAACACCCGATATTTCGAACTTCGAACTCAAAGTCCAGTCCGTCCTTTTGATTTTCTATTAATTTCACTCTCGATATTTCGAACACCTTTGAAATATATCGCTCAAAATTATGACATGTTAAAGTTTTCACACTTCAAGTGGATAACAATAGCGGCGCCGTATGAATAGCACACGCTGTGAAACTGACACAATTCAAGCAACGCGATACCTGATACAAACAAATAATATTAAATTATTAGATCTCTTTAAAATCTGATCAGAAATATAATTAAAGAATATTTTAAATAATTAAGACTTGCAAACTAAATTTGAGCGAATATAATTGTTTATGATTGTGTGTAAAACGAAGACCAAAATTAATTTCAATCATATCTTATCAGCATGTCTGAAACAGAAGATAGTAGCCTTCTTCCTCAAGCTGAGCAACTTAGTGAAGGACCCGATAACGGGGGGATAGCTACGCAGCTACTGGAAAGATTTATGATTTGTGCTACCATTCACTTCGTATATTATTTATGACAGAATGTATTCGAGTTACGTTCATGTACATGTATATAATTATGTAAACGTGCATATATAGTTTTGAAATAAAAATAAATAACAAATATTTGGCTTATCTTTTATTTCACATACAAAAGATAATGTAGATAAACAGACAAAAACATGAACAAAACATATCCACTTCCGCCGGCCGACAGACCTTCGATAATTCGAACACCCCGATAATTCATACTTTTTTCTCGATCCCGTCGAGTTCGAATTATCGAGGTTTGACTGTATTAATATCTTTTTTCAGCCAATCCACATCAGGATAATACAGTCATTAAAAAATTTTATTTAATGCAGTAGGATAGAAAAAGAGACAAATTTAATATTTATTAGTCTCAATAATTTGACTCCAAGCACAGACCCAGTTTACAAACCAACCTTTTATTAATGTCTGCCCTACATATAGAAAAGCCCTTGTTGCACATAATCACCGGGTACATGGCTGTTGATTCAAGACAAATGATTTGCAAAATGATTGGCTTTAAATTTTATAACTAATTACCTGTTTCCTCCAATAGATATACCTTTATTGTTTGGGCGAACAGTTTAGATCCAGATCAGCCGGCACATCCCACGATATAAATATTTCAGTAGAACAGGTGAGAGTACTAATAAAGTGGCGGCAGTTAAGCGTGAAATCCATTGCAAAAACTAAACCAAAATGGCCCCAAAACGAAAAATGGTAGTTTTCAATAGTGAGTTTTATCAAAGTGTTACAAATGCAATCAAAATCATGTATATAAATGTTTGCATTCTGGTTTTGTGATGGTTTCTGTGAGGCAAGCGTTTCAACCAATTCCGGATCAGTACTTGTAAATCATCGGTAAGTGTGGATTCCAGAGTCTGAATTCTTTTCAAACGATCAAATGTTAAGTTTAACTGATAAACTGAGACTTTCAAAGCTAGAGGATTTGGCTGGTTAGCCTATTGGTCATGTCCCAAGGTCTTTAGCACCCTACTTCAGATATATCCAAGACAAAGATGGTAAAGTATTCTTAATAGTTACTGGATCAACAGTATTAATTTAGCAACCAACCATTGCCAGCTTCCCATGATTGGTGTCATTGTGCTACAATGTGAGTGTATCATTTCTAACATACGTAAAGATGACTTTTAGGTTGTATCAGAACCACTTAGTGCAAAACCCAAATGTTTTGCAAAAGTTTTGCAATGAAACTTGTGATGTCATGAGTGTTTTACTTCTTCTGTAAATATTCTGGACTCAGAGGCAGACATGCTAACCACTGAGGTAATGATCTGCACCATCACTTAATTTTCATCAGTAACAGACCAAATGTGTGCTTATCTGTATTGTGCCATGTGTCATTAATTTCAATTGTTTGATGTTATACTTAAATGCATCAATAAGCGCTCAGGCTTATAACAAGCTTCTCTGCCTATGACTATGTAACTGCATAATCGGCTATTATGCTATATTCCCTATTCCTGTATTTCCATCCCCCTTATGGAATTTTTGGCAATTTTTTCATAATAAGATGTGATTTATGTCAAAAGAGCATGATGATCAAAACAGCATTCTTTATTCAATGAAATGGAACATTAAAACTGAAAATCAATGCTGAAATGTGCATGTTTTGCTGTTTAGCAGACACACACCTCCAGTGAAAAAAAATGGCCACCACATTCCTATAAACACGTCCTTAGCTGTAAGAACCAGTGTGAGGAATGTGTTTTCACTTCTTCAAACTTGTTTTTGTGTTCAAACCATAGGGATCAAAACTTTCTTGGTGCATTTTTATCAGTTTTGCAACATTATGTAAATAAAAGCTATTTTTAACACATGGTGTGTTTTTGGATACTGTAAGCGATTTTTGGATAAATATGTTTTCCAATCATTTTTAAGCTCAATTTCAGTAAATTTATTTTTGTATCAACTGCAACTTAAACATTTCATGATTACTCTCTTGTATGGTGCATAAGTCCGTGCATCCTATTGTTCATTGTTGTTTATTCAAGGGGGACAGGATTATAGGAAGGGATGGAAATATAGGAAAGTAGGATACTGTACAGGGTAATGAGCATCTACATGATAAAATAAATCTTCAGTAATTTAGTCATACTCAGACTATACCAGAATAATCAAACAGTATTGGACATACATTTGGTTATAACTGAATTAAATAACACCGTCTGTATACTTACAAAAACGCTATCTTTTAATATTGACGTCTGGTAAACAAACAAATGTACAACTGACAAATGTCAAAACATAATAAGGGGAGGTAACTTTGTTACAATACTGAGGTGTTTTTTTTCTGCAACCCGTTCCATGAACAGAATGCCTAATGTCCAAGTGTATGGTTGCAAACCTCACAAAGAGAATGGGAACCAAATGGAAAATATCAGTTTTTCTGTGTAAGAAAAAGTTTGTTGAGAGTGGGGGAAATATTTATTCAGAGAACAGAGGAAGGGGTAAAACTTCTGTTCAGTGTAGGGCATCAGAGAATGTGCTTCCACAAGGTTAAAAGGACGAAACAGATATTTTATTGAATGTCTTAAAGAATAATTTTGAGGAGTGTGTATATTTCTGAATTCTACCATAATTTTTCCTGTCAGCTGAGCAAACCATTGTCTGTGTTTTAATTGTACTTTTTAAAACAAAGACTTACCGTCAGTTTTGCTTCCTTTTATCTTTTCATCATTGATCATCAAAACATTGCAGACAAGCTGTACGCAGTTCTAAAAAAGCAAGCGCGTCAACTGTCTTTTTCGGTTTGTGTTCTGACTGGTCACACAGTTTACGCTTGTGAAGTACTCAGTGTCCTTCATTTTCATGAAACAAGAGCCACGCACTATCAAAACCGATTTGATGCCGAACACAGGCTTTAAGGTGGAATGTACCTTTAAAAATATTTTCAAGAAAATAGTTGAATTTGGTATCAAATGAAAGTTTGTGATATTCCTGATACGAAATGGATATTGGTTTTGACAGTTATAAATCCTATCACTGTACATGACGTCGCAAACAACACCATCTACGCACGTTTTTGACCGTCTGTCAATGGCCTTAAAATCGCCGTATTTTTTATTTTTGATCTAAAATAGTGACGCATAGAGACAATTTAACCAAACAGAATGATCATGTTAGTGATTTCCTTCATGCTGATAGGAAAAACAGTAGAAATTTATTTACAATTGTTAAATTAATAACAAAAATGGGATGTATTAAAATTTCGAGTTTTCGTCGATTTTTCACATTTAAAGTCCAATTAGAAAAAATCGGCCCGAATTTTTTTTTGCAATTTTTGGATATATTCAGGAACAATATATTTTCAATTCCATAATCAATTTTCAAAAACTTTCACCGTCGATTTATTTTTCAATCGCGATTTGATGAAGTACACCACACGTCTTATTTGACGCCGTAAATATCGAAGTTTACGTTTCGTTATGCTGTATATGATTGTTGACGCTAGTCCTTTGGATAAACAACGTTTACAAAATTCAGATTTGATTTGTAATTTTGAAAATAAAACAACGCTACACAAATGAAATTTAAAAGCCAGTTTTCATATCAAAATTGATGAAATAAAAGCTGTATCCCGCGCTAATAACTAATAGGTAAAACCTATAAAAGTTTCCTTAATTAGAAAAAAACACAACCAACATAAAAGATTGCTTATCATTGGATAAAAAAACCTCAAGAGTTGGTGGAATATGAGCTCAAGGCCGTCAAAATAAATCATGTTTCAACCCCGTGCGACCGCCGTTTGCCACGTGACTTTATAAACTTTCGGTGCCGTTAAACGTTTCATGCCTAATCCTATGTTGATATATACGTAATGATCTTGTCCTCTGTTTTTAATATCTTCCAGCCGAGACAGTGAAGGAACTATTTCGTTGAAGGAACTATTTCGCACAATATGAAATTTAAGGATAAATGTAATAGCTCTTCACTGACGCAAGTACGTACATACATATGGACTGAGTTTCACAAACTGTGTAATGTCAGTCTAAATTGTCAAACAGATAAATGACCACTCAATTCTCGTCAGGACACATAATTATGTTCAACATGAAGTCGGCAATTTCAATTTCATACCTGGGTTACAGATGTCTTCCAGAAACTTGATGAATTTAACAAGCATCGAATTCTTCTCTTCTTTTTTGGCAGTTAAAGACGGTCGGGCTATTACTTCCCTTTATGTGTTATGTGCTTGTAATTTGTAATAAAAGTACATTGCGCTAGTTTACAAGAAGAAATAATAGTAGTTTTTAATATATTCAGATTAAATATAGACAACAGAGTTCTTCTTGCAAATAAAAATACTCCATATTAAAAAAAACTTCTTTGCCAAATATTTATTATTTATGTACCAAAGTTTAATATGCGCAGGACGAGAGGGGGCGTCCGTGGCCGAGTGGTTAAGGTTTCCGACTGACAATCACTTGCCCTTCACCGCTGTGAGTTCGAGACCTACCAGGGTCAAGATCTTTCATGTGAGGAAGCTAACCAGCTAGCTTGCGGTACGTCGGTGGTTCTATCCAGGTGCCCGCTCGGGCCTGAAAATTGCCCGGAGGGGCACCTGGGGTCTTCCTCCACCATGGAAAGCTGGCATGTCCACACCATAATGTCCTCGTTCAGAGGCGGGAGGGACATAAAACTGGGAACTAACAACAACAACAACAGCGCAGGACGAGAAAGATAAAGACAAAATTAAAGCACACTTGTTTTCGAATTTTGGGATCGCGTTAAAATAAAACCACAAGAGAACACAAGAAAAAGATATGCAATTTGAATCAAACATCAAAACGTTTTTGTTTTGTAATTTCAATCAAACATCGGAACCTATTCTTATAATTTGTCACTTAGAACACGGTAACAATCAATTGATTAATTGATTTATTTATTGATTCGTTGGTTCATTATTACCGGCGCATTAATTTAATGGGACTAGCCACAAAGAAAATTGTGTTTTAAAGAATCTGCTATTTTGATTATCAATGTCATCCGTTATGCGTTTGCATCGGCGAGTGACGGAATAATGACACGCATTTATACATGTACCATGCATATGATTATCGATTCTTTGATCAAATATCTTTTAGTTATGTCACTTGCATTTTGCAAATGTGTTTCCACATTTCTTTTGTGCATGTATGGTATATGATGTAAGTTTTCTGGAAACATTATTCATAAGTTTGTTTTTAACATCATTCTTTCAATTACATGTATTAGTATTCTTGTTCTATTTACAAACACGCTTTTTGTTTTAATTTTGAAAGATATGTGCAAAAAAGAGTACTATCAAGTTTTCGACAAACAGGACGAAGTGGCTGAGTTTCAAAGATTTGTGTCAACGGATGCTGCAACAAATTAGTGCGCGTTAACATCGTCATATTGTGTTGTTTGATACCATTTACCCGGTCTTGGCGAACTGGCATAAGCGCATGTTTTTCAGTCTTGATAAGTCCATGTTACTGACGATCAGCTATATATTTTGATATGAGCAACCCAGATTTGCGACAATGTTTTCCCACGGGGTGGGGGTCGTATTCTAGGCCTAGGTGCAAAACCTTTTGAATAGCTTACCAAATGCGTAAATACATTTTACATTTTTTAGATTTAGAGCATCATGCACATATACGAAATACATATAAGGCGAACTTACACAGAATCAAAAGTATTGAACGATCTTATTGATTATTTGTTGTACAGATTATTTTATAAGGTTATGAAATGCGTAACGTTCTACGTACTTTAGTTTTTAACATTGAATTTAAAAAGTATTTTCGGTAATCCATATTTTAAATGATCACAAATGCAACACATTTGGTTCAGCAAAATTTGTTGTTTTTTTTTTTAATTTTATGAGCTCGTTTACGTTCTATAGCTTATATATACTCCATTCCAAAAGAAAGTGCACACTCCCTTTTCGGTGGTTGCTCATTTACCGCTTTTCTTAATGCCTAAATGTTTTGGTATCAACATTGAGAATAGACATAGATAGTTTAACTATAGGATTTAAATGATATAATCTCAATTTTAATACCAAATATTTTGGCATTAAGAAAAGCAATTATAGAAAAATCACCGAAAACTAAGTGCATTCTTTCTTTTGGAATAGACTATAGAATAAATAAAAGCGGTCTTTATCTTGGCAATAGCATGCACTTATTTGAATTGGACGAAAAACTGTGCCATTAACAATCTGATTGAAATCATATCCTGAAAAGCGCTACGCTATCAGGATCTGAAGACGAGTAACAAAAACGTGGTTTTATCACTAACCCTTTGAACGAATCAGATTGTCGCCTACAAAATCGCAAAAGTGAAAGTAAAAATAGTATTTTAAAATATGGAAAGTGTTGACAGTCTGTGTAAGACATTTTTACTGAAAATATATTTATATGTTTATGTAGTATTGCATTCATTTCTAATGTAATGGCATCTTCAGATCATTTTGCGAGCGTTATAAATCATCCTTCCTGTGTTGTCAATTTCTAAAAATAGTAATCGGTGAAAACCGCTATTACTTGTGTAAGGTGTCTGCAGGCCGTCGTCAGATCAAACATTTTGTTAGATCTGACTTTAGTGAGATTTTGCCATGAATGAATTTCCATAAACGAAAAATTTCCTTTTTGAATTACGAATCTCAAGTGTTCCTCTTAACAACGAACGTTACTTAATAATCAAAATAACGGGATCGCGAACGTTGATATTTACGGCGTCAAAATACGACATGTGGTGTACTCCATCAAATCGCGATTGAAAAATAAATCGACGGTGAAAGTTTTTGAAAATTGACTACGGAATTGAAAATATATTGTTCCTGAATATACCAAAAAATTGCAAAAATATTTCGGGCCGATTTTTTCTAATTGGACTTTAAATGTGAAAAATCGATGAAAACTCGAAATTTTAAAACATCCCATTTATGTTATTAATTTAACAATTGTAAAGAAATTTATAATGTTTTTCCTATCAGCATGAAGGAAATCACTAACATGATCATTCTGTTTGGTTAAATTGTCTCTATGCGTCACTATTTTAGATCAAAAATAAAAAATACGGCGATTTTACGGCCATTGACAGACGGTCAAAAACGTGCGTAGATGGTGTTGTTTGCGACGTCATGTACAGTGATAGGATTTATAACTGTCAAAACCAATATCCATTTCGTATCAGAAATATCACAAACTTTCATTTGATACCAAATTCAACTATTTTCTTGAAAATATTTTTAAAGGTACATTTCACCTTAATGCATTTTTTCAAGGACAAAGGTCAGCTGACAAATGACAGCTCAAGTTAAAATCTCTATAAACGGGAACCAACCACAGTACACTAGCTCAGTACAAGACATACCCATATTGCTAGTAATCGGAATGATAAGCGAATAGACTTGTTACTTATGTTACCTATGGGTACAGAAATGACCAGCAATTTGACTTTTATTCTAAACTGACCATTTTCCGCTTGTGCCCCTCTTGTTACTTGAAGTATATAAGGCTGCTACCTTTTGTTACTTGTGTTACCTATGGGCACAGAAATGACATGTAATTTGACTTTTATTCTAAATTGACCATTTTCAATTTGTGCCTCTTGTTACTTGAAGCATATAAGGCTGTTACCTTTTGTTACTTGTGTTACCTATGGGTACAGAAATGAGAAGCAATTTAACTTTTATTCTAAATTGACCATTTTCCGTTTGTGCCCCTCTTGTTACTTGAAGTATATAAGGCTGTTACCTTTTGTTACTTGTGTAACCTATGGGCACAGAAATGAGAAGCAATTTAACTTTTAGTTTAAATTGACCATTTTAAGTTTGTGCCCCTCTTGTTACTTGAAGTATATAAGGCTGTTACCTTTTGTTACTTGTGTTACCTAAAGGCACAGAAATGATAAGCAATTTGACTTGTATTCTAAACTGACTGTTTTTAGTTTGTGCCTCTCTTGTTACTTGAAGTATATAAGGCTGTTACCTTTTGTTACTTGTGTTACCTAGAGGCACAGAAATGACAAGCAATTTAACTTTTATTCTAAATTGACCATTTTCCGTTTGTGCCCCTCTTGTTACTTTAAGTATATAAGGTTGTTACCTTTTGTTACTTGTGTTACCTATGGGCACAGAAATGAGAAGCAATTTAACTTTTAGTTTAAATTGACCATTTTAAGTTTGTGCCCCTCTTGTTACTTAAGTATATAAGGCTGTTACCTTTTGTTACTTGTGTTACCTAAAGGCACATAAATGATAAGCAATTCGACTTGTATTCGAAATTGACCATTTTCAATTTGTGCCCTCTTGTTACTTGCGGTAAATAAGGCTGTTACCTTTTGTGACCGAGAATGTTTTTTCTTTGGTCTGTCATTCCTTTATGTTACCTTTTGTTACTTGAGGTAAATAAGGCTGTTACCTTTTGTGACCGAGAATGTTTTTTCTTTGGTCTGTCATTCCTTTATGTTGCCTTTTGTTACTTGAACAATGTACGTTTGATACTGGTAACAAAAATAATATGGTGTGTAAAATTACTCAGAAATAAGCCATATATGAAAAAATGAAAAAATTACCAAACTATTAATTGAAAAACACCATGTGCAAATTTTGCATTCGGGCGTTTCACAAACGCTCAGTAGTCTGCGTTACAAATATTGGATCCCGCAAGGACGTGCAATTGTAAAATCAGTCGTTCGGGAGTGTCGTGTGTGTCGACGTTGTGAAGGTGGTCCGTACAAAGTTTCCGACATGCCGCCTTTACCTAAGTCACGAGTGACGTCATCACCGCCATTTACAAATACTGGGCTTGACTATCTCGGACCGCTATATATTAAGACATCAAATGAACAAAAGAAAGTATGGGTGTGCTTGTTCACATGTTTAGTTACACGTGCTATACATTTGGAAATAGTGCAAGATATGTCTTCTGAAGAATTTATTCTTGCATTTCGAAGGTTCATTTCTCAAAGAGGAGTGCCAAATCTCAGACAATGCATTTAATTATCTTGTTTTAACTTAATATTATATGTTAAGGTAATTCATAGCCCCAGCTAGTACAGTTGCACTAATGATGAGCTGTGAAAATTAAATTATCATTTTTTCAACAATTTCCAAACAAACTGTTATTATATTGTTACAAACAGATGAATATTGATAATAACAGGAGACAATTGTTGAAAAAAAATGAATTTTGTTAGAAAAGTAATAAAATGTGGTACCTGCTATGTTGTCTAATCCGGGTGTCAAAATAAAGCATTTTCCACTCAAATAAATCCAAAACAATTAATTACAATATCCAGTTCAATGTTCCATCTAGGGCCAACCAGTGTTACTTTTTCAAAATAACTTTTTAAACATTGACTATTATGAATTTCAAAACACTGCACAAATACCATTACACAAGATTTACATTGTTATACATGTAGAGATTAAACTGTCCTACAGGTAAACTCAAGTGGGCATGATTTGCATGCTTTTTGCATGGGTGAGTGACCTCATGGGACAAAGGATGATGTGTTTGGATTTTGATTTATAAGAGCAATATTTTCAAGTTATTTTGAAAAAGTAACACTGGTTGACCCAAGATGGAACATTAAACTGGATATTGTAATTAATTGTTTTTGATATATTTGAGCGGAAAGTGCTTTATTTTGACACCCGGATTAGACAACATAGCAGATACCACATTTTATTACTTTTCTAACAAAATTCATTTTTTTCAACAATTGTCTCCTGTTATTATCAATATTCATCTGTTTGTAACAATTTAATAACAGTTTGTTTAGAAATTGTTGAAAAAATGATAATTTAATTTTCACAGCTCATCATTAGTGCAACTGTACTAGCTGGGGCTATGAATTACCTTAAAAATACACCTTTTGTATTTAAAAACTCAACGGTGCAAACTTAAAGAATAGGTTTTACAGCGGTGTATAGGCAATTAAATGGTTTTAGTCATGTGATTTATACCGCGAACTCTGTTCTACTATTATATTCACCGCAAAATATTTAAAGCACGAGTTTCTCGTGCATATATCTTATATTTAAAGCAGATATGTCTTCACTTTGTTACTTAGATTACATCTTCCCTATGAAAATGTACACCTGCAGTGAATGTAATAAGATTTACAAGCACAGTAGAAGTTTTAAAAGACACTTTAGAGAACGACACAACCCAATTGAGTTTTGGAAGTGCATCGAGAGTAATTGCACGGCAAAATTCATAAGAAGAAGTTATCTGTCCAGGCATTTAATATTGAAACATAAATATTCGGACATTGATGCTAAACAAATGGCTTTGAATGCCACTCGCTACAAGACAAATATGGACAGCAACAACAATTATTACGATAGTATCAGCGAGGACGATTCATGCTTCGATTTGTTAGAAGAAATATCTGCCTTGAAGGAACAACCTATGACAAATCTACTTCAGGAATCAGTTAAAGATTTCAACATTGACTTACTAAAACCAGTTTATGTTAAAACTTCTGAATACAGTGACATTTCGGATTGTTAGTTTATCCTAGATTTACTTGTTGTTCTCCGGCGGGAGTGTCGCGAAGAAGCGAATTCACCAATAATTCACCGCC
Source organism: Corbicula japonica (assembly GCA_038501625.1). Taxonomy (NCBI): domain Eukaryota; kingdom Metazoa; phylum Mollusca; class Bivalvia; order Venerida; family Cyrenidae; genus Corbicula; species Corbicula japonica. The sequence goes on from JAZAYU010000008.1 coordinate 11,252,423, forward strand.
GGTGTAGATTTTATCAACTTTCACCGCCGGTGTAGACAGCATAACTTGGGCCGCCGGTGCTCTTGTAATGATGGTCATGTGACTGGGGACTTATTAAGTAAACTATAAAAACTGACGATAGTAAAAAAAGACTAGTTTTTTTTTTGGAACCAGTGTTAAAAGACAAAAAGTGATAATAAGGTTAAAGTAAAAGAAAAAGTGTTTGATAAAAGTTAAAAATTGTGAAAGGATTAAAAGTGTAAATTTAAAGCATATAATTAAAAGTGCTAAAAATATTTAAATAATATAACATATATTATATTGATTTATTAATATAAATAATTGAAATTAAATATTAAATAGTGTAACGTATTATATGCGTTCTTTTATCAATTTACTTAATTATGTGGGAAATAAATATAACTTCGCCACAAACTTGAATATTTCGATCATTTACATGAAGAGTTGCATCATCTGCATACATGTCAATTGGTGAAGAAATATTTAAAGATATGTCATTAATGTACAGTATGAACAATAGTGGACCAAGTATTGAGCCTTGAGGTACTCCAGTTGTTATTGGTAGAAAATCAGATTTCCATTCACCATGTTTAACTAATTGCATTCTATTGGAAAGATAAGAAGCAAAAAGGTTGATTATTGGAAAAATGATAAAGTTTTAATTTATGTAAAAGAATTTGATGATCAACAAGATCAAACGCCTTTTTAAGATCTATAAATACTGTTCCTACCAACTCATTACAGTCTATCGCATTAACCCAGGTGTCAACTATTCGAATTAAAGCTGTTTGACATGAATGATTTTTTCTGAATCCAGATTGATTAGGATGTAAAATGTTGGTAACGTGAAAATAGTTTTGTAATTGTGTGGCAATGTGCCTTTCAAAAATTTTAGATAGGGTCGGTAAGATTGAAATAGGTCTGTAGTTACTAGGATCATCCTTATCTGAACCTTTATGAATTGGAATAACCCTTGCAAACTTAAATATGTCAGGAAATATGCCCTGGCTAATACACAAGTTAATAATATTAGCTAAAATTGGAGATATCACATCTTTGCATATTTTAATTATTTTAGGGCTGATACCATCTAACCCTGTTGATTTATTTGCATTCAAGTGATGAATTATTTTACTTACTTCAAATGGCGTAATGAAATTTATATCAAACTCCAATGAGCCTAGCTTTTCATTAAGTTGGTTCTTTAGGTCAATAAAATTTTCTGCTTTAAAGTCAACTTTATTTATTTTATTTGAGATATTAACAAAATGCTGATTGAGAGCATTAACAATTTCATCTGGATTATTTAATGATTTGTCACCTACATGAAGGGTTGACGGCAAATTATTTATATTTGAGCTGTTGTCAGATATACATTTTAAATTTTTCCATAATAAATTGGGTTCTTTCTTATTTTCAACAGCCGAATTGTAAAAGTATTTCTTACTTTTTCGAATAAGAGAGGTACATATGTTTCTCCAAATTTTATATTGTAATTATTATTGCAAGCTTTAAATTTATCACGAATTCGCCGTGCATGTTTAATATCATCTGTGTACCAGTCTGGTTGATGTAATCTTTTTACGCGTTTCTTTTTTATTGGTGCATGTTTTTTCAACAAAATATGTATATCATTATACAAAATATCTAAGACTACATCAGGGTTGCTTATTGATTCTAGAGCAGCAAAGTCACATTTATAAAGATCTGAAATGAAATCGGACTCAACAAAAGTTGCCAAAGATCTGTATATAATTGTTTTATGACTGCTGTTCTGGTCTCGCGCATGAACAAGTCTTCTAGTAAAGGCAACCGGATAGTGATCACTTATGCTTATTTTAGGAACTAGAATTTCAATAATATTCTCATTGTCATTTGTATACAGATGATCGATTATAGTGGAGGATCGGGACGTTATACGCGTTGGGCTTTGAATTAATTGAGAAAACCCCAAGTCTTGCATTACACTACTCCACTTTTCATTTTTAAACGTATTTGGTGGTAAAAACTCTATATTGAAATCACCTAATACATGAGTTTCCAAGTTAAGTGCCTCAGCTTTAATAAGTTGTTGTTCATATTTATCGACCACTCTTGTGTGCTATCTGGTGGGCGGTAAACAAAATTTAGTAAAAACTTATTATTATGCACAAGTCCATTCATCCTATTATATAAGTTGTTGTTTATTCAAGTGAGACGGGATTATAGGAAGGGATGGAAATATAGGAAAGTTTTCTTAAAAGAACATAGAAGCTCAATTTGTTTCTTTTATCATCGTCATCGTGTTCTTGCTGATTTTACTCCAGGAGCTCTGGTCTCGGTAAGATCATTGAGTACCCGTCCTTTGGCTTTGTAATGCTATTAGCTTCTTATGTTTTATATGTTTGTGTGCTTTTGCATGCAACGTTATTGAGCCGACGGGTGGGTTGGAGTTATTTCACCAAGACATCTTGTACTTGTTTTGTCATATGAGAACATGATAAGGCAAGTGTGAGGCTGGTGCACCCAAGAACCTGGTTTAAACCCCCAGTGGCAATTTGATTTGCCACTCATTTTCATTTTTGTTAATTGTTTGTGGTGCTGTTTTTTTTAACTGATCATTTTATTAACCATGCTCTCTCCCACTCTTTTCTTCTTGACTGTGTGGGGAGGCTGTTTTTTCTGAATGTGGCAATACCTGATATGCATATTTCACCTTTCAATTTGTGAGACCGATAACCTTGTTTTAAAAGTTCTTTTCTGCTATGCATAGATAATGATAGTGCCTCTAGCTGGGAGCGAACGTTCATTGAAATCTTTAAGATCATTATAATCTTTAGAAAAGCGAACAAGCTGTGAGCTGTGTAAAAGCTGTCTAAAGATGTTGCACAAGTTAGGAACATCGCCGGCTAAAAACGGAAAATTTACTATAATTATTATAAATTTAAAATTAAATAATCTCTTTTGTTATATATTTTAGTGGTGGCGTAACCATTTCAATGGATAGATTTTACACCAAGAAAATGTGCTTGTTTTTCTGTAGTGTTCGCTTTTTTAAGGGGACACTAACTTTGCAAGTGGCGAAAACTGGCTAAAATTTTAAAATATGAATTTAATGAATACTCATTGCCACCTATAGATTTTCGTGAAGAAATGTATTTATCTAAGGATGTACTAACGTTTGCAAGCTCAGTTTAGTCTAATTCATGTTCTTATCCCCAAGCACATACTAAAACAAGAACCGTTTCAATAGAACTCTGAAATTCATGGACAATATACTTAAACAACTCACACCTGAAATAAGTATTATTATGCTGGTCTACAATCATTAGTGCCAATTCGTCAAAATAATGTTTTGGTTTCAAGAAATCAAGAAAAACATACTTCCGGGTCTACTTTCGATTTCAAGGGTAGATAAGATATAGATTACTGCTACCACAAAATCCTTAGCAAGCTTTAAATATCTTTCATTCAGTTTTAAATATAGGCAGTATTCCACGCGTTTAAGGCATCCCATCTCATATGCATGCATACATGCATACATAGGAACCTAGTCGTCAAATAGCCCCCAAGTCAAATAGCCCCCAAGTCAAAATGTCCCCATTTTGGTCAATTAGCCCCCACTATCATTTTGAAATTGGTCAAATCACCCCCCAAAATGTCCCCATTTTTTTCAAATTTCCTTTTCTTGTTTTAATATTATTAGTTATGCATATTTATGTTTTAACTTTTTTTCCAACATATTGTACATAATATGAGCTAATTTTGTTTGTTTGTTACAATCCTGTTTCTAAAAATCCCGATTATGACGTCTTTGAATTGCTTGAAATGCGTAAAAGAAAATCGAGGTCGCACGGAAGCAGAACTTATGGAAACATAAAAAGAAAATCACGTATTCGTTGTTCATGACCTACATATTATTTTAAAACAATCTGGCAGACACGCTATGCTATCTAGGTTGGCTTCTCTTTCTATATCAAGTCTGCAGAAACTGGATGAGGAAGCCGACGACATCGTCATTAGAACCCATCCATTTTACGAAGTTGCTAGTCTTATTCAGTGTTATACTCGGCATGTTCTCAGGCCGCACATTGACTTGGAATCTGACCATCAAAGACATTTCCTTAAAATTTCTTTTTTAAATAAAGGAATAGATTTTATTGACCTTCCTAGTATATTTAAAGATAAAACAGTTCAATCGGCTGTTCCTATTTATTTTAAGAATACTGAATCGCCTATGGTTTGTTAGAAATACAACAAACCAACTAGAAATACAATTTTTAATTACAACAAAATTACCTCGGATTTACAGATCATTGAAAATACACCAAAATCTTGAGAGTGTTTAACTTCTAAATGTATTGCTATAAGCCTGCCGGTCATATTGTTACCGGTGATCTTAATTTAATCAAAAACTCGAGAATTCGTAATTTAATTTCTAAAGGTCCCAAATATAGAATATCATCCAAAATTGATTTTAATGCATGCCGTGCAGAAATTGCTGAGTCTTTAAACTTATTTTGCAATAAATGGTGCAAAAGAGAACATCCCGAGCCTAATGCACTTTCTAACTGGAAAAAACACATATTCAAAATAATTGACACTCCAATATCATTTTATGAAAGAAACTTTGCTTTATTACCACCTCGACCTTGTTTTAACTTTCGTCATTTGAAAAAAGGAATTCAAGACTTTCATAACAGATTTGTTTTAACACTTGCTGATAAGGCTTCTAATAATGTAATTATAGTGTGACGAATACACTATATTAATATTCAAACTGAAGAACTGAACAGCACTAATGCTTATATACTGACTTCTTCATCTGGGAGTGATATTGTTACTGCACACACTCTACAAATTACAAAATTTAGAATCAGTATTGAGCCGAAACAAGACAAAGTACCACTATGTATTGGTTGCCTAAAATGCATAAAACACCGTACAAAGCAAGATTTATTGCTAACTCTAGTTCTTGCACTACTACTAAATTATTCGTGCTCTTAACATCTTGTCTTACAGCTATAAAAGAACATGTAATTAGGTATTGTGATAAGGTTTTTGAAACTTCTGGCAAAAATTTATTTTGGTCGATTAAAAATTCAAATGACGTTTTGAAAAAGCTTAAATCAAATAATTTTCAGGCGTTCTGTTTGTCTACTTATGATTTCTCAACATTATACACTTCGCTCCCTCATAATTTAATAAGAGACAAACTAACCAGTCTCATTGAAAAAACGTTTGCTAGAGAAAATAAAACCTTCATCGCTTGTAATGAACATAGGGCATTTTTTACAGATGGTTCTTATGATAATTACACCTTATGGACTTGTCAAGACCTAATAGAGTCGCTAACTTTCTCACTGGATAATATTTATGTTAGATTCGGTACCTCTATTTATAAACAAGTAACAGGCATCCCAATAGGTACTAATTGTGCACCCCTTGTTGCTGATCTGTTTTTATACTGTTATGAAAGAGACTTTATGTAATCTCTTTCTACTGAACATCAAGATGATATAATTACAGCTTTTAACAACACATCGAGGTACCTTGATGATTTATTAAATATAGACAATAACCACTTTCCATTACTGGTTAATAAGATTTATCCTAAAGAACTACAACTTCAGAAAAGCAAGCAAACTTTCTTGATCTAAATCTGTCAATTGATAATGGTTATGTCACATCTAAAATTTATGATAAAAGAGATGATTTTAATTTGAATATAGTAAATTTTCCGTTTTTAGACGGCGATGTTCCCCGTGCAACATCTTATGGGGTTTATATCTCACAGCTTGTAATAATAATAATAATAATAATAATAATAATAATAATAATAATAATAATAATAAATTCTTTATTTTTAGAAGGTTACATATTAAGTTTGAACAAAAGGATGTCAATTTTATTTACAATATGGCCTTCTTAATAAAATAACAATTACAAAACAATTCTATAAAAACAACAACATTAAATGTTAATTTAAAACAAAACATTTGACATTCACAACAGACAGACACTCATTAAAAATATGAGAAATAGTATATTAATTAATTACATCAAGATTGCGACAGATTAAATAGATATTGTTTTAAAAGATGCTTAAAGGAATTGAGTGACTGAACTGAACGTATTGTTATTGGTATATTATTCCATACTCCTCTACTATAGTATCTGAACGTGTCTTTTAAGTAATTTGTTCGAGGTGTCAATTGTGAGAGATGTTTCCAAGTCGGAGAGCGAAGATTGTATTTATCATTTGTAGAGAATTTCAATAAATCTGATATAAAGCTAGGTGTTTGATTGTTTATGGATTTGAAAACTAGAAGCGCCGCGTGGTATTTACATCTGTATTGAAAAGGAAGCCATTTCAGTTCTTTGAAAAGAGAGGATGACGGTGTTCGGTAAGATTTGCATAAAATGATACGAGCAGCTCTTTTCTGAATATTTACTATTTTACTAATCCCAGACTGGTTTCCTTTGCCCCAGACAGTACAACAATAATCAAAAGTAGACATAATGTAAGCATTATAATACATAATTTTGTGTCTTGTGTGAGATAATATGAAATTCTTCTCAAAAGAGCAATCTTAGAGTTAAGTTTCAAAGACATTTTGTATGTCTGAGTTTTCCAAGACATATTATTTTCTATGTAAACACCCAATACTTTTTGGTTTTTAACATTCTCAATATATTTTCCCGATACTGTGAGATGAAGTGGGACTGACTTTTTCAGTTTTTGTCTTGTACCAATAACCATACATTTAGTTTTATCCGGATGTAAAAGCATATTGTTGATGGAACACCATTTTTCAATCAAAACTAAATTATTCTGGAGATCTGCTTCAACATGTTGTAAATTGGATCCTGCTTTGTACAATGTTGAATCATCAGCGTAAAGATCAATATTCATTGAATCAGATAAATATGCTATATCATTAATATATAACAGAAACAAAAGGGGGCCTAAAATAGATCCTTGAGGCACACCAGTAGAAATGTGTAGGATATTAGATTTAATAGAACCAACTTTGACCATTTGTGTTCTGTTTGTAAGATAAGATTTAAAGAGTTTAACAGCCTTTTCTGAAAAATGATGAAGGCATAACTTATGTAGCAATATTTCATGATCAACAAGATCAAATGCCTTTCTTAGATCTAAAAATACAGCACCAACAAAATTACCATCATCAACCTCTTTCAACCAAGTATCGACAAGTCTGATAAGAGCTGTGTGACACGAATGAGAAGTTCTAAAACCGGTCTGATTTACATGAAGTACATTTGTTTTTTTTAAAACAATTGTAATTGTAAAGCAATATGGCGTTCAAATATTTTAGAAAGAGTAGGCAAGATAGATATCGGACGATAATTATTTGCATCCTGCTTGCATCCACCGTTATGAATAGGATAAATGCAAGCCTCTTTTATGACATCAGGGAATACCCCATATTTAATTGTTCGCTTTTCAAGAGCTTGCAACGATGTTAATGATTTCAATGAACGTAATCTTTGCATTACAGAAAAACTTTTAAAACAAGGTTATCGGTATCAGAAATTAAGGAAAACCTTTTGCAAGTTTTATCGCCGATACCCAGAATCAATTCATAAATACAGATGCAGTTTAAAATCACTTTTGCAACAAGGTATTTCACAGCCAGTTTTTTTATGGAGATTTTATTTATAAACTTAAAAAGATAAAAGGCAGTGTTCATTTCTCCCGGTTATTCGTAAAAACCATCTGTTAATTTATAAAGAAAGGTTACCAACATGATATTTTACAGCGCTCTGCAGGCCTGGTGATTAACCCTTCTACAGTTGATCATTATGCTTACCTCTTTGGTTGCACGACGGTGGCAGGGATTTAAGAGTTTATGAAGGTTAATGGGGAAATCTTTTTTTAAAAGAACCTAGAAGCTCGATTTGTTTCTTTTATCCCTGTCATCGTGTTATTGCTGATTTTACTCCAGGAGCTCTGGTCTCGGTAAGATCATTGAGTACCCGCCCCTTCGGCTTTGCAATGCTCTTAACTTCTTATGTTTTATATGTTTGTGTGCTTTTGCATGCAACATTGTTAAGTCGATAAGTGGGTTGGAGTTTTTTCACCAAGACAACTTGTACTTGTTTTGTGATATGAGAACCTGTTAGGGCAAGTGTGAGGTTGGTGCACTCTAGAACCTGGTTTAAACCCCCAGTGGCAATTTGATTTGCCACTGACCGTTCCAAGGCGGTAACCCCTCGGGTTCTCATTTTTTGTTTATTGTTAGTGGTGTCTTTTTTGAAACTGATCATTTTATTAACCATGCTCTCTCCCCCTCTCTTCTTCTTGACTGTGTGGAGAGGCTGTTTTTTCTGAATGTGGCGATTCCTGATATGCATATTTCACCTTTTTACATACACACAATACATACATAATTGCAAGATGCAAGTCTTTTGATTATCTCAGCAACTAAAACTGCTCACTGATTAATTGCCATACAGATCACATTCTAGTTGCTTTCTGCTTTGGTTAAATGTTGTTTTACGCTGGGGGTAAATATAAGCATTGAGTTGTGGCAATTTGGGATGATTTGGTTGAATTTGTTCTGTCTAAGATGCTAACGAATAGTAACATGAAAACAGAATCGGCTCTATTGTGAAAATTTGCAACAATTTGCATATTTTTGATACACAACAGTTATCATTTGAACAATGGCGTTTCAGCCTCCTAATACAGACAGAGGTTAAACAAATTTGAACATTGATGTTCAGTTTTCGATTATAAGAATCGATACTTTGTATCTGTTAAACAATGAGTGAAATTCGGACAGATCGATTTCGGATAATTTTGTCATTGACTGTTCAGGCTAAACCCATTCTTTTATCAGAGAACCGTATGCCACTGATCATAATATTGCAATAAGGGTTGTGAAAAATCCATGCCTGAACCAAGGATTGAATCCAGGACCCCTCTCATGCTAATCAGACACTACCATGTCATCATAAATGCTAGCTCTATACAGGGTCTATTTAATCAATGGGTTATGAATGTATAGCGTAAACGCGCATATTTTATCGATAATGCTGTCGTCGCGTATTGTTATCAGCTTCCAGTGTGTAAAACACAGATCATGGCCCAAGACGGACCAGGTAGAATGAAATGTTGAACGCAAATTTATACTATCCCCTGTATTTTAGTTCATACGGACTAATTAGTCGTCCGATTTTAAGTGTTTATATGTCGCTGAAAAGGGGAAAAGTTGATCTACACGTTGGTGTAATTTTTATTTCAATAAAACTACAATGACCTCCTATTTACACGATTTAAAATCGCAAAATGGGTTGATATTTCGCCGAATATTAAAAAGAGTGTTTTCTTCATTATAATTAAATACGCACACCCTTATTATACTCATAAAATATTTATTATTATATTTCTAAATTGCTATAACCAAAAATAAAAAATCGAAATAAAAAAGTTTCCGATTATTATAAGTTGTAATTTTGTTGCAGAGATCGGAACTGTGCTTTGTTATTGTTATTGTTTGTAGCGATAGGAACGGTAGGGGAGCTAACTCTTCCCGTTGCCCTTGTCACCCCGAATTTTCTGGTTCCGAAATGGTGTGACTGGTTTACGCTGTTTTACGCTATAAAAGCAGTGTTTTTAACAAAAAACTTACTAAACCAGTCTAATGAATGTTCCATGGACGTGACAAAAAAATTTGAGGGGAAACATATCATTGGAAAAAAATTTAAAATGTAAGTAAAGTTTTCTGAAATTAAATAAAAACTAATTAAAAGCTGTTTTTCACAAAAAACGGTTATATTCTCATGATTTATACCCTTTTCAACTATTATCAATTGTATTTGCAACTTTGTTTGGTACCGTCATTCCGTAAGCTTTATTAATTTCAACCCCACTGTAATTTGTTTTCGTCCGCCGGTGTATCCATAACTTTTGACCCTGAATATTGTTGATTACGACGTAAAACTAAAAATCGGCGTAGTTGGCTCAAATTGAACATTTTGAAGCATTCCTAGTAAAACCATCGATTGTAAATGAATTATTCAATGATCTATTAAATGCATATACGAGTATTGAAGATGAAAACAACTAATATTATGCAAAATCTCATTATTATTTTTCCCGGTGTCGAGGTATGTTTTTCCTGGGAAATTCATCCCGAAATAAATAAACAAACTATTCTTGCTGATTATTAACATATATTGTGCCAGTCAATGAATTATTTCCTGAAATATTTAAAATGTTGATTTTGGTAAACGTTTTCACAACAGATTTTTGTTAGTGACCCATTTTAAATGTTTGATTGATTTAAAATTAAACTTGCAAAGTATGAACTCGGCAATGCATCCCTTGTTTTCTATTTTGTTTCCCTGTTTTACGTATTTTTTTGTTCAGATTTTATATTCAACTGCTATCTCTCACAACTGTCATGAGAATGATAAGTCTATTTGCAACTTGAAATTAAGTATTGAATATTTTATTTGTTCATAAATTCATATAAATAATTAATGTTACTTTGAAAATTGCTAAACTGCTTTTCACATATTTCAGGTGATTGAAGTCCAGATGTATAGACACTAAGAAGGATGAGGAATATAATCAGCAAGTGGATTATATGTGTTGAGTAAAGCTTTATCCAAGAACTTGAAGAAGCAGTGTAAAACTATTGACAGTTTGCAGCTTATATATTTGAAAAAACTTCACTAAAAAATACTTTGTTGACCAGAGACAGAGACTTGTTTCATGATATGTAATAGATAATAATTAGTATTACTCATTTAAATTTGATTTATGGGAATAAAAATTGTTTATATTTTGAATTTTTATAAACATGCTTCAAGAAATAGCAAATTACATCAATTTTTGAGAAAGTTATGATTCTTATGGTTTTTGCTGTCTATTTTTTGCTTATTTTGTGGGGAAAAAAAGATAGTTGTTTCAGTATTTTTCTTACAAAATCATATTTTTTTCCCTTAAAAATGTGATATTTTAACTGAATTTACTAATATGTATAGCTTTCAACACAAAACATTCTTTCTAATTAAATCTGTATCGATTTAAGTGTTGGGAACCAAATTTTCTTATTTTTTTTAAAAAAAAAGTTGAAAATGGCGTCCTGCTATGATGATGCAAAAGGGACCATAACTTTGCCATTTCTTGATGAAATTTGATGAAATTTTTTTTGTTGAGTTTCTCACATGTATGGCTACATGGAAATACTATCAGGTCATTAAAAATCTTTTATTTTATTAAAGTCGTTCCTATACCTATTGTTTGCTTTTGGTTATTTTAGAGAATTATAATTTATCTTTTAACTTCTTTTGTGTCTTTGTAATGTAAAGAATATTTAATGAGCTCAATGATTGAAATAGACAAGTTTTTGTCATTTGTTTGTCACTTTATTTTCCGACTTCATTTGAGCTCGGTATAAATGAAAGAGCGACTTTAATTATGATGCTAATTGGCATCAATAAACATTACTAGAACAATAGCAAAACATGTTTCTCCTATGACTACAAAAGGAAAATTTGTAATTCATGTTTGCATTGTTTGTTGTCATTGTTCTAATGAAGTTTATTGACCTTAATTCTAAGACATTGTTAACCTTGATATAGACAACCTTCCTGTGACTGTAGTTTAATACTATAGTGGTTAATTTGGAAGTTTGGACTCCTGGCAATAAGGCTACACTCAGTGTAAGAAATTGTTTCATATTTCTATTTTTTTATAATTCCTGCTTGACCTGTAACATTTATATTCCCTATAAATGATATCTGAAGTAATAAGAAGATTTATAATTATCAAATAACATGAAATTTTATGAAAATAGGAAACCACACTCCCCCCAACTTTAACTATAATTGTGACAAATGATACCGCCTTAATATCACAGCAATTAAATTATAGTTAAATATTTCCAGTGCCTCTAAATATGTATGTACCCCTTCACAAAAAAGTAAATAGTTTCAGCATGTAACAGTAACACTGAAACAGCTACACATGAAAGATGCCTATACTAGGTTCTAGTCATGTAGCAAGGAAAAAACGCTTGCTATGGGTGAATATATTTAAAGCCAAAATTGTTACAGCATTATTAACAGAGTAAAATTCACTTAGATCCTAATATGCCGATTATTCAAATATATTGTTGAAGTTTGCTCTTCTTCAGTTATAGTGTTCAAAAGGTTCTTACTAGGATGGATGTTGGGTGGCTTTGCAAGTTTCCTAAATATTTTGAAAAAAAAGTCTAAGTTTCTTTTGTTTATTTTCCAGAGCGTCAAAATAGAAAAATACTAGAACAGCTAGAGGAACAGAAGAAACGATTACGCATGCAGACGCAAGCCGGTCCCGGTGTACCAACAACACCAGTCAGGTATACATTTCAGGCACATGTCAAGGCAATCCTTATCTTCCTACCTGATACACATATATAAATTTACTTCAACTTAAAGTAGACATGATGGCAGTCTTTCTCACATATTTTAAAGTTGGCTTTTCATTTCAGTATTATCTCAACATATTGTAGTTGGATATATTGATCAGCTTTTGCACATGTACTTTTGCTAATATGATCTTCAGGACTGTGAATGGATAAAAAATGTTTTTACCAGTAAAATTCACTTACTAAGTTTATCTTTTGACATACATGCTATTCACAATATATGCTACATATTATACAGAATAGTATTCAGTAATCAGGGACCTTTATCAAACCATGTTGATTTGCTTTTTGTTTCATCTGTGCATTCAATTCAGTACATGTATCTACATCATCAACTTATTGGGCAGAAAAAATCTATTGAATCATAAAGCACACAGTGTAGATCCTGATCAGACTGCAAATATGAACAGACTGAACCGGATCTGTCATTGTAAAATATAAGCTGTTTCCCATCGATTGCTGTTGACCTGTTGCTTCCTGCTCTGTTTCAGCCAACCAACAAGTCCAGTGATTCCACCAGTGATTTCTCCAGCAGTCAGCCTGTCTCCTGGATTCCCTCCTATGGTAACAGCAATATATAATGTTCTGTGACCACTTTTTTCAGTTGATTATCACTAATCTTGCTTGGACTATTTTTGTAGATCTATATAGTGTTATGTAGAGCTGGGTACCACGAGTAAAAAACATACCAGGGTTTACCACGGAATTTGAAAATATCACAGTATATCCCAATCTTACCTATGCATTGTCCAGCTATATATTGGTTAATGAAAATAACAATTAAAATGGTCGACAAGACTGAATTTATTAAAAACACATACATTCTGACTAAAACTTTTTATGACAGCGTTGCAGTTAATGCACACTGCAATATTGTCTTCAATTTGACCGTCAATTTTTCTTTTTTTGAAAGAACAATGCGCTCAAATTACTGATTTTGCCTCTTTTTTTTCACCAGCATGAAATCCAAGGGTGACGCCATATTGTTTTCATGTAAACACCAGGCGCGCTTGACAAAAATTAATTCAACGCAACTAATTGTGAAACTGCAGTGCATTCTTGGGTTTTATGTGACCACTTGTCTAGATTGATTTAAAACAATTGTTAGACAAGTTTTATGAATCAGGATCTTCTTTTAATTGACCTTAAAATATTTCATATTAAATTTCATTGGCAAGTTTAAAGTAGAGAAGTGCGAGGCTTAGACGGTACAGACTAGAGCTGACTGTCGACTCGGTTAAATAATTATAAATTTATCATAAACACAATCAAGGAGCTGTTTAATTTTGAATATAAATTGGGAAACTCAGAGAATTATTTGAAGTGAAAAACAAAAAGGACTATTATGACAAAATACCGGTTTTCTGTGATGATACCGCAGTATCTTACCACAGGACTTTTTACCACGGTAACCTGTTTACCGGTGATACCGCACACATCTAGTATTATGGATTAGTTACCAATGAATATAGTTTTTGATAATTTTTAGCAGGTAATGTGCATTATCCCAAATTGGAAAAGTATCTTTCTTCCCAAATGGTAAAAATGATTTTAAATATTACATTGTATTTGAGACCAAAATTACCAAAATATGCTGAATAATGATCTAACATGATGTTCTGATATTTTTGATTCCTATGGCAAAAACAAATCTATGTCTCATAACTCTGAAATCATTTGTTATATAATGTTTCATAATGTTTAATATTTCTCATTAACTTAAACTGCTAATAAGTGAGTGACTTCAGACTTTGGGGAAAAAGCGAACCTCTTCTCTCACTACATCAGCACAAACCAGTCTGGTAACTCATTCAGGGTTATGCCCCTTTCACTTACAAATTGAAAAATTGCTCAATAACTTTAAACTACAGGAGTTCCTTACTTTAAACTTCACATGAATGATCATCTACATCAATACCTATCTGTTGTATTTCACAGTTATGCCCCTTTGAGTCCTAATATATTTGAAACATTTCGCAATTACTGTAAAACTACTTGAATGGCTGACTTCAAACATCACACATAGGGTAATACATGTACACCAACATATCCTGTTCAATTACATCAACTTTCTTCCCCTTTCATACTAATAAAAATCAAAGTTGCGTCAAAAGAAGAGTTTTGTGAGATGAACTATGTATTTTCATTTCCTTTTACCTACAAGTAAAAATTAGAAAAATAAAAAAAAAGTGGAAAGTGACTCAAATGTTATGAGAATGCATTTTTTGTTATTAAATAGGTTCATCCAGATACCCAGGCTATGACCCCAGCACAGAGAGCAGCATTGCAGGTTATATATTAAACTTGTTAATTTTAAAGTAATGTGAAAAAATGTCTTACAAATGTCAGTAATCATGCTTTAGAACTGCCTCCTGTGCTTAAACTGGTTACACTGATAGCAGTTACCTGCTGAAAATCTTAGAAGAATCTGGCCCTTGGTGGGATTTGAACCTGCTATTTCCTGATCAAAAGTGGTGCTCCAACTCTTTAATAAATCTTTTCTAAATGGTACATGCAATTTGGGCTTATGTGATGATTTGCTGAGATATTTATCATGCGGTTTTTAAATACATGTACATGTATCAACTTAAGGTAGACCCGTAACAGTAAATACTGTGTGAACTTAGTGAGTGGGAGGATCTAATCACATGTTAACAGATTAAAGGTTATTATGCCAAATAGTAGCAGGAAAGTGTATTGATTAAACACATGTACAGTCCATTCGTGATTGTACGAAAAAGCAGCGGACCAAGCTGATTTTTTGTTAGATTTCATTTTGTTAGTTTTGGTTATTGATACAATTGCAAATCATCAATTCCGTTATATATCATAATATGATATATATGTACATAATTATGTCAAGATAAATTTTTTTTTTTAAATATTCGATGTCATTATTAATATTGCGAAAATACATCTTATCATAAATTATTACCTCTAAATAAAAGTTCAGCATATACACACATTTCAAATAATATACAAATATAAATTTACATATTGTTGTATAAAACCATAGCACATTTTTCAAATTACAAAAATTAATGCACAACATTTTCAATTATAACGTTATTTATCAATATAAAACAATAACACAGTTCACTGAATGGGTATACCGATTTACTGAATCAATACTCAAAATTGTAATAAGGTCATGCTAAATTCGTAGTAGTAAGTTTAGTTGCAGTAGTGGGGGATCGAATAAATGATCTCTGTACTCAGAGGCAGATGCTAACCACTTAGATAATGATCCGCTCTGTGTCAAATAATATAATTGTTTCAGTTTTTATACAATTTTTAACATCTTACATTTAATCACTCAAATTATTTTGTGTTTCAAGCAAACATGCAACCCGATTGTTTACAGCATGATGTTTTACAACTGCTCGAGTCGATAATTACTCAACAATACAAAACAGATGTCGCTCGCAGAGGTGTGAAAATCTGCCTGAGCAAAATTTGCTAAATTGCATGTTTTTAAACAGGTTGCATACATAGATTCAAGGAATGTAGGTTTAACATATCACTGATCAAAAGTAAACAAACTAATTTTTTAATATGAAAAGTCCCTTGATTACATTCTCTTGTTTGTTTCTATTTTATAGGCAAAATAAGTTATTTCGGGCGATTATCGGCCCTGTGAGACTAGCTGAAAAAGCCCTGATAGAGCTAGTTTGCTTGATTTTATCTTTTTGTTGATAATCAAGGTACTTGGGGATGAAATTTTGTCGTTTTAACCATGGAAGAATTGAACTCAACAAATCTGCAAATTTAGTGATTATATATTGGGGTTCAATTTATATCTAATTATAAGCTTTCAGGCAACCACCAAATATTCTATGGTATTTCAGCACTCAAATTATTAATGTTATATAAAACCTATTGTAAATATAAATGTTCTTATTTTTGTCTTTCAGCATGCAAATGCCAATTCTGTTGGATATTTCATAACACAGGACTCATCTTTTGGAAACCTCATTTTACCAGTTTTACCAAGATTTGAAGGTGCAAGAACATAGCATGTGCTGTTGACAACATATTTTCAACATAAAGTTGAATCAATCTCATAATTGAAAGTCAGTGAAGCATAACGTGAACATGATCATGAAAAAAAAGAGTAAGCTGCAGAACTGAGCTTCAATGCACCTTGACTATGTGGGAATTTGAAACACATTGCTGACTGAGACTTTGTCTAGATCATTGTTCAGTTAGAATCTCTTGGACAAGTATTGACTTCTACTTGTGTCTAGTGTTTTATTCCCCCTTGTACAGGAAATTCACTTTTAATTTCTATCCAAAAATTCTTTACCAATAATTTTCCAAAGAAAAACTATGTCAAAATGGAGGAATGTTGAATACATGTAATACATTCCTAGGTACAAAGAATAAAAGATGTTTAATACATGTAATACATTTCTAGATACAAAGAATAAAAGATATTTAATACAGGTCATACAGACCTATGTACAAAGAATATAACATGTTTAAAACAGGTCATATGGACCTAGATACAAAGAATATAACATGTTTAATACAAGTGATACATACCTAGTAATTTTGCAATTTTTATGCACTCTGGCGAGTGGGGCGTTTTACCGTAACGCCTGTTTGAATATGTGACCTTTTGGAAAATTATATTTAAGTCAGAAATATTTGGCAAAAAATAAAAGTTCTTTAATAAAACTTTTTTTCAACACCAGAAAGGTGTTTTCTGAACTTTTTATCCAATAAAGCATCTGCAACCTAAGGTATGAGTCTAAAATAGTCATTTAGATGTGTTACTTAACATCAAAACCTAGTATAAGATATACGAAACTTGTCTTACTTGCATAAGCAAGTAATTTGTGTTGATTTGTAAAATATATTAACATAAATAACAATACAATATTTTAATGTAAAGTCAAAATGTTATCAAGAATATCCTCTTTGAAAATATTAGTTTTATTCATGATATCATTTTTTATTAGTTTTTTCAATGATTTGCAATTTAAATGTCTCCTTTAAAAGTAACTGTAATTGATGCTTAACCACTATAGTTATAACAATAAGTAAAACGAGGTAATATGACTTTTACAGTGATAAAAATCACTGCCAGTTCTGTTAAAATACACCAGTATCTTTATCCAGTATGTAGGTTAATAAATGTCTGCAATTTATGTATCCTGTATTAAATATAGGTGATATATGAGAATTATGTTACAAAATGAAATTAAGGTATTGGTGCTGCTGATGATATTAAACAGTAATGCATTTTTAATTAAAATATTGTTAAACTTTAGAGGTTAATGATATGTGGACTGTTCAGTATGACTGTGTTGAAATAAATGTGTATGATGTAGATGGTCGTTCTTTTTTTCGTCTTCAAGTTTACAATAACGCTATCAATATGGTTCTGTGAAGTAGAACAACTAACGTTCACGCTAATTGTGGACTGCTGCATCAAGCCTTGAGCTAAGTCCAGATGTTCTTGATTTGGATAGATAACATTAATTTTGTTCTAAGAAAATGTAGACAAGAAAGAATCTAAAAAAATGTATGAAGCATTAAAGTTTTCTTTTTATGTCTTTTTCATCTCATAATATGTTAGCGATGTTTTACCTGAATAATCAGCAAAAATAGTAAGAAAATAAAGCAAGAAACTGCAAACTATAAATTTAAATTTTGATAAACATCTTTATATCATATTATATTATGATAAAGTTGTTCTATAACCAATCTAAAAATTACATAATTTAAACTTCACACAAATTAGCTGATTCAAATCTGATTTTAGTAATGTTATTTAAAGTAGTTTTATTCATCTAAAATATATAGGTTCAGTGTAGATTATTAAACACATTGAAACAGCATATGCATTAATTAAACAATATCTTTACTCAAGTAAGCAAATTAATTGCTAAATAAAAATTTATACATATATCAAAGGTAACATATCTGTTAACTTACCATCACATGCATTTCACAGATTGTCATTCACATAAGGATGTTTGTCTTAAACAATTTTTGTCTATAAGAAAATTAGTATTCTGCAAAGATCTTAGGTAGTTTAAAGCTTTTGCTATTCAGTTGAAAAATAATTTTTATTTTTTTTCTTATATCACATGTTTTATTTAATGGTAACATCAGTTAGTATTGCTCTAAAAGGCCAGAACTAATAATTTCAACTCTAATTTTAGTTAAAAAATACTTCTTTTAATTATTAATGTTAGTTTAAAAATGACTTTCAGTGCAATTAGCTATCTATAGTGGACTAAATAACATTGTAAAATTGCATAGAGCATATTAAATTAATTTCTTTAAATAGACATTAGCTAATATCATTCAAAAAATAAATAAAATCAGCTTCATTTTAATATGTAACATATGTTATGTATGTTGAAAATTTGAAGTCCTGCAGGTTTCAAGAAAACTTACAGATTTCAAACACAATTATTCAATTACACACTATATTTTATGCATATTCATCCAAAAACTTGAATATTATGTTTTAACTAGCTATAGGATAACGTATTAGATTGTGGGGAAATTATGACTTTTGCCTGTGGGATTTTTATAAAAAATAAACTGTTTCATGTTGTATGATCATGCAGCTTTCAAAAACATATAACATTGCCTAAGTTTGCTTACAAATAATAATCCTACATTGTAAGTTTCTGACTTAAATTTCATCTTTTTAGGGTTATGTATGTTATAAACTAAATATGTTATGTAATAACAATAATTTTGAAATGAAAACTACACCAATAAACAGAGAATACCTCAACCTTATATAAAAATATAAGTTTTGTTTAATCATAGCTGAAATAGACCAGACGTGTAGGTTCAAAATCCATATCTTTTTTTCTACAAAATTTAGGGGTAACATATAAAAATCTCCGTAACACCCTTATGCCCCACTCGCCAGAAGGCAAACAAACTGCAAAATATCCAGGACATAACAGGCTTTCAGAAAAATCATGTCTACAAAATTCCCCCAGATGGGGGGGGGGGGGAGCAAACATGTTCCTAGTCAGCGGCCTAACCTGCGTCACCTGCCAGGACACATGTGTCACCTACTTGCAAAAAGTTGACGTGGGCCAATGTTTTATCATTATATGAGAAAAAGATGTACTCCAAGTTGCATCGCCTTACTACAAAAATACTAAATCGAGTATAATAAGGCAGCATTAAATTTCATATTAAAGGAGCATAACTCAAAAATAATCAAACGAGTTATAATTCTTGCTGTCACAGATGACTTTGTTCATGCAGATAATATTTCATATGTACATGCGCAATAAAAATACCGTTCTGTTCACAAACAGTTTACAAAATAATAGATTGACATTTTCTAACTAAAATGCCTAATACAATTTTAAGTTTTTATGCCCCCACAAAGTGGAAGGCATATAGAGTTGCACTCGTCCGTCCGTCCCCAAATCTTGTGGCATCAACTCCTCCTAAACTATAAGTCGGATTTCTTTCAAACTTGCACAGATGATCAAGCAGGATGTGTAGATCATCGTAAAGGAAGGATGTTTTCCTGCGATTATTTTAACCAGAGCCCCTTTGTTAATTTCATTTGTTAAATCTTGTGGCGTCAACTCCTCCTAAACTATAAGGCGGATTTCTTCCAAACTTGCACAGATGATCAAGCAGGTTGTGTAGGTGATCGTGAAGAAAGGATTTTTTCCTGCGACCATTTTTACCAAAGTTATGGCCTATTGTTAATTTCAGTAATTAAATCTTGTGGCGTCAACTCCTCCTAAACAACAAGGCGGATTTCTTGCAAACTTGCACAGATGATGAAGCAGGATGTGTAGATGATCGTGAAGAAAGCATTTTTTCCTGCGACCATTTTTACCAGAGTTATGGCCCTTTGTTTTTTTCAGTTATAATATCTTGTGGCATCAACTCCTCATTTACATTTGGACAGATTTCTTTCTAACTTGCACACATTATCATGCTGGATTAGTAGATTATCATAAAGAAAAGATTTTTTCCTGCTGCCATTTTTACCACAGTTATGGCCCTTTGTTTATTTCACTTACAAAATTTTGCGGCATCAACTCCACATTTTCTATTTAGCTGATTTCTTTCAAACTTGCACAGATGAATAGACATGATGTGAAGATTGTTGTAAAGGACATTGTCTTGCAATAATTTTCACCAGAGTTATGGCCCTTTGTTTATGTTAGTTATTAAATTTTGTGGCACTTACTCCTCATTTACTAATCATGATCACCACATGTTGTTAATACCTGGTACAAAATTTTGTAACAAATGTTGTTGCAGCAGTGGGGGCATCAGTGTCCTGAGGACACAGTCTAGTTTATGCTGCATGTTTCTTTTATCTATTTGTTAAAAATCATAGTAAAATAACTACTCACACTAAAAACACGATTTTAAAATGGAGTACATACATGGGCTTCACTCCATGTCAATTTTACCTTTAATTTATAAACATGTTGGTGATGTAATATATGAGACAACGCATAAAAAGTCTACTTTTTAAAATGACAGGAGATTTTTGGTATGTGAAAGTTCGTAGTCTTTCGGAAAAAAAATGAACAAATCGTATTCAAGAATCATCAGCACTCTTATGTTTGGAACTTTATTGTGTTAATGTCCGAGAAAGTGATGAAAAAAGCTTCTTGAACTTAGAATGTTTATATGGGGGTTGAAAAAACTATTGAATATAATTTTTAATGTTGTCCGTGTAACACAGGCAATAAATTACCGAGTGCTCTTTTCCGTATATGTTTCCATTCGTCTGCTCATGGTGTTTTGTGTATGTATTTAATCAAACTTGAATGTTGTTGGCTGCATTGTTAAAATGATCAGTTTATAAAATGGGTTAATATCCCGCAAACCAGAACAAGCTTACAGCAAAACAGTCTACAAACATAAATGGGGTTAGCGTCTGTCCTCCTTCGTCTGTACCATGACCTGATGTTCCTGCAGGCTCGGTTTGAATGAGCCTGTTCATGGGCAGTAATTGAAATGCATATTACTGCCCACGCTGCCCAGCCCAGGGTTGAGCGCAACTCACTAGTTACACCAATAAAGAGTACACTTTTGATCCATCCCAAACGATAGTGTGCATATGGTGGTGTACATGGAACCTTCAATGCGGTATTTACAGATTAATACCATTCCATGTTCAGCGGCATATGGTCCCCAGATAAAAGAATGTTGTTGCCCTAAACTTTAACAGAATGATTCATAACATATTTATAATGTTTATTGTCCACATCAGTTTAAAGATGCCTGGTCACATATCAGGACAAAAATAAAGTGTTTTCAAATATCAAAATTCCTCTTATGAACTGTAAAAGACATGTAAATAAAGTCAGTTTGTCGCTTTTACACAGTCAACGTACTAGTGAATTTACTTGGAGCCAAATTTGTTATAGCGTTACTAACACTGTAAAAATTATTGATAATTTACTGATATCTATCTATTGTTCTTTGAAAAAGCAGGGAAACTTTTAAAATAGATAAAAAGGGAACTTTGAAAGCCATCGAACACGACAAATATGAAAATATTGCAGGTTCGGTTTGAATAAGCCTGTTCATGGACAGTAATGGAAATGCATATTACTGCCTACGCCGCCTAGCACAACTCAATAGTTACACCAATAAATAGTACACTTTAGATCCATCCCAAACCCTTCAATGCGGTATTTTCAGATTAATTCCATTCCATTTTCAGCGGCAGATGGTCCCCAGATAAATGAGTTTGCCCTAAACTTTTACAGAATGATTCATAACATATTTATTACGTTTATTGTCCACATCAGTTTAAAGATACCTGGTTACGTATCAGATCGAAAATATAAAATGTTTTCAAATATCGAAATTGATCATAAACTTTAGAAGACCTGTAAACAAAGTCAATTTGAATGTCAGTGTTTTCTTATACAGTCAACGTACCACTGAATATTCTTAAAGCCAAAGTTGTTAAACCGTTACTAGCGCAGTAAAATTTACTCAATCAAGATCCTACCACGTACGTTTCAGCCATTTATAGGCATGGTATGATAAAAAAGAAAGTTGTAGGTACATATTCCCTATTACCGGGTACGTTATAGAGAGCAATCATTTTCCCGTAGAGCAGTCACGTGACTGGACAGGGGAGGTAACCAAAAAATTAATCGAATTATTGGAAACGCCTTTCCAATAAACAGTTTCGCAGTCCTGTACGAGTTACTTCCCGTGACCGGAAATCAATCCAAAACGAGGCTCTGCGTGAAGGCTGAACGATCGGACTATGGCTTAAGCACATAATAACTAACATTAACCACTATATCGCAGGTCTGCGTTCGTCGCCGGTGGTGAAAAAATAAGTTGCTGGTCTGTTATTCTAGCCAGACTTTTTTATTTTCAATATTTGTCAGATATTTAGATTTTTTATGTTTTAAGAACATATACGATTATTGTTGATAGTACACCGTATGAAACGCAAATTGGACAAACATTAGCATTTATTTTACGAATTTCTGTAGAACATTTTCATCTTATTGTCTTTTCTGCTGAAAATGATATTTTACTGGTGTGAAAGTTGCAAATTGCTAAGACTGGTAATGCGCTATAATCCGGAAATCGTGATATGTCAACATCTGGTTACATGATCTGTAGACAAATAAAATTACAATCTAAATTTGTTGATACTTACACATTTGAAAAACAGAATTGTCTGTATAATTGATGGCGTTTATGTTAATCGAATAAATAATTTGATTTTTTAAAATGTTTCGAATACTTCACAACCAAAAATGATTGATTCTGTCTTGAAATGAAAAAGGATCGGTAATCTGATTATTTGTTGTAGAAGTATAATAATAAATCGTAGAATACAATTCAAAGATTCTTATGCCGGCTTCCAATAAAGATGGGAATATTTATACTAATATATGTTCGCATATCCAATTAAGATTACTTAGGTTTGACAGTTGGTAATTTTGGCGTAAAAGCCCAAACGCTTAGTTAAACATATATAAAATGTTTTGCCAAGATTTGTTTCATAATTGACGTCTTTGTTTCTATAACGTGTCGTAATGTGGATTAAGAATCCTTATAATTGCTAAATCAAATACATTTGCTGACACATCCAGTAATTAAAGGACTCCGATATACTTAATTGGGAGGTGTAGATACCAAGCAAATTGTAATTACACGATCTCTATTGGTTAATGATACCTGCCCCTTAGAGTAATTGACAGGTGACTCCTTGTGCTCGACAATTTGACATTGTTATGGCATGCCGTCTTCAAAGTCAATCGCCGCCGACATATTCATAACATGATGTCAGTAGTTGATTAGACACGCTAATCCGGAAACGAGACTTAATTTAGTCGTGGGGAGAACACTCCCTGTTAGTTCAAGTCGTTTAGTGTTTAACGCGAGGAATAATGACTTGACACTTTAAGTCAAAGAAACTTGGTTGTTTTATAAATTATTATCAAAAATATCATGACGCTGATGTATTATTTCTCATTCAATGAGAAAATATAGTTTTCCAAAAAGAATTTAATGATAAAAAAGAAAGTTGTAGGTACATATTCCCTATTACGTGAATACAGAGAGCAATCATTTTCCCGTAGAGCAGTCACGTGACTGGACAGGGGAGGTAACCAAAAAATTCATCGAATTATTGGAAAGGCGTATAGAAGTGCAGTTTAAATAACCACATATGCGACATTTAAATACAAGTATTCCACCTTGGGCTGCGAATAGGCAGCGTTAAATACTTATTTTTGTGAGCATTATCATCGCTTTGTAAGCGGTTTTAAAGATTTGTTACCGGTAAGATGTAGATATCCCTTACAGTTGCCATGGAAATCTGTGCCTGTAAGTAGCTAGCTTATAAAGGGACCACTGATACTAAGATATTTATTAATAAAGAACTAAATTTCAAATAAGAACAATATTCAATAAGAAAAACTCATTGTTGGAATTACATTCAGCACGTTCGCCTGATTTTCTAAAGTATTTTACTTTTCGAGATACTTTGTAGGAAGTAAGTCCATTCAATAACATCATTAGTCAATTAAATTCGTATGGATCACCATGCTTTTTTTCAAAACGTTCTATTTTATCAACATACATACAAGGTCGGTTCGAATAATGCCACGAGGGTTCATTAATACTAAAAAGTTCTTGTGCTCCTTGAAACGGGATTGAATCCAGTCATTATGTTTCATTCATAATTGTTTCGGACCACGTAATTTAACGAAACATAGTAGTTCTTGTTTAATTCTGGCTGCAATAAGAATTATTAATACACTTGTGAAATAATAAAAGATCTACACGTGTTTTTCGATACGCATCGCCTTTTCAAAATGTGTTTTAATGCCCTATATAAGTTATGATAACCATATATCCGTTTATCAATTGATAAGTACAGCTTTTTGTAAAGTAGAGCTTTGTGTAATTTTGAAAAAGGAAGTACATGTAATTAATACCCTTGTAACTTATAAAGTTTGTTTACTAATGATTATCATAGAGATCTATAGACAGTGTAGCTTGGTTAAATTGTAACTTGTAAGTATTTTAATATAACTTTCGATAATCACTTAAGAAATTCACTTCTCAGGAATCGCTAAAATGTTTCACTTAATATTGATGTTTAACATATCTATAGGCCTATACATGTATCTGGTTACCGCTTTGGCGTTTGTTAGAGACAATTAATGGTTGATTGAGCTTAATTCGCCAATTGTTTTTGTTTTGAATTTAGTTCCCACTGACCATGGCCTACAGCAGATCTGCGCTGGGTGGGTCCGATGAGGATTACAGTAGATCCGTGCTGAGTGGGTCCGATAAGGACGACTGTAGATCCGTACAGGGTGGGTCCGAGGAGTATTTTAGCAGATCACTTCTGGAAGGTTCCGATGAAGTGCACGAGATTCACTGTGAGCCTTGTATGAAAGAGGGAAACACCGTAGATGCTGTGAAACATTGCGTAGATTGTGCTGAAAATCTCTGCGGACAGTGCTTAAAGAGTCACGCAAAGTTTAAATTGTTCCAAAACCACGTGACGAATGACGTAATCACTTTAAATCCCGCTACCAAGACAAGCACAGTTGGAGATATCACGCTATCTGCACTACAAATAGATCATAAAACCGGCCAACTAATATCAAGGCGGCCTAATTCGAAATTTAAACGGGGTCAAATAAAAAATATAACAGCTAGTCTAGTTTCAAGCAAATATTTAAGCAGCGGTGAATTTAGACCTTACATATATGCTCTTACCATTGTGCGTTCACACTACTGTGTTGTCACTGATCACGCCAACAGGTCTGTAAAGGTGGCTGATACCAGACAAATGTGTGTTGTTTCTGAAATACATATCAGTGATGCTGATAATTTATACGCTTTAACCTCAGTAAACGACGATCAGGTAGCTGTATCAGTCACAATCAAAGGTGTAGATAAACTGGTGTTCTTCTCTGTGTCAACATCGGGGATCATTTCACATACTGACATGTCTTTGGATATGGGAACAATTTACCCAGGTATTTTTCATCATAAGGATTGTTTCTATGGGAGTCTCAACAATAGTATTCACATAATCAGTATGAGTGGACAGATAATCAAAACAATCGACAACGATGCTTTCGGTCTGTTACATGGTATTGCTCTCAGTAATGATCACGATACAATCTATGTATGTAGCATTGACAATGACACAGTGTTCGGTCTGGACCTAGATGGCAACTTCATTGCCGCATACAAGGACCAGGACCTGAAGAGACCGACAGGAGTCACGGTGGACTGCGAGCGATATGTTTATGTATGCAGCTTTAGTACACATTGTGTCCATCAGTTCACTGCTGACCTCGTCAAGGTGCAAGTAATCATACGTGACGTCGATGGTGTAAGGTGTACATTTAACAGAGCAGAGAACAGACTGTATGCGTCATGTTGGGATATGATCAAGAAGTACGATATGATTTACGAGTTAACATTATTTTACAATGGTTCATATATTTGATCTTCATGGAAATCCCTTATTTGAGGTGTCAAGTCATTGCACATGATGAATACTCTTAAAGGTTGTGATGAAGTAATAATTGATTAGTTTGGAATTTAAATGTTAATTTTCAGTTTCATCTTTTGTTTAACACTGATAATCAATACATGATTATATGTTCTCTAATATTATACTTATAATACTAATATTTCTAATATTAAAATTTAATATTATTATGTTACTTACCAAGTGAATTCATATTGGCTTTGGTATTGGGCCTTCGGCCTCGGGCCAATATGACTACCCTTGGCCCGATAACAAGGCCAATATGAATTCACTTGATTAATGACAATTTTATTATTTAACAAAATTTCCATAGTTCTACACTTTAAAATTACTAATTTACCGGTCTGGAGAAATAAAGTGTCAACTCTGATTTAAATGGCTGGCAATCTTCAATCAGTCTACGGTAGTGACCTGGCTGGTATAAGCTACCAGGGAGATGCAGATATGCAGGTTGTTTTCTTTTTAATACAAAAACTACCTGAACATTACTACACACTGTGGCAGCCAACTCTCTTGTTCATCCAGTTTAAATTTAGTTTTTATCCAAATATATCTAAAATAAGTTTACTTTCTGGCACATTCCATCCACGACTTCCGCATCTTAAATACTCAATTTAGATATCCAAACTAAGCTTTGATCCTTTTTGCAAGGTTGCGCTTAATAAACTTGCTCAAATAAAGAGTAATCCCTTAAAATTCACTGTTATTTTTCGTTCCAAGAATTCTTACTGCAGACATCCGCGTTGTTGCAGTCTCTTACACTATTGGCTCATTACATTGACCTCTGTTACAGGGTAATTACCTGTAAATAGTCAACCGGATGTTTCCACTCGGGCTAGTCAGACAATGGCTGACACTAAATAGTCCCATTTTTTTTACCTTTTGGGGGCATTAAATGGCTAGTATGGCCTGAAAGCAACATGTTTAGTAAATGACATGCTTTTACTGACACATTGATAGCAAATTTATGTTTGGAAATGCAGTAAATGAAAAAGGCCCTGGTTTAAGGATGGCATATGTAAAACAGTTTTGAAGTTCACACAGAAGTGAAAAAAACAGACCACCGGTTTCAAGGTGTCAAATCTCTGTTAATTGATACATGACCCCTACTTTTCTTGATCGGAATAGACAATAGAAACAATTAGCTTCAAAAGCATGTAAGTTAGCCCTTTATCAAATGGTACCAGCTATGATTGCCAGCCTTTTGAAACATGTCATGTAAACTACTATAGTTTATATATGGAAGTCTATTTACAGGTCTTACACCTATAAGAAGTACAAGTGGGGGGCAGCATTTGAAAATTAACAGTGTCTGCAAGAGTATTTTTTCACTAAAATTGAGTGCTGACCAATTTGAAGCAAATTTGAAAGTCAAAAATCAAAATAACTGTGTTACTTAAGGCAAAATGGGGTTGGTATTAGGTTTGGGGTCAATTTTCACTATTTTTGCCTTAAAAATGCTACAAATGATACCCTGTAAGGCCCATTGTGCATATGTTAGCTCAAAAAGTAAGTTTGTTTAAGTAGTAGAGATGTTTTACCATGTATTTGAGAAATTTGATGCTTTTCAATTTTTATTTGCAAGAAATGAATTCTTAGGTTTAGCCGCTTTGACCGCAAACGCGTACAAGAATAGGTGGTGTTGGAAAATTCATCATATTGAAGTCATTTTTGCCAAGTGAAAGCTGAAACTTGGTAGATATATTGCAAACATCATATTATTGAATAAAAACAAAAAGTATAAGATATTGAAAAACACAAGTTTTCAGCTGGGACTACTTTCAACTACTTTTACTTTAACCTAAAAATATAGTTTACCAATTACATTTAAAATTGCTTGGGTTTCTTCCGTGTGAATGAAAGATAGTGAAGATTTCTGTCATTGGTTTTACCAGAACTTTCAAATTCAAAATTATGACTGTTGAAAATAATGCTGTCGAGTTTGGTCAAAAATCTTGACATTGAGCCTTTCGCAGAGATGTAAAGTGAGTGTAAGGAACGACAACTCTGCGAAGGAGATTGGCGTTGTTGCTGTACTAGATAGATAAACTCAAAGATTTATATTACACAGAAACATCCTCTGTCGCTTTGCGTAACTGCACCTCTTGTGCCCAGAGTCACATTATCTGTAAACATTTCTATTCATAAAAAATCGACTTAGAAATTTCAAAATGGCGACATTTTTATTTTTAAAAGGAAGTGAATCAATTCATATTGGACCAGTTCATTATCCAATCAGAATCATGCAGTCTCATATTGGCCAAGTAAAAGCTGTATTTGCCCAGGTTATCTCGTATTGGCCCATTTGAGATTTCATATGAATTGGGTGTAACACATATAAAGTGGACTGCATTGTACATATTGTGTCAATATTATTAAGTTAATTAATAATACTAATCATTAGTAATGCAAGAAACGAAAAATAGCAATTTAACGCTTACAAACAATATTGTGTGTCAACTCTGAGACAACGCATAAAAAGTGTACAAGAGATTTTCTTTTTTTTTATTCATATCATTTCAATTTATATACAACACAACAAAACTTACATCAACAATACAGAGGATTTAAAATAAAACAGTTAGATATTTTGTTAACATTACTGTATCAATGTCAATTTCATTGGCCCAAAATGGGACAGGAGAAAATCTATAATGCATTATAAAACTTTTGGATAAAATGTGTGTGTATATCTTTCTTTTTCAAAAATTGAAGGTAAATATTTAATTCCTTTCGCAAAATTTCAAGTGAGTCAATGGCAACTGTTCTTTCCTCACTAATAAAATAAGATTTATAAATTGTGAATCCTATATAGCTGAAAATTAAATTAACATGTATGTATTCTTTTGGATTTTTATAGAACAATACAATATATTTCAGAACAAACATATTTTTCAAATAGCCACAAAGTTCAAAAGCAGTTTGAATATGTTTCCAAAAAATATCAAGAGCTTTACATTTTAGAAAAAAATGATCATAATCTTCAAAAATATTACACAATTTGCAATTTGCTGATGGGACCATTTTCCAAATGAATCGATTTTCTAATGTTGGTATTATTTTATGTACTGTTTTGAATTTGTATTCTTTTATTCGATTATCCTTTATTGTATGCAGAAAACAGAAGAAATCATTCCAGCAGATATTTTCTTTCAAGGTGTTTTCCCAGTATATATGAATGTAAGGATTGTTAAAGCGCTTATTAACAAGATATAGGTATACTTCTCGACTTTCTGTTTCATTTAATCGTTTATTTTTATTAAACATAAGCTTTAATTCGGTTTTTACTTTTGTTTGACAAGAACTATTAGTTTTTATTATTGTTTTCCACGTTTGTGGAATTATTGCTTTGATAGTTTTTATTTCTGATATCCAATTTCTTTTGTTTTTTAATTTATTAAAAATAAGAGTTTCGTTTATATTTCCGTTTTCGTCGATGATGTCATCAATAAAGAGAAAGTCTGAATCAATCCAGTTTTTAAATATAATGCATTTATTCTTTTGTTTTAGTAACCTATTGCCCCATAGAAGCTGTTTTCGAATAGTTATAAAATTTGTGATTTTCTGCTCGTTCAAGTTTTTGAAGTTCGCAAATATCTTTATAACTTCAGAATAGAATGCAGGAAGTTTATGTTTAATGCTAGGAAGGTCACCTAATTTTTCGAATGTCATAAAGAATATAAGAAAATTTCTTCCATACTGTTCTAAAAAGAAAGAAGGTATTACTTTCCAATTTGCATCTGAATTGTCATTTAACGATGAAACAAATTTTATTTTCATAGCCTCATATTTTGATACAATATCTATAACTGATAATCCACCTTTTTTCTTTGGACCAATCATAGTTTTTCTTTTAATTTTATCCATTTTCTCTTTCCAAATGAAGTTAAATACCATTTTTCCAATCTGTGTAATATGTCCTTATTTAATATTAGAGAGTGTAAACGATAAAGTAGATTTGGGACGATAAGAGAATTGATTACTTGTATTCTACCAAAAATAGTAAGGTTTCTCTTTTTCCACATTTTCAGAGTTTCACTGCATTTTTCTATACATTTTTCCCAATTTAAAGTGTAACAATCTGTTTCGTTCGTGCTAAAGAAAATACCAAGCGCTTTAATTGGTTCTTTGGGCCATTTTATATTTCAATATTTTTCATCCGAGTGTTTAGATTTGCCTATCCACATACCCTCTGTTTTGTTTTTATTTAATTTTAATCCAGAGTATTTACCAAATTTTTCTATTGTATTGAAGGAATGATCAATATCAGATTTTGACGATAAAAATAAAGTTGTATCATCTGCTAATTGAGTTAATTTTATGCATCTGTTATTTATTTTAAAGCCATTAATTAGACTATTAGTTCTTATTTCAATTGCCATAACTTCTACAACTAAGAGAAAAAGAAATGCGGAAATGGGACACCCTTGACGAATTCCTCTTGTCATTGTGAAAGATTTGGATCTCCAACCATTATTTAGAATTGAACAGCTAACTTTGGTATAAAGTACTGAAATCCATTTAATAAAAGATTTATTGAAACCGAAAGAGTGTAGAACTTCGAAAAGGAATGGCCATTCAACCGTATCGAAAGCTTTCCTAAAATCTAAAAATAGAACAGAACCATCAATGTCTTAGGTATCTGCATAGTCAATGATATCCTGTATTTGTCTAATATTAAAACTTATGTTTCTATGTTTAATGTAACCTTGTTGATCCTGATTTATAATAATTGGTAATACTTTTTGTAATCTTTTTGCGAGTACCCTAGCTAATATTTTATAATCGTTGTTTAATAAAGTTATTGGTCTCCAGTTTTCTAAATTTTGTGGGTCTCCTTTTTTGTATATTAAAGATAGTATTCCTTGTCTTTGCGAATAAGATAGTTCTCCTTTTTCAAAAGATAAATTAAAAGTGTCAGTTAGTATATGTCCAATTTTACTAAAAAAAGTTTTATAAAATTCTGCTGTCAGTCCATCTAAACCGGGACTTTTATTAAGTTTCATATCATTTATTGCTTCTTGACATTCTTTATATGTTATCTTTCCATCACAAGCAACAGCTTCGTTTGTTTTAAGAATATTTTCGAACGTGACATTAGAAAGGTATGTTTTTATTTCATTATCATTGCTTTTTTCAGAAGTATAAAGTTTTTTGTAAAAGTGTTCTTCCTCCGAAAGTATTTGTTTTATATCTGTGATTTTTTTTACCATTTATTAATAATGTATTTATTGATTTACGCGTTTGTCTTGACTTCTCTAGGTTTAAAAATAACTTATTGTTTTTTTCACCAAATTCGATAAAATCCAGTTTTGCGCGTATCTGTGAGCCAATTGCTTTATAACTATAAATTTGTTCGATTTCTTTTTCTATTGCTAGTATTTCGCTGTTTGCCTCAATGTTTTGAACCGTTTGAAGTTGTTTAAGTTTGTTTTCTAAATATTCAAGT
Source organism: Corbicula japonica (assembly GCA_038501625.1). NCBI lineage: Eukaryota > Metazoa > Mollusca > Bivalvia > Venerida > Cyrenidae > Corbicula > Corbicula japonica. The sequence continues at coordinate 11,284,323 of JAZAYU010000008.1, forward strand.
CGAGTTTTTCTTTCTTTTGCAATATTTTTTGAAAAAGTGATTGATTGTTGTTTGATTTCATATTTTAGTATCTCCCAAATAAGCCTGCTGTCTAATTGTTTCGTTTGCATTTCGTTGAGTTTTTCATCGATTAAATTATTTATCAATTGTTTATAGGTATTATTTTTTAACAAAGAATTATTTAGTTTCCAATATCCAGTTCCTCTTTTTTTCGGTAATGAAATTTTTAATGATATAGCTAAATGATCAGTATATATAATGCATGCTGGTCTTATATCTGTACTATAGACTAACGGCGCTAGATCTTTCCCTATTAACCAATAATCTATCCTACTTTTTTCAGAATCATTCTTTCTTCGCCACGTAAATTGTTTCAAATCAGGATAGGTTACCCGCCAAATATCAATAAGATTATGTTCTTTTAGAAAAATCGAAAGTTGTTTTACCGGATATTTTTTTATATTGCTATTACTTATTCGATCAATAGATTCTAAGGTGTCATTATAATCCCCCGCAAAAAATTTTGAAACCTTGATACTTGTATTTTATTTTTTCACTTATTATCTTTATGAAATCATTTCTCGCTTTTGAATCATTGTGTGCATACAAATTTAAAAGACAATACTCTGTGTTGCTTAAATTAATATTAACTATAATGAATCTGCCATTGTGGTCATATTCCACCGATTCTATATGAAATTCAATAGATGTCTTTACAAAAATTGAACAACCCCTGCAATTTGTTAGACCGAAAGAGTGGAATAGTTCCCAGTCATTACATTCAGATCTTAAGCGTGTATTAATTTCTATAGTAAAGTGTGTTTCTTGAATAAAAATTATATCAATACACTGTTGTTCTAACCATTCTTTAAATCGTAGCCTTTTACCTAGGTCGCGAAGTCCTTGCACGTTTAACGATGCAAAGTGTAAAAAGTTACTTTTGATGACATGTTTGCAACAATACATTATCAAGAAGTTAAACAAAGATCAAAATACATGGACAACATGCAGCCCATATATACATGTAATCACATATACATACATTGTACTAAAAGAAAAAAAGAAAGAAACATGTACACATATGCATACATATATCCGTACAGACATACATATACACATATACGCCGCAACATGTATACCTGTTTTGTATAATTTTATTACATAAAACAAGATCACCATTAATGCCACAAGCATATTATTGAAGGTAATATGTTCTCTACTAGTCTGAATATATATCTACGCTGTGCACAGTATATATGTGTATATTTGCAATACATAACATACTACTATCATAAACATATTATTATAGGTCATGAATATTCTGCATAGTATGAGTATATTGACGTCCTGCAGCATATATATCGTGCACAGTCATAACCCATAAGACACTATATTGCGTCTATTTATAGTTCTACATTTATATAATTATTTATTCCGGTGATAACAAACATAAAAGTTTGAAACTTCAAAGATGAGTTCATATAGCGTCAATATGTAACTATATAATGTTTGTACATATTCACTATATTTTATATGTATAAATTTTTATATTATTATATTTATTTAGAGATATATTTCTATATTTATATATTTTTCACTGTTTATGTAAATATATTTTCCGCATCTGCGATGCAAAGTCATAATATCCATTTTCATAAATCCACGTCCGTTAAACGATATAATATTCCGTATATCCATCTGTAGATAACCTGCTTTAAAAGTTATTTACTATGTTAGGGTTTCTTTTGTGTACCATCAATCGGCGTAGGTGGTGATCTCTCCGTGATTTTCACGTTTCTTTCCTTGGTAGGAGTTTCACGCGCACTCGTCGCTGATGACATAAAGCTATTTATCGCCGGTTGTCCCGTTATATTTTTAGATTTTCTTGCTTTTTGCGAGGATTTCTTGTTTTGCTGATTCTGATTATCAGACGGCGGCACGTTTTTTGTGTTTCCACGATTTTGCGTGCGCTGGCTGATCAATCTTGTTTACGACGGGTTGAGTGTCTGACTCGTTATCCGAGTCATCCGAGCTAGAGTCTCCTTTAGGGAAGCTTTCATCGGGACATTCACTAGCCTTTTGACCAGATTTATTGCAATTTTTGCATACCCACTCGTTTGGGCAATTCATGAAAACATGTCCATCTTGCATACATTTGGAACATGGTTTGGAGTTTTTTAATTCGTTTTTGTTTTGTCCGGTATGTAGGACTCTTGCAGTGAACCTCCCAAAAGTCATAAATTGGGAAAGGGGTTCAGTTAGGGTTGTCGTTTTGACGATAGCTATGCGATCTCCGGTTGCACAATTAGTAAGTTTACCATTGATACGCAGTTTGTCTCTATATGCTGATATAATTTCTATGCCATTTAGAGTCAGAACTCTGTTAATAAAACCGTCATCGACTGAAAGGGGGATGTTTTTGATTCTAACTAGCGTGGTATTTTCATTGTCGAGACGATGTGGATTGGTATTGAGGACGGGAATCCATTTCCCTCTAAGCGGTACCCCATTGGCCATCAATGCCACTTTATCTTCTAAATTGTCTAAATATATACGCCACATACCTCTAACTCTTTGCAGTCCGGTAATATGTGATGAATCAATTACCTCTGAAATTGATTGGTATAGGAAGGATTCACAGGTAGCCAATATGCTAAAAATAGATTCCCTGATAAGAACTGACCTTAGCAACCGTTGCTAGCGGTACAAATTTTGTATCACTTGCATGCAGTTTACTATAGATTTGCATGTGTTTAGGTATGGATCTGCAACCAAATTCTTCTAAAAAATACTTTGTTAGGAAAAAACATTGTTGCTATGGTGTTTGTAAAAGTGACTCGAGGTATGCAGACAAAGATGACATGAAAGATGTATTTTTATACCATTTCCAAACCCAAAAACAAATGAACAGAAGTGCAAAAAGTGGATAAGTGCTTGTGGTCGGGAGTATTATACTATTGACAAAGTGAAACATTGGATATATATGCAGTAAACATCAATGGAAATAATAATGTCCTTCTCTCCCCCAGCTTCAATGCATGCCCAGCATTTGAAAAACAAAGACAGCAACACTGAACAATATATTTAATTACTACACTTGATTAAGTATTATCTCTGAATTACTGGTATCAATAGCTACATATAAAATAACCAGGGATCTTCATTTTACAATATTGAACATCAATATACAGATGGGTTCCAAGGGTTGTCATCGCCGGGGTGGCAATGTTGGATAAGCTCCCATTGCTTAAAAGTGCTCCCAATGGCTTGCGTAAAATATAGCCTCTGACTACCAAGTCCAGCTCCTGGCCTGCAAGCGTGGCTTGTAACTAGCCTGGCGGACCTGCTACTACTGACAGGAGAAGGGGCGAAGGCGGACCTGTGGCACCATAACCACTGCTTCGGGTAGATGGAGCTCGTTAGCCAGGGAAGGCAGTCTGTCTAGGAGAAGGAAAACTCTTATTCCAAACCAAGGGAGACAACCCTTCCAAAAAACACCACTGCCTTGTGGTCAGTCGTTGGGTCGACAAAAGGCTTTGTGAGATGTAACCCTAATCAACCTAGAGAGTTAAAATCGGAGATGCTGGGCCATTGGCACTCTCTAACAAACCATGGCATCACGTAACTACGCTATGACTACACGATCATATGGTATTCATCGATGTGGTGCTGGATCTTTGGAATCCCTCCAGGGAGATACAGTGCCGGGCTCTGAGTCTCGACAGAGTCCACTCAGAGCTACTGGGGGTCACTCCTTTTATCATACCAAGAGGAGAACAAAGGGCTACAACAAGCCAAGGAGGAGGAAAGTCCAACAGCAACACTTCAAAGTGATGCATTGGAACGCAGAAGGAGTCTTCAACAAAAAGACTGAACTACAGCACTTCCTTCATGAGAATGACATTAATGTCTGTTGCATTCAGGAAACACCCCTGCAACCAGCGAAATCCTTTAAGGTCAGAGGATACCAGTGCTTCCGAAGCGACAGGGCTGGTAGAAAGAAAGGAGGCATCATGACATTAGTCAGGAACAACATCAATGCTATCCAGACTAAAACGCATATGGATGACTCGGAATTCCAAGTACTGAGCCTCAGAAAGAATGACTTCGAACTGACTCTTGTGAACATGTACTCTCCAAACGACAAAGCTCTATCCCTAGACCATATTCCAACAGAGGCAACAAACTTCATGGTTGTTGGAGACTTCAATAGTCACTCACAAAGCTGTGGATATGACCACTTGGACAGCCGTGGAGAGGAAGTGGAAACCTGGCAGGATGACAACAGGCTGAACCTCATCAATCAGCCTGAGGATCCCCCAACTTTTTACTCCAGAAGATGGCACACAACATCAACGCCTGACCTTGCCTTCTGTACTGACGACATACATGGACATGTCCAGAGGGAAGTCTCTGAACAGCTCGGAGGCAGTGATCATCGCCCAGTCCACCTCATATTGGACCACACTGTCTCTACGTCATCTAGCCTACCCAGATGGAACTACAAGAAGGCCGATTGGTCCCTTTTCCAGTCTGTGAGTGATGAACTCTGCAAAGACATCAGAGTTGAAGGCAGAGACATAAACAAGATAGTCAGAGACTTCAATCAATGTATCCTCAAGTCAGCACAGCAGTCCATCCCTAGAGGTGCGAGGAAAGACTACAAGCCATAGTGGAGTGAGCAGTTAGAGGAGCTGCCAACCAAGTTGTCCGAAGCCAGACTGGAAGCCGAAAACAATCCCTCACAGGAGGCAAACCTCAACCTACAGCATGCCAAGGCCAAATTCCTCAGGCATAAGCTAGAGGCCCAAAGAAAGAGCTGGAGAAACAAGACAGCTTCACTTAACCTCGAGAGAGATGGTCGTAAGTTGTGGAGGTTAACGAAACAACTGAACGACGACCAAGACAAAGCGAGAGGCCCAGTCACCCTGGAAGAGGAAGGAAAGCTGTTAATGGGCAAACAAGCGGCAAATGTCTTTGCAGAAAACTACAGAGATGTCAGTGACATCCCCATCAACAGAGAACGACAGAGAGAAGCCAGAAGAGAACAAAGGGACAGGAAAACAGCTAAGGGTACGTCAGAGTGTATGGACTCGCGCCTGACACTACACGAGCTACAGACAGCTCTCAGACAGCTGAAGACCAAAAAATCTCCAGGTCCAGACGGTATCACCAACGAGATGCTGTCACACTTGTGCAATACAGCAATGTGCAAACTCCTGGACATCTACAACTACAGCTGGAAACAAGGGCAGCTACCTCAGATCTGGAGAGAGGCGACAATGATCCCTATACTCAAGAAAGGGAAGGACCCAAAGAAGGCAGCCAGCTACCGTCCGATCAGCCTCACCAGCTGTGTAGTAAAGACAATGGAGAGGATTGTAAATACACGCCTGAAGTGGTACCTGGAGACCAACGACCTGCTGGCATCTGAACAGGCTGGTTTCCGACAATTTCGTTCCACAGAAGACCAGACTTCATACCTAGCACAGGAAGTAGAAGATGCCTTTCAAGAAAACAAGGTGGTCCTTACAGCATGGATCGACCTACAGAGAGCATTCGACAAAGTCTGGACAGAAGGGCTACAAGTGAAGCTCATGAGGAATGGAGTTGGTGGGGCCATGCTGCAATGGATCAACTCGTATCTGTTCAACAGAAGAGCCAGAGTCAGCCTGAGCCAAGCCAACAGTAGGAAGTTTCTGCTACGCCATGGTGTCCCACAAGGTGTAGTCCTGTCCCCGACACTCTTCCTGGTCTTCATCACTGACCTGGTGTCTGAACTGCCAAAGGGAGTCTATGCTGCTCTCTATGCTGATGACCTGGTGCTATGGTGCAAAGAAGAACACGCCTCTACAGCCACGTACAGAATGCAAGGAGCTATGGACACACTTGCAGCATGGGCCGAAGACTGGTGCGTTACAATCAACAAGGAGAAGTCGTCTACCACACTGTTCACCTTGTCAACAAAGAAAGCTGGGAAGGTTATGCTGGCTGGAACACTACTGAAGGAGGAAGACGAAGCCACATACCTTGGGGTCACGTTTGATAAGCGGCAGACTTGGAAACCACACCAACCGTGTAGAAGGGACGGCACGAAGAAAACTAGCCATGATGCGCAAACTTGCTGGAACAACCTGGGGTGCGAATGAGCAAATATTGAAGACCATCTATCAGGGCACAGTACGACCCACAATGGAATATAGCTCAGCCACATGGTCCACATCAGCCAAGACGAACCAGCAAGCCTTAGACAAAGTACAAAATCAGGCATTGCGCATTATCACAGGGGCCACCAAGTCTACACCAATTGCCTTCATGGAGAAACTGACTGGAATCCAACCACTTCATGAAAGAAGACAAACCAAAGTCCTTCTCCAGGCAAACAAGTACAAGTCGCTCCCAGATCACCGCATGAGGAACAGGCTTGAGGGATTCACCAAGAACCGCCTTAAGCGCTCCGGCTTTGTACATGAAGCAAAGAAGCTGAATAGAGAGTACGCCTCTGAACTAAACATACAAACAATTCCCTTGGGCCGAGCAGACATCACCAACCCTACAGCCAATGACCTGTCTGCAGTGAAAGTGGCACTTGCTATTCCTGGACTTGACATGGGCAAACAAGAAAATGAGACCATCCGTAGAAGTCTGACACTTGCGACTATCTACGCAGACTATCCTTTAGACAGATGGACCCATGTATATACAGATGGGTCAGCCACTAGAGCTATTAAAGATGGAGGCGCTGGTATTCATATAACATTCCCGTCAGGCCAGAAATCGGCCCATTACATTGCCACTGGGAAGCACTGTAGCAACTACAGAGCAGAGACTGAAGCGCTCATGAAGGCAGTCTCTCTGATTGAAGATTCAGCAGAAGAGGGTAACCTCTGTAGTCTTCCTCACAGACGCAAGATCAGTTCTGGAGACTCTGCAAAGCAACAATGTTCCTGAACTAGCACAAGCCGTGAACAAGCTTGGGTCTTCCCGCAATGTTGCCCTTCAGTGGATACCATCTCACTGTGGAGTGCCCGGAAATGAGGAGGCTGACAAGCTGGCTAGGTTAGGAGCCCAGTTAGAGCAACCAGATAACCAGGTGACATACAAGGAGAAAGCCACCATCATTAAGGCTCTCACAAAGACCAGACAGGAAGCAGATGCCTACCACATGTTAAACAGACCAGAGCAGGTGATGATGGTGAGGTTACGCTCAGGGCATAACAGACTGAATGCACACATGTGTAGGAAGTATAAATTGGTGCCATCCCCAATATGTCCCTGCGGAGAAGAGGACCAGACTGCAGAGCACATCCTCCAACGATGTAAACGATATGACCAAGAGCGAGAAGCAACGTGGCCACAAGGTGCAACAATCCAGCAGAAACTGTATGGAGATGTTGACGACCTACGGAGGACCACAACTTTCATCGCGGATGCTGGAGTGGTCGTGTAGAGCGAACGCCAAGAAGAATATACAGATAAGATTAGCCATGATACAATCATATAGATGTGAAACTGCACCTGTTTCCTCTAGCTCAAGATTATGTAAATGTATGCTTACACTGCTTGATATGAAAATTCTATTTAGTATTATAATTTATTATTCTATAACATAACAAATGCATTTCAATGATTTTGTTTTAAATATTATTAAAAAAATCAAACAACATATACAATGATACAAAACAGTCATGTTTCTCAACTGTAATTAAAGGAAATATATAAAGTGGATGTTGCTTCGCTGTCAATTAATTCTTGCTTTTTTCCTGACAAATTTAAACCTCGACACTATAACCAATGTTTTAATTCAACATTTGAATGCTCAGCAATGTCAGATGAGCGAAACTTAGCTCTCCAGGTACATCATTTTCTGTTAGATTTACAGCAAATATCTTATCACAAACAGCCATTGTTTACATTGTGTTGTACCACATGTGTATCACATGATACAGATAACACTAATTGATGACGTAGTTGTGAATCCTTCCTATAGTTCCGAGTGTTTAAGCCACTCATCTTGATTTGGCCTTCTATTACCGAATATCGACTTCTCCTGCATGAAAACAAGAGGGACGCCATTTTGCTTTTCACCTTCACTCACAACGATAAATCCATCACTGGTTTCATCAGATATAGACATTTTTATCCACTTTTATAGCGAAGATTATTTCCTGAAAGCAGTTATTTTCCACCTGAATACAGTTCAGATTTTCAGAAAACGTTCCTTGCTTTAGAAAAATACTATTTATTGACACCGTAGTAAACACACACCTTAGCAAGCGCTACCACGTGACCAAAAAAAAAAAAGTTCGTAGTCCTTCGGAAAAAAAGAACAAATCGTATCCAAGAATCATCAGCACTCTTATGTTTGGAACTTTGTTGTGTTGTTGTCAAGGAAGGTAATGGAAAAAAGCTCCTTGAACTTGAATGTTTTCTAGCTTATAAGGGGTTCGAAAAGAAAAATTATTAAATGTATTTTTAATGTTGTCCGTGTAACCCAGACAATTAAATTACCGCTCGCTTATTTCCGTGTATGTTTCCATTCGTCTGCTCATAGTGTTTTGTGTACGTATTTAATAATAGCAGAATGTTGTTGGCTGCTTTATTAAGATTAAATGATACTCTGATGAATCTGTATTGTTCTGCCATTATACTTGAATAGTTATGCTAGCAACAAAAGATAGCAAGTTAACGCTTACAAAACAATACTGTGTGTCCCCTCTCAGGCAACGCATTAACATTTAGTTTACTTCTTGGAATAAAATGAGATTCTTGGTATATGAACAGACATACTGTTCATACTATTTCGGAAATTTATGAACAAATCGCATCGTAGACTCGCTGATACATTCATATTTGGAATTTTATTTTGTAAAAACTCTGGGAAAATATGACAAAAGCTTCGTGAAATTTGGAATGCTTTCCAGCTTATTTGGGATTTGAGAAGAAAAAAAATGTTGAATATAATTTTTAACTTGGCGCAGGTAAAATATAAGTAGTAAAAAGGGCCGTAACTCCTGCCTGACTGAAGCAATCTGGTTTATTGGTTAAAGTTGCCGGGAGTTCACATCATTCCAACCAGGTTTAACGAATGATAACGGCTTTCTCAAAGATGTAGAGCGGGCATAGTAAATTTTGTCAAATATTCAGAATTGAAGAATCATTATTGAAGACATTAGCAATATGCGTGTTCATCAGCATTCTTTATCAAATCATTTCCGGTGGCATGGGTTTAAGAGTTTATGAAGGTTTATGGGGAAATCTTTTCTTAAAAGAACATAGAAGCTCGATTTGTTTCTTTTTACTCCACTTGCTCTGGTCTCGGTAAGGTCATTGAGTACCCGCCATTTGGCTTTGCAATCCCATTAGCTTCTTATGTTTTATATGTTTGAGTTCGTTTGCATGCAACATTGTTGAGCCGATGGATGGGTTGGAGTTCACCAAGACAACTTGTACTTGTTTTGTGATACGAAAATCTGTTGGGGCAAGTGTGAGGTTGGTGCACCCTAGAACCTGGTTTAAACCCCCAGTGGCAATTTGTTTTCCCACTGACCGTTCCAAGGCGGTATCCCCAAAGGTTCTCTTTTTCGTTAGTTGTTTGTGGCGTTCTATTTAAATTGACATACTTATAACAAACATTCTCTCTCTCTCTCTCTTCCTCTCTTCTTTTTCGCTGCGTGGGGAAGCTGTGTTTTGTGAGTGTGGCGATTCCTGAAATGCATATATTACTTTTTTGTCCATTCTGACAAAGTTTAGTGAAGATCGAAATAAGGTATTACAAATTAGAAATCGAACTTTTTTCTTTAAGCAAGTTGTTATTAAAGAGACGTAACTAGAGAGGGAATGTCACACTTAGATCTGGATAGTTGTCGAATTCGGTGCCAAGATATGATGACGGACAAGCCTTTTTAGTTAAATACCAGCAATTTAAGACCCTCAATGGCGATTGCTGTCGTTTCCGATTTCACAACGTTATGAATTTATAGTGCGCGCCGTTTTGAATGTAACACGGTCGCATTTTGCAAACTCGGTCGTTGACTGAAGACTGACATTAGTTGATTCACAATTATTAGTTAACAAAGAAATGATCTCCCTTGTCTAATACTTACTTTGAGGCAAAACAAGCCTAAAAGCGATAACGTTGCCAACGGTGCACACGTAAATTTCATAACGCTGTAAATCGGAAACTACTGAAACACAGGGGGTAGACCAACATATGTATTTCAAAGTGGGCTCCGCCTAAAATAATATGTTGTACTACCGGGATTCCATATGTTAGTCGAAAATCGACGAGAAAACGGTAGGTGACTTAGTTGTTTTCGATCACAGTTAATATTTCAATGTAGGATTTTGAAAAATTCTCAAATCTATTCGCCGTGGTATACATTTCGGAGTCTGAAGATGCAAAGTTTAGTTTTGTACCTGGATTAATCGTGTAGAAATCGTTTTTCTAGTCCTGACCTAAATCTGTCAACATTGTCTCTATCTGTCGGTTTTCGCTAGATTTTGGTTATACTGATAAGATAATGGTACAATTTTGTCATATAATGAAAATTTACAATTAGGAGGACCCTAACGGACAGTTTGTTTTGGTCACAGACAAGAAAGAAGACACCAGATATAAACAAATTCAAATTGGGCTCCATATGTTGTCGTGGATTCCATATGTTGTATTTTTTCATGAAATCTTATGGAGATATTGTTGACGCGAAGTCGTCTCTTATTTAATAATAAATGGATATTCATGAGTATTATAAAGTAGCTGAATGTATTTAAGACGGAGCTGTTCGATAATCATGAATATCTTGCCAGGGTTTATTATTTACTAAGGACAATCGTGGGTGTAAGTAGTCATAGATCCTACTCCTATTAGTATGTTAAATTATTCACATCCGGAGAAAGTAACGGGCTTCTCCTTTGACCAACTGCCCCTAAGCCTGTATTCGGTGTCGAAGAAATGATTCCTGAAAATTACAATAATAACAGATCTTCATTATAATGGCAAGATTCGTTTACACAGGACTGCTTAACAATTGAAAGTCAGATGTAGTTTAAAGGCGTATTTTTATACCGCAAGGGAGTCCGCAAGGGAGTAAAACTCAGATTGTCACGTAGTTACATGGACTTTGAAGTCGCGCCATTATCGGCGTCACGTTAAGAAACGCGCAATATATATTACCATGTTTTGACGTCTGCGACGTCACTTGTTTATACTTCCGTAAAGAAAACAGTCAAACAGTTCAGCAGTCTTTCTCTCATTTTATTGTCTACACGACATTTTGGTGCCGTGACAAAAAAGCAAATGGCTACAAAATTGAGATCTATAACGAAGGGTCACAAAGCCGCAGTGACACGCCTTTTAACCAAATTCGAAGCCATTCAGCAAGAAAATATCGATTACGAGGAACTTGAAACGATTTTACAAACACTGAGAGAGAAGCAGAAGACGATCGCCGAGATCCACGAACAGATCCTGGACTCCATCCCAGAAGATGACAGTGACCAAATCGAGACGGCCATTCTAGAACACGATGAGTATATGTTCAATTTACAGACAAAAATACAGAAAGTGACAAGTTTCAAAAAGGTAACATTTTCAAACTTAAATGTTAATTCCCCGGCCGTTCACTTGTCCGTTTCCGGCGAAACATCTCAGACGAACCACGACAACACTTTTGCTACCCCCTCCCACAGTTCTGTATACCACAGGCTCCCTAAGTTAGATTTGCAGAAGTTTGACGGGAATATTCTTGACTGGCAGTCATTCTGGGACTCGTTCGAGTCAGCTATTCATACGAACCCTTCACTAAGTGGTGTACAGAAATTCAACTATCTAAAGTCATCTTTGAGAGGGGAAGCTACGCAAATCATAGCTGGTTTTGCTTTAACCAACGTTAATTATGACAAAGCAGTGTCATTATTACATGAAAGGTACGGACAGAGAGACAGAATTATACAAACTTATATGAAAGCATTGCTTGAAATTCCGGCCCCTGTGTACACTATAACCAGTCTGAGGAAGTTCTATGATACCACAGAGACTTATATCCGGGGACTTGATTCATTAGGCCAGAGCGAGAGTACATATGGATCCCTTCTTACTCCCGTTATTCTCCAAAAGTTACCGTCAGAGGTAAGAACGAACATTACACGTGCGCACGGATCACTATCTTGGTGTTTAACGGATTTAATGCAATGTTTATTACATGAAGTGAATATTCTAGACGCTGGAAATATATTGAATATCCAACAAGATTTCGTTGCCACAGCAAGCTTTCTAACTAAATCAGAGAATTGCAAGCCCGAGAGGAAACCCGTGAGCAAACCAAGTGTAAAATCTACAAAGATACGAGCATGTGCGTATTGCGGGGGAGAGCACTCCAGTGTAGACTGTACAAAGGTTACGGATCAAAAACAGAGACTGAGTATTGCAAAAGAAAAACATCTTTGTTTTAACTGCCTCAGAAGTCACAAGGTAACTGACTGTAGATCCAAATTTAAATGTAAAATATGTTCACGGAGGCATCATACTAGTTTATGCGAGGGAGAATTAGCGACCAAACCCACCGATCAACGCCCTGCACACAACGCGAAGAATAACCACACATCGGTTCTACACTCAGCACATACCTTTGCATCTGGACCCGTTTTACTGAAAACAGCAGTCTCCATGGTAACATCGGATTGTACATCTACTACTGCAAACATCCTGTTTGATGAAGGTTCGCAGAGCTCATTTGTAACTGAACAATTGGCACAGAAACTCCAGCTGCAGCCAACCGGAAGAGAAACATTATGCCTATCAGGGTTCGGAGACAGAGAGAGGCGTGTACGACATCTTGACACAGCCACAGTCTATTTACAAACCCCGAAAGAGAACATTCCTATAAGAGTTCTGATAGTGCCGGAGATATCTGTACCGCTAAAAACCTCCCAGAAACAAGTTGTTCAGCTCGCATACCTGAAAGGGCTTAAACTTGCGCACCCCATGTTAGAAGATGAAGCCTTCGAGATCGAGTTGCTTGTTGGCGCTGATCATTACTGGGACGTAGTGCAAGATAAAGTTATCAGAGGAAACGGACCGACCGCCATACAGTCAAAAATCGGTTATCTCCTATCAGGACCATTCAGTACTGGTACACAGAGTCATCCCTCCCCACTTCCGGTGTCAATGATGAACGTCATGACTATGCACGCACAGGAGGAAGTGAACTTAGAGCAGTTTTGGGAAGTAGAGTCCACGGGAGTGGAACAGCAGTCAAAATACAATGACTTTGATGAATACACCAGACAATACCAGAACACGTGCATTACATATGACAACAGCCAATACGTCGCAAAATTACCATGGAAAGAAGATCATCCCTTTCTACCCAGTAATGAGCTGATAAGCCGACGTAGAACAGTGAGTGTAATTAACCGACTGAGACGAGAACCGGAACTGCTACTGAAGTATGGCGACATAATTAGTGAACAGGAGAAGAGAGGGTTTATAGAAAAGGTAGAAGACGGCGCGTTAACTACTAAGGTACACTACATTCCCCACCATCCTGTGAAAAAAGACTCAGCAACCACCCCTATACGAATTGTTTACGATTGCAGTTGTAAATCAACACGAGATTCCCCGAGCCTGAATGAGTGCCTGATGAATATACCACCCAAACTAAATGATTTGACATCCATATTACTACGCTTCCGATACCAGAAGTTTGCCGTCTGCACGGATATTGAAAAAGCGTTCTTAAACGTCAGTTTGCATCCAGATGACCGTGACGTCACCAGATTCTTTTGGCTATCGGATCCGACCAATCCAGACAGTCAACTTCAGACATACCGTTTCAAGTCGGTACTTTTTGGCGCAACTTGCTCGCCATTCATACTAAACGCAACCATTATGAAACATCTGGACTTACATCCATGTGATGAAACAGAACGTATCAAGCACGGGTTATACGTAGATAACATACTTACAAGCGTGCCGGATGAAACTACACTGCTAGATTTCTACACGAAAAGCAGAAACTTATTTCAACAAGCTTCCTTTAATTTGAGATCATGGAGTACGAACAACCCGGCGCTAAGTAAGAAGATCGAATCCGACGAAATCGGTGACAAGGACACATTCACAAAGGTACTGGGCATGCGCTGGAATTCTACAAGTGATGAACTATCATTTCCACATAGAGAGCTCAAACCCTTGAATGACTCTCTTCTGACAAAACGTGCAATTTTACAAGAATCATCATCGATTTTTGATCCGCTGGGATTACTAAGCCCGATCACCGTGAAAGGCAAGATGCTAATTCAGTTACTATGGAAACGAAAATTTGAATGGGATGAAGTGTTGCCAGAGGACATCATCAAAGAGTGGTCTAAATTAAAAGGAGATATAGTGAAAGCTACCGAAACAACTTTTAGCAGACGATACTTTCCAAACGTAACCCCTACAGACATAACGCTTCACGTGTTTACGGACGCTAGCATCAAGGCATATGGCGCATGTGCATATCTTGTTTCCGGTAACCAGAGCACACTGATCATGGCAAAGAATAAAGTAACTCCGGTAAAGCAGCTTACAGTGCCAAAACTTGAATTGTGTGCAGCACTTCTAGGAGCTAGACTGAGCCAACACATAACGTCATCCATTAACTGTAATACAGTAAATCTATGGAGCGACAGCCAAATTGTATTACAATGGATTAATTCACCAAAAATACAACCATTGTTTGTATCAAATCGTGTGAAAGAAATACGGGAGCTGACAAAGAGTTTTCAATGGCGATACTGTCCAACGGATTCAAACCCTGCAGACATTTTGTCAAGAGGACTGTCATACGAGAAATTTCGCGACAACAAGTTGTGGATGAATGGTCCTAGCTGGCTGAAGGATGAAACGACATTCCCACACAAACTTATTCCTGATGAAGAGACAAAAGACGAAACCACAAGTAGAAAAAGTGAGGCAGCAGTATTGACGACCACCCGGGACCTCACGCAAGACAGTCTACCCACTCCAGGAATTCTAGAGATAATTGACATTCAAAAATTTAGTTCATACCGTAAACTTCTAAGAGTGACAGCATACGTTATACGATTTGTGAACAATTGCAAAAAATCCGAGAAGACACGTGGACCTCTAGAATCTCGCGAGATCAACATAGCAGCCAGACAGCTAATAAAGCACGTGCAGTACCGACATTTTCCAGAAGAACAACAATATCTTTGTCATACTAAACCCACTTCAACTAGAAGACCAAACCTAGTGAGACAGCTTGACCTTTATCTGGATAACAACAACCTTATTCGTTGTGGCGGTAGAATATCCAATGCACCCTTACTGGAAGACACGAAATTCCCGTACCTGTTACCATCCAGAGATCGCTTTACAGAGTTGATTGTAATGGATGCACACATTACACATCTACATGCCGGCACAGAGAGCACAGTCACTTTTCTCCGCCAAAAGTTTTGGATTCCAAGCATCCGCCAACGTGTTCAAAGAATTGTTCGCTCGTGCGTTACTTGCCGTAAGGTAACAGGAAGACCATACCGGATACCAGACCCTCCGCCGTTACCTAGCGACCGACTGAAAATTGCTCCACCCTTTACAGTCACTGGCATTGACTTTACTGGAGCTTTAACAGTTAAAACTACAGATGGATATCTTCAAAAGGCCTATATTTGCCTCTTTACATGTGCCAACACGCGCGCTGTCCATTTGGAAATAGTACCAAACATGAAAGTGGACTCATTTATTTTGGCTCTACGGCGTTTCTTTAGCAGGAAAGCAATACCAAAGATAATTATGTCAGACAACGCTTTGACGTATATTGCCACTGCCAAAGTACTGAAGGAAGAGATCCTTGCAACACACAGTATTACATGGACGTTTATCCCCCAGCACGCGCCCTGGTACGGAGGTTGGTGGGAGCGGCTAATTGGAATTACAAAGACATGTATCAAAAAAGTACTCGGGAAGTCCCTGGTCAGCATGGAAGTTCTACAGACAATAACTGCAGAAGTAGAATGTATTGTTAATGACCGTCCGCTCACACACAGGTCTACAGATCCCAAAGACGAGGAACCACTAACCCCTTCTCATCTATTGTATGGGCACAGAATTACCTCCCCTGTTTACCCTGATGACAGATCGCCGACAGTAGACGACATGACCCATTCATCAGCAGAAAAACTCTACAGATTTAAGTCTGCAACGCTTGAACACTTTTGGTCAAGGTGGAAACATGAATATCTTACATCTCTGCGAGAGTTTCATAAGATGTCCGGAAATAATGGCGACACCGTTAAGATTGGTGACGTAGTACAATTACACGACGAAAGCTTACCTAGAAATCGCTGGTCCCTGGGCGTTATAGAGGACGTGATCATTGGTGGAGACGGGTTAATTCGAGCAGCACGTGTCAGGTCCAGACGAGGTGTAACTACGCGGCCCATTTCTAGACTGTATCCACTCGAGTTAAAATAACCATATTTATATTGACTGAGTGATATCTAAGTGTTTATTCAGTGACTTTTTCGTGATTTGTATAAGTTTAATCAAAGACTAGAAAATTAATGCCATGATAATTATTACAGACAATTTTAAACCTTTCTTAACTCATATCAGTGACAATATGTTAACCTTTTAAATTACTTTCGTGCCCCCGGAGTGTCACGTAGTTACATGGACTTTGAAGTCGCGCCATTATCGGCGTCACGTTAAGAAACGCGCAATATATATTACCATGTTTTGACGTCTGCGACGTCACTTGTTTATACTTCCGTAAAGAAAACAGTCAAACAGTTCAGCAGTCTTTCTCTCATTTTATTGTCTACACGACACAGATAGTGGACTTTACGATATTTATAGAATGCTCGTATCATTCTCCCGAAACCTCACTCTCTTTTAAGTGGCATGCAACCATTTTGTGAATAATTTAACATATAAGTAGGAGTAGGATCTATGACTACTTACACCCACGATTGTCCTTAGTAAATAATAAACCCTGGCAAGATATTCATGATTATCGAACAGCTCCGTCTTAAATACATTCAGCTACTTTATAGAACTCATGAATATCCATTTATTATTAAATAAGAGACGACTTCGCGTCAACAATATCTCCATAAGATTTCATGAAAAAATACAACATATGGAATCCACGACAACATATGGAGCCCAATTCGAATTTGTTTATATCTGGTGATTTCTTGTCTTTGTGACCAAAACAAACTGGCCGTTAGGGTCCTCCTAATTGTAAATTTTCATTATATGTCAAAATTGTACCATTATCTTATCGGTATAACCAAAATCTAGCGATAAACGACAGATGGATACAATGTTGACAGATTTAGGTCAGCACTAGAAAAACGATTTCTCCTCGAATATTCCAGGTACAAAACTAAACTTTGCATCTTCAGACTCCGAAATGTATACCACGGCGAATAGCATTGAGATTTTTTCAAAATCCTGCATTGAAATATTAATTTTGATAAAAAAAACAAATCACCTACCGTTTTCTCGTCGATTTTCGACTAACATATGGATTCCCGGAAGTACAACATATTATTTTAGGCGGAGCCCACTTTGAAATACATATGTTGGTCTACCCCCTGTGTGAAATTGTTTTTACGAGTCACGGGAGAGCAATCTTGCTGGTATTGATCTTGGTGCAGATATTATGCAAGGTAGCATTCTGGCCAAGAGAGTAACAAGCTCAATAGGTTAAATAATAGCAATTAAGGGTCAGAACTCATGCTCACTAGGTTAAATTATAGCAATTAAGGGTCAGATTTACAGAGGAACCCGTGCAATCTAGCTTGACATCAAAACTGGCTGAATTGTATTGTGGTCATCGGCAGTTTGATCAAGTTTCGTAAAGATTAGATACATATTACTCAAGTAAGAGAGCGGGTCAAATATCAGTAACTGAAAGGTTATTTATCAACCGTCACCGGAGCAACAGGCTGGTTACTTGACGTGATCGAGATGTTGCGGTTATCATGAACTTTTGTGGAAACTGCCCATCGCAGGTATTTTATGATGAGCAGTTTTTTTTTTCAAATGGGCATTTAAAATAAACAATTACAATAATACGGTATTTTTCTTTTATTTCTATTTTCAGCATAAGGAAATTAAGTTTGCATGTATTTTAGTATCACCATAGTTGAATTGTGGCGTATTATTATGAATTTTGCGTTATGTTAAGTGTTCACACATGCACACACAAAATAAATAAAAACATAAAATTTCTAAAACACGGAATCCTTATATGTAATAACATTTATCTTAAGTTCCCGTTGGGTTCTAAATGTACCCCCAACTGATGTATACATCAGCGATTTGCATGAAACACAGAGATGCAGTTGTTCCTTTCTTTGAGCAGTACAGTAATTTAAAGACATATCTAAACATGCAACACAATGAATGTAAACAAGTGAAAATCACAACCGTTTATAAGTTGACAGGTACTGTGGAAATGTGCAGACTTACAATGGTCCGTATCCTGAAGTCATCAAAGCACTCTCCTGATATAACAAACAAGTACAAAAATATACAGAGGCTGATACTATAACTAAATGGTACAGAAACTGAAATTAAATTTACTATTTGTTACTAATATTTTTAAACATTTATACTGGACATGTTTATTAGTTTGCAATTTAAAGAAAAATACCATGCTACAAACAAAGATTTCTCATAGAGCATATCCACTTATTAAAATGCAGTTAGTGTTAAGATGTACAAAGGTGATTGATAAATCACACTTTGCAATATTTTCTTTCTTCATCAAAAGGCCATAAGGGGTAAGGGCACGACTGTGTAATGAAAAGGGAAGCCACGGAACGAGGCAGATGGCGGAGGGGGACGGTGGTTAAAATGTTAAAACTTCTATGAAAGTGGTATCAAAGATCATAATACTTACCAGTATAAATTAACAGAAAGGAAATAACACTCATAAATATGAATAAAATAGAAGGCAAAAATCCCAACATTTCAAAGGGAACAGTAAAAAGTAAACACAAAACAGCACGGAATAAACCTTTATAATTCAATGCCATAAGTCAGGGCCAGTTTAACTTGGGGTCAAAATTGGGATCTCTGTGCTGACTATATACATCTGTGAGAAGAAAATTTAACTCTTTTATCAACATTCTTTCTGTAACATGTTCATACAGGGTAAAATCATATCAAGGACATTACTTGTATATATTATAATACTTTGTGTAGAATGATACAGCAATGTTAAATTTACATTAATGTATCATATTACACTGTATTAAGTTTTAAGGACCTTTCAATGCCAAATGTTTCATATTAAAGCCATTTGAAAGGGGCATAACTCAAAAAGATGAAATATGCATATCAGGAATCGCCACATTCAGAAAAAAACAGCCTCCCCACACAGTCAAGAAGAAGTGGTTAATAAAATGATCAGTTTCAAAAGAGGAGGGGCATAACTAAAAAAATAGTGAAACAGGAGTTATTTTTGTTGTCATATGTGGCTTTGTTCAAGTATTAGTCATTTGAAAGGGGCATAACTAAAAACATAAAATAGAGTATGGTTCATGTGCACTGCACATCCTATCATTGACCTTTATTATTATTCCAAGTTACATTTATTTCCCACAATGGTTTCTAAGATAAATGGCTGCACATATTTTTTTTTGTTTTTCATAAAATAAAGGGCATTAAAGGGAGATGTGCAGGGTCGAGCAGGTGTACTCGGTAAAATCGTAAACAGATCGATCTATGTAACAGTTACGTGTACTTTTCACTAAACTCTACATTTCAAACCCTCCAGGAGGAAGTTTTCGGTTAATCTTACCACTTTACCGGACCGGAAAACAATCGGCTGAAGAAATCCCTATACAAAAATACATTCTATATTTAGCGATCATGGGAATGTCACGCTTACTATTCGTGGTGGCCCAGGCATTTTCAAACAAATGGCGACGTCGATAGTCGGCAAGGTACACCGAATGCGTATTTTGCAGGCCTGCCAAAACTTCTTCATTAAAAATCCGGAGATTTTTTTCTGATTATGTCAATGATGAAGACGACGATGATGATGTTGTTGTTGTCGTTTTAATGTCTTGTTGCTGTTGTTTATAATGGCCATGACTAATCACAAATGATGATGATAAAGATGATAACGATGGAGTTGTCTTAATGTCTTTTTGCTCTGATCACTATGATTGTGACTGAAAGAAATAAAGATGATGATTATAATGTTTTTCTCATTTTTTTTTCTTTTTTTATTATATTCTTCAAAGAATTTTATAAATGTATTTTGCCGATTTTGTTAGAAATTGTTAAAAAGACTTGTTTAAAAATGACTATTGTCTATTTTTAACAGTATCATTCATTAACAAAGAGCTGTTTCGTTAAGGTACACATAGAAATCATCAAACATTGTTAACTTTTTTCATCGGTTTTTGTACTGTTCATTTTTATATTAAAATAAATTAAGAATACTGTCTAATTTAGTAGAGTGAATATGATCTAATATTTAAGATCTACTGATTGACAGCCAATTACAAATATACATGTAACTTGCATGTTACGATTACACACAAAAAATGAGAATTATCTACTTAATGGAGCTTAATGTGTTAACGCAAAACTTTTTTCGTTGTTAAATAATCATCTGAGGTCATTGTATAACGTTAGATAGCAAATAGTCTGAATAATATTATAATATTTTTATTTGCAATTATTCATCATTCACATACCGAAGGCACGGTAGATATATCTCTGTAGCGCTTATTCCCAGGCTAGGCAGCGTGGACTGTAATAATGCATTTCCATTTTTGCATATGTACAGGCTCAGTCAAACCGAGTCAAACTGAACCTGGAATAAGTATTTTGAGGTTTGTCGGTGGCTTTCAATGTTCTTTTCCAACAATTTGTATTATGTTTGATGTATATTTTATACCTACTCTGGTGGTTTTGTTTTTGCACGATGTATTCTAATTACATATATGATTCGAGAAATAATAATTTTGCTGAAAATAGGGTCTGTTGTTACATGTAGCACGTTCATTAGGAGGCAATTTGATTTTCCTATTGAATAAAGGTCGTACATACATTTTTACTGTTGGGTTAAGCCCTTAAAATCTTACATTTTTCAAAAGAACCAAATTAGAGACACATTTAAATATTAAAATCTCACTTCTATTAAAGCATGACAGATAAACTTGTTTCGGCATTTTTTCGAAATTGTATCACTGCAGTCTCCGTGGAACTTTGTTTACCATCTTTAAAAATACTAATTGCTATTTTTAAACGCTGAAAATTTCTGTGGCTTACTTCTTACTACTCACACCCTATATTTTCTCAAAAATCATTTTCTTTTAAGAATTTCAATGTTCATTTTCCACAAATCAATTATGGTTTCCTTGTTGTTGTTGGCATCCTTCTGTCTGTAGAGACAATACAGTCTGCATCCGAGGGTTTGACCTCTCCCGGTGTAGGCCTGGACGAGTTGTATGGAGATCCTATAGCGCCCAGTGCCAGGATCTCCCTCTCGGTGTTGCTGGCAGTCCGGTGGAAAGGCAAGCCGATACGGCCAGTGCCAGCGCAGCTTCAGGTGCCAGAAGTCATTGAAAAGCCATCTGCCTGTCAGAATTTCCAATATCAGTTTTATAATCTACAACCTCGATTGTGCTTGAACTGCTTAATGAGTGTATTGTACTAATAGGTCTTTACCGTCTAGACTAATATGGTAACTCACAATTAGTTAGAATAATTTATTAGTGCTCGGCAGTACATTTAAGTAATTATTGCTCCCGTGTTGATACAATTGCCCACGAGAAATTAAATATTATCACTGCTAGGCTCTTCACAGCCAAAAATTTTATGTTTAATAAATTTATGTCGTTTTAGGCAGTTCACAAATAAAAAAACGCGTAATAATGTGTAATAATTTTGCGAAGTAAAAAGTTCAAGAAAACATTCAAGAAATGATGCGAAGTGTCAGAAAAAAAGGTTTCACGTGGTCGAATAGATTCTCTAATAACTTTCCTGTAAGTGTTAAAACTGTGTTTAAAAAGACACTTAGAAGCCATTGGAAGCCATTGGAACTCTGTAGTATTAAGGTAATTCATACTTGCTCATAATACTGATGATGAGCTGTGAAAATAAAATTATCATTTTTTTAACAATTTCCAAACAAACTGTTATTATATTGTTATAAACAGATACATATTGAAAATAACAGGAGACAAAAGTTAAAAAAAAATGCAGTTTGTTAGAAAAGTAATAAAATGTGGTACTTGCTTTGTTGTCTAATCCGGGTGTCAAAATAAAGCATTTTCCACTCAAATAAACTAAAACTAATTAATTACAATATACAGTTCAATGTTCCCTCTAGGGCCAACCAGTGTTATTGTTTTCAATCTAACATCCCATCCCTAACCCTTTCCACCGCACCTCACCCCACTATCCTCCCTCTCCTCTCCCTTCTTCCCACCTAACCTCTCTTCCCTTACCCCAACCTTTCCCCACCCCACCCTCGTCCTTCTCCCCTCCACAACCTCGCTCGCGTTCTCAACCTCTTCCCCCTCCACACACTCTTCCTTCTCTCCTCCCCACCCCATCCTCATCTCCCCAACAGGGGAGGTTTCAAAACATGAGGAACAATATAAGGCACAACCACCTTAACCCCCTTAACCTGTGGGCCTTCAGTAGTTCCTCTCACTGAAGTACCACATCCACGTTACAATGCTATCTTATATCCAACTCTTAAGACATTTCAATTGGTTTGAATTCAATTATCTTATTTCTTCTTGGTAATCGACAGACAAAATTTCCAAATAAATTAATTGATGGGAAAAAAGTAGAAACGATATGATGATGATGTTAATTTACCTCATGTGCTGCAGATTCTGTATTTTTTCCGATTAAAGGGACTTATTTCAAATAATTTAGGTAATTCATCTTGGCTATATTGGATTAATAACGCTTACGAAGTAGGGACCCGCAATAGCTCAGTCGGTTAGACCGCAAGTTAGCAAGCTATTGCACCTGGGGTCAATGGTTCGAGTCCTAACAAAGATTATGAAATATTAATTAATAATATATTACATAGTATGAAATTACTTAAATATTTAAATCGTAAAAATTTTAAAGACATACTTGACTGTATATCAAACGACTTCTAGCCATTGCAACTTTAGTTCTTGATGATATAACTCCTTGTTTTTTTAGCGTTTGACGTCTGCTGTTTGTTGAAATTCATAATCAGGTCTACTAAATCATGCAATCTCTTTAGATGAGAAATGTGTCAACAGATGTCCATACAAGCAACTGTAACTCGTGACGGTAGTAGTTTTGTTGCATCAAAGCAAATAATATTTTGTTTTAGGTGAACGCCATCTTACACGACAAATACGGCACATCGTAGGTTCGCTTTGATTGAGCCTGTTCATGAGCAGTAATAAAAGGCAAGTACTGCGCACGCAGACTAGCCATGGGTTGAGCACAACTAGATATTTACACAAGTAAACAGTACAAATTTCGATCCATCTCAAATGATGTGTATATGACAGTGATCACGGAATTATCAATCGGATATTTCCAGAAAAATACCATTCCATGATCAGCGGCGTTTGGAACTAAACAGAATAAAATTTGGACAGGGAATCTGAGAATATAACCCTGTGCATCACAGATAACGCCAAGGAAAACGTGATAATGCAGGAGAGGGGTGATTGAACAATATCCAAAGTTATGCACGCTGTAATATTGAAACATAGTCGCCGCATGGGACAAAAAAATGCGGAATATGGGACTTTGAAATGCATATTGTATGTACGGCTGTAATCATTTACAAAATCTGTTCTTACGGAATTCATACATTCATTTGATATTATCTGATAATATTTTAGTTCAGTTGAACATACTCATCTGCGTGACGATGGATTATCATAGATGGCAATGATTTAACACACACAAACCGTGCATGCTTCCAAGAAAAAGATCACAATTAATTTATTATTTTATAGCTTTTGTCTACGAAGTACAACAACAGGGGGTAGGACGTGGCAATGCATCTTTCGAGCGAGGGGGTTTGCTTATTGTGGACGAGCCAAGAAGAAAAAAAGAATATGTTATTTTGACTTGATAAAATGCTAAAACCCAATATGGAAGTGCCCAGATGTCTGAAGATCAGTCTAAAATACCATATTTTTGGCGTGTTTACATTACCTTTACTGTATAAAACCTTCAATAACTTTTTTGTTACAAAACCTGTGTTCCTGAAACAGAGTGTCGAGGGTACCTTAGGCATCTGGTCGCAGAATGCACAGGTGGACTTTAAATTAAATACAGTATGAAGGCACTTACCTCGCAAAATAAATCCGTTTTATTTGAAAAATGCCCACTAAACCGCCATTTTCATCCCAATGCAACATTTTCCTCGCTTAACTATCTTCGGATGCAGTGCCACGTCCTACCCCCTGAACAATATGCAAACGTTCTTCATCAGATCATCGCTTCATGTAATTTCAATATAAATCGATCATGAAAATGAAGAATTTGCTATAATGCCTTTATGGTGCTATACTGTAGAAAACAGAAAAAAGAAACGCATACTAAAATTGTTTTCTGTGTATCTTCAGAACATAATTCATGGTAACCTTGTGACAGGGAGTTCACTGTCAGGTTAGATCTTTATTAAAATAACTGTCACTGTTAGAATTTTGTTTCATTGGTATTGCTCTGCAACATTTGTATTTCAGTGTGTGATATGTTTTACCTATGTGACAGCAGGTATGTAACAAATTAAAAGGCTTCCGTAGAAGTGTTATTGGGCTAAAAAGCTTTGGTGGTAAGTATATTACATAATTATGCAAAATGACATTCTGACACTAAACATGCTTGCTAATATAGGGGTTTCATTAAACTTATGTCCAAAAATCTTGGATTTAGCCATGCTCGTCTCAGCAGTAATGAATAACGGCGACTGCACTATATTTATTGCCAGCTAAATGGTGATCATGCATCTAAGACAGGCTACATTATTTCTAGACAACTTACGAAATAAAGAATATGATTATTTTATTCAGTTAATCCAGATAACCCTTTTCCATGAACAAGCTCAATCAAACCGAACCTGCAATATTTTCATATTTGTCGTGTTCGATGGCTTTCAACGTTCCCTTTTCATCTATTTGTACATTCACGACAGCATTGTCTCAAAAAAAGTGAAATATCAGGAATTGCCACATCAAGACAACACAGCCACCCACGCAGCAGCCAAAGAGTACAAATGAAAGGAGACCATGGGTTTATCAAATGATCAATTGCAAATGAGACACCGCAAACAACTAATAAAAATGAGAACCTGAGGGGTTACCGCCTTGAAATGGTCATTGGCAAAACAATTTTTAAAATGGGTCTTTTAACCAGGATCTAAGGTGCACCAAAAGTCCTGGATTGATTAAAATATGCCTCCTCCCAAACGAAAGTGTGCCTGCCAAAACTTCTTCATTATAATATTTTCCGGAGACTTAGTCTGAATATGTCAATGATGAAGACGATGATGATGTTGTGGTTTTAATGTTTTGTTGCTGTTAATAATGACTATGACTAAACAAAAATGATGATGATAAAGATGATAACGATGGAGTGTTTTAATGTCTTTTTGCTCTGATTGTGACTAAAATGAAGATGATGACGAAAATGATGATGATGATGATATTTTTCTCATATTCTTCTTTTTAATTATATTCTTTAAAGAATTTGTAAATGTATTTTGCCGATTTTGCTAGAAATGGTTAAAGAACTTGTTTAAAAATGACTGTTGTCTATATTTATCATTCATTTTTTAACTTCCTGTTAAACCTGTTAATACCTGTTTTTGACAATTTTAGAATGAACATGCAATGCAAAAAGATGAAGCAGGTGTAACATCGAGGGTCTTGTTTAGTTTATGACACGCGGTTATTGTATAGTTGTGCCAGAGAGACTGAGGCAGCATGTCACTGACCACGTTCTCGTTATCTCGGAATAAACAGGAAATGTGCGACTGCAGTAAAAAAAACCATAACGTTCTTTGCACATCTTTAAATTTGGTTTAATTAATCTTTTTTTGCAATTTCATAGAAATCCGGAGATTTAATCTATAAATCCGGAGATCCGGAGAAGTAACTTAATATCCTGAGATTTCGGATAAAGTCCGGAGATTTGGCAGGCCTGATTTTGGTTGAATTGATCACGTGACAATCCCCAAAACCACCCCGGCTTTACGCGGGAAATACAAAAATGCTAACCTATGCGCGTCGCATAGGATAGGAAACACCATTTATATATCTTTTTTTATAAAATATTGGTTTGAAATATTTCGGGTGTAAATCAATCTTTGAGCTTCAAATAATGATATTCAACTGATTAATTACCCTTTTCGCAAATCTGTTCCATTCATCAATCCTGCACATCTCCCTTTAACTCTGAAGAAAATCCATTGATCCAAAAATACTTGATGGGCATCGTCGCAGTATGTTTGTCCATGTTTGTTTCAAGTTTCAAGTTTCATAAAATTCTTCCTGCTAGTTATCGGCAAACGGCTGCTGACGGATTTTTTTTATTTTTCATAAAATAAAGGGCAATAACTCTGAAGAAAATTGATCCAAAAAAACTTGACGGGCATCATCACAGTATGTTGGTTTATATTAATTCAAAGTTTTAGCTTTCCAAAAAGCTAGTCGGTCATTAGCAGATAAACTAATAGAATATGTGTGTATTCGTACTTGCATTTACTTTTGGACCACCGGAAGTCAAGGATTTGTCCAGTTTTCTGTCGGTCAATGTCACGTAGATTGTATCTGACAAACCATTTGTGAATTTAGTTGTAGTTTCATGTTTCAAGTTTATTTCCAATTACATTTCTCTGTATGTACAACACATAAACAAAAGAACATATATACATTACAAATGCTGTTACTTTAAGCATGCAAACAAAGTTGAACGGCTGATGTTTATTTTGACGTGTATCGGCAAAAGACATTAATATAAATAATCATGTTTCTGGTAGACGCAACTCATTATTCAGGACGTGTAGAAATAATGACGTTGTTTAAGCACCATCAAATTGGATGAATATGTTACATTAACACGAATGCTCACAGAGGTACCATAGAACTTTCCACAGTCGATGCTTATTTGTACAGTGAGCAGAAAAGCGATGCTCATAATATTCAGTATTCATTACCAACATAAAGTGTAGTTTAAGTTAAGTCAGTAGATCTGGTCAAACTTGAAGTTGACGAGCGTTAGAAGACAATAAATTAGGATGCAGATGCATTTATTATTTTCACTTAAGCTTTATGTTGCTCATATCTTTTGTTTTAGTTAGAATGATTTTCTCTGAAACTATTACAAAAACTCGAGAAGCAATATTTGTATTTAAATTAATCTATGATCAAAGAAATTGTCGTTATGCTTCTGTTCTGAAAATTCTTCACAACTACCTCTTTACTTTAAAGGCTGATTTTGCATTGCTTGCAGTATATTCTAGTAGAAAGCACTCACATAGAAATGATAGTGCTTGTGTTGTCTACCTTACTGTACTTTTCAAAATAATGTTATTGTTTAGTATCAACCCAAGACCGAATCCAGATCCGTTATATTTCATGTGTATGGGGAAGCAGACATTGGGGTCAGGGGTATCCCCGGAAATCTTTTACAAGTTAAACTCAATTTAGATTGCAACTGCGAACAGTCCAACCGTTCACAATAGATCCCAAGAAGAGAACGCATAGATAGATGCGGTTTTGAGATGGAATCGGGGAATCAAAACAAATCACTTCAAGAAGCTCCTAGAAGCTCGATTTGTTTCTTTTATCCCTGTCATCGTGTTCTTGCTGATTTTACTCCAGGAGCTCTGGTCTCGGTAAGATCATCGAGTACCGGCCCTTTGGCTTTGCAATGCTATTAGATTATTATGTTTTATATGTTTGTTTGCTTTTGCATGCAACCTTGTTGAGCCGATAAGTGGGTTGGAGTGATTTCACCAAGACAACTTGTATTTGTTTTGTGATATGAGAACCTGTTGGAGCAAGTGTGAGGTTGGTGCACCCTAGAACCTGGTACCCCCAGTGGCAAGTTGATTTGCCACTGACCGTTCCAAGGCGGTAACCCCTCAGGTTCTCATTTTTGTTAATTGTTGGTGGTGTCTCTTTTGAAACTGATCATTTTATTAACCATGCTCTCTCCCTCTCTTCTTCTTGACTGTGTGGGAGGCTGTTTTTTCTGAATGTGGCGATTCCTGATATGCATATTTCACCTTTTTTCGTATTTCTTTGAATATTCAAGGGCAAAGGCAAATTTTGAATATTGGGGCGCGGGGTTTTTGTAACATATATTACATTCATTATCACTTGAATGAAATAAACATAATTTAGGTAAGGTCATGTGAACTACAAAACCTAAAAACAAAAAAGGTAATTTTAACTTTTTATATAACTTTGCTAACCAAAGGTTTTTAGTGATTCGGATTGCCTACACAAAATGTACTTTTCAACTATCCATGACATAGTTTTAATATTCTATGATTTACCACTATAAAATTCAAATTATCAAGATTCCATGAATTTTCCAGACAATACTCGTTTTCCATGACTTTTCAAGATCTGTGCAAACCTTGCAATCAGCAATCCCAAGCGAGCTTTCCACAAGTTAAAATCAACATTCCATGAATTTTCTAGGCAATACTCGTTTTCCATGACTTTTCCAGATCTGTGCAAACCCTGCCATCAGCAATCCCAAACGAGCTCTCTTCACGTTCTTACTATACGCCAAGTTTCATGTCAATTCGATGAACCGAACTCAAGTTAATCGCCGGAAACCAAATTTCTATTTTAGTAACGGTGACCTTGACCTTTGACGGACCGACCCCAAAAGCAATCCTAAGCAAGCCATCCAGCTGTTCTAACTATACACTAAGTTTCATGTCAATACCATGAACCGAACTCAAGTTAATCGCCGGAAACCAACAAGTTTGACGCCCGCCCGCCCAACGACGAACACTATTCTAATAACCTGTTGTTGTTTTTTTTTTCAAATACCTGGTTGAAAACAAGAAAATATGCGAGAACCAGCAATATATTACATGTTGAAGTTCTTAAGTTCTAGCAATACCAGCATTACTCTACGAAATAGTTGAAGATCAGAATAGTAAATACAATATTTTTGAGTCCCTGTCAGGCTGCTCATCTCCCCCTCCCACACAAATACAATTACAGCTTGTTTTCGTTGTTTCTCTACAATTTCTAACAAAAAAAAGTGTTCGACGAAGAAATAGTGTTTGACAAACCTAACAAGTTTGGTACTTTCAAGTCAATTATTAATAATGTTTGCAAAATGGTAAGATTTATCACCAGCTTAAATGCATTCCTTTAAAAAAAGGAAATATAAAATAAGTAAACTAGTTTTATTTCAAAGTGGCTTAAAGTTTTAATTTCTGTGCCATGTGTTTTTGGTTATAAGGTTATGCTCATGACCGACTAGCTTTTTGTAAACTTTTGTTTACAGACAGCTTTTCCCGCCAAAGTCGGATATTCGTTAGTCTCTAAGAAATCCATAAACGGTGTCTTGCTTTTAATGAACAAAATCCAGATAACGGAACGAATCTATTTCATATATAGCATCATCCTGAACAGTTGTTTGATTCAAATAAAGTATCAGCTCAACTTATATGCAACTAATATTTTGCTATAAAGGTTTGCCTCACGTGACTTTCTAAAAAAAAGACGCATAACATTATTTCTATACCCTGTAGAAAATACAACACACGTATAAATTAAACATGTCGTTATAGATGAGCTCAATTTCTGATTTGCCGTAAATACAATGTCCGAATATAGTTTCATCAACATTTAGAAGACTTTTCTTGCAAATAGGGGGAACGGAATAGCATTCTCAAGCTTTAGACTGGCGGCTTTGTCTAAAGTGACCACGTCCGGTGCTGCTGTTAACCGGTGTTACTCTTCAAAGTTCAAGATTGGTTTCTTATATTATGTAGGTCATCAGGATGACCGACAATTAATGTCTTTTCTAATAAACGTCTTCTCTATATGTCAAGCAATCAAACATCAGCCTATACACTATTCTTTTGCATGCGTCTTAGAAACAGGTGACATAGTCTAAATTATCCGTTCCGTCTGGAACGTGAGTCACTGTTAACCGGTGTTCAGGCTAAAGATCTCAAGTTTGGTCGATTATAATATGTCGGTCATCAGGATGACCGACAACAAGTTTCGCGAAATTCTACCGGCTGGTTACCAAAATGGTCTGTAGACGGAAAAGTGTGACGGACGAACGGACAACGCCATTTCATTATACCCATCCCGATTTCATCAAATCAGTTGCTTGAGATCTTAGACTGGTTTCCATGCTCAGTTTTATAACCTTCAAATCAAGTAAACTGATAATCTGACTATCATTATCAGAACTGTTTCCTAACATAAACAGTAGCTGTTATTCAATCTTTATGCAACTTAGATACTTTTTCTGTGGATACAAAGGCTATGAAAAAAATAAGTTTGACCAGTCAACATTGCAGACCGAGTTGCAGCTGTATCCATGTTGTTGCATGAATTGTGAAAACTGCAATTAACTGCAAGCTATCTGAAGGAGTCACAGTCGAGTTTGAAATCTCATATCTGGTCTTTCCCCTAAACCATCATGAACCTGTGTTTGCTTCTGCTCTGTGTCTCAGTGAGTTGAATACTTATGTTAAGTTGTTTCACAATTACTCAAGAAAAAATTTAAATGTGCGTATCAGGAATAGCCACACTAAGAAAACGTAGACTGTCCACACAGCCAAAGTTGCAAAGAGAAACAGAGAGTATAGATTCATAATTTGACCAATTTCGAAATGAGACACCATTAACAACCAATAATAAAGAAAATATGTGGGGTTGCCTTTTGGAACGGTCAGTGGCAAAAAATGTCACTAAAGGTTAAAACCAGGTTGATGTTGCTCCAACCTCACACTTGTCCCAACAAATTTTCGTATAAACAAATAAGTACAAGTGGTCTCGGTGAACTTGCTCCATCAAACCCATTATCATGACAATGTTGCATAAAACAAAGATCTAAAACAATAGAATCTAAAGTCATTTTCACGCAAAAAAAGTTGGAGACTCATTGTCCTTACTGAGAGAGTACCTGGTCCCAAGGTTATAAAACTCAGAATGGAAACCAGTCTCAAATCTCAAAAATCTGATTGGCTGTAATGGCGACCGGAGTCAAATTACCAAGACACTATTTTCAGGAATAAAAAACGGAGCTTCTACGTTTTATAAAAGATCTCCATGTCTCCATGTAAACCTTAAACAAGAGGGCCATGATGGCCCTATATCGTTCACCTGACTACAAAAGTACTCTCAGCTTGTGGTTTCAGACAAGAAGATTTTTTAAAGTTTTTCCTATATAAGTCTATGCAAAATGAAGTGACCCCTGGGGCGGGGCCAATTTTGACCCCAGGGAAATACTTTGAACAATCTTTGTAGAGTTCCACTAGAGGATGCTAAATGCCAAATATCTAAGCTCTACGCCTTGTGGTTTCAGACAAGAAGATTTTTAAAGTTTTTCCCATATAAGTCTATATAAAATGAAGTGACCCCTGGGGCGGGGCCAATTTTGACCCCAGGGAAATCATTTGAACAATCTTTGTAGAGTTCCACTAGAGGGTGCTAAATGCCAAATATCTAAGCTCTAGGCCTTGTGGTTTCAGACAAGAAGATTTTTAAAGTTTTTCCTATATTAGTATATATAAGTCTATGTAAAATGAAGTGACCCCTGGGGCGGGGCCAATTTTGACCCCAGGGAAATAATTTGAACAATCTTTGTAGAGTTCCACTAGAGGGTGCTATGTGCCAAATATCTAAGCTCTAGGCCTTGTGGTTTCAGACAAGAAGATTTTTAAAGTTTTTCCTATATAAGTCTATGCAAAATGAAGTGACCCCTGGGGCGGGGCCAATTTTGACCCCAGGGAAATCATTTGAACAATCTTTGTAGAGTTCCACTAGAGGATGCTAAATGCCAAATATCTAAGCTCTAGGCCTTGTGGTTTCAGACAAGAAGATTTTTAAAGTTTTTCCTATACAAGTCTATATAAAATGAAGTGACCCCTGGGGCGGGACCAATTTACACCCCTGGGAAATAATTTGAACAATCTTTGTAGAGTTCCATTAGAGGATGCTAAATGCCAAATATCTAAGCTCTAGGCCTTTTGGTTTCAGACAAGAAGATTTTTAAAGTTTTTCCTATATTAGTATATATTTAGTCTATGTAAAATGAAGTGACCCTGGGGCGGGGCCAATTTTGACCCCAGGGAAATCATTTGAACAATCTTTGTAGAGTTCCACTAGAGGGTGCTAAGTGCCAAATATCTAAGCTCTAGGCCTTGTGGTTTCAGACAAGAAGATTTTTAAAGTTTTTCCTATATAAGTCTATGCAAAATGAAGTGACCCCTGGGGCAGGGCCAATTTTGACCCCAGGGAAATAATTTGAACAATCTTTGTAGAGTTCCACTAGAGGATGCTAACTGCCAAATATCTAAGCTCTAGGCCTTGTGGTTTCAGACAAGAAGATTTTTGAAGTTTTTCCTATATAAGTCTATGCAAAATGAAGTGACCCCTGGGGCAGAGCCAATTTTGACCCCAGGGAAATAATTTGAACAATCTTTGTAGAGTTCCACTAGAGGATGCTAACTGCCAAATATCTAAGCTCTACGCCTTGTGGTTTCAGACAAGAAGATTTTTAAAGTTTTTCCAATATAAGTCAATGTAAAATGAAGTGACCCCTGGGGCGGGGCCAATTTTGACCCCAGGGAAATCATTTGAACAAACTTTGTAGAGGTCCACTAGAGGATGCTAAATGCCAAATATCTTAGCTCTAGGCCTTGTGGTTTCAGACAAGAAGATTTTTAAAGTTTTTCCTATATAAGTCTATGTAAAATGAAGTGACCCCTGGGGCGGGGCCAATTTACACCCCAGGGAAATAATTTGAACAAACTTTGTAGAGTTCCACTAGAGGATGCTAAATGCCAAATATCTAAGCTCTAGGCCTTGTGGTTTCAGACAAGAAGATTTTTAAAGTTTTTTCTTTCGGTTGCCATGGCAACCAGAGTTCTGCATGGAATTGATTTCTTTGAACAACTTTGGAAGAGCTTCATGCAAGGAACATTCCTGCCAAGTTTCAGCAAGATTGGCCAAGGAGTTCACGAGAAGAAGTCGTTTGAAGAAAAAGTTGACGACACACGGACGGACGACGGACATCAGGCGATCACAAAAGCTCACCATGAGCACTTCGTGCTCAGGTGAGCTAAAAACTCCTAAACCTCTTTCAACGCATTACAAAAAGGTTAGCAAAGCGATCAACAGTTGATGGGTTTATCACAAGGCATGCGTATCGCTGTAGAATATTGTGTTGGTAAGGATTGTCAAGATTATGGCACGGACACATAAACATAATAACCCCTTACGAACATCTTTGACAAGTTTTCAGCTTTTGCATTTGAACGTTTGCGCCACATAAATTTAAACGAAAATTTATCTCCAGATCTGCATATTACAAAACAATACAGTAAGTTATATTTTCAGTCGACAAGACAATAAAACATCATGCTCTCAAGTATAAAATTAATTACGAGCTGGGTAAAAGTATTGTAACCTAATATTTTAACCCAGTTACCAGTGAAAGCAGAGTAAAAAATATAAGATGACTGTAAAGAAAACAAGTTTAGATTTAAAAACGATATATTAAAGTTAAAATTGTGTATATAAGTTAATCATAGATAGTGCGGTCGGTCAAAAGCTTTTATAGCTTATATTACTCTGAACGCATACTGACTGAAAATAACGTTTGTATTTGTACTCATCATTACACATGAGTAGGTTGCGATCAACCAGTTTCATAGAAGAGTGATAAACCCAATAAATTAAGCTTGGGACTCGATATAAGGCTTTGTCGTAGTTGAAAATAAGTACTCCATCTTAGAAATCTGTTTATTTGACACTCTGTTCGTGAGACAGTACTAACGTTTTATTGACCACTGTAGACTCTTCTACCTTCGGGTCCGCTGTTGACTGTTTCACTGCGTAGAATAGAATAGAATAGAATTATTTTCTGATAGCGACGGAGAAAGAGTCTAGGTCCGCTGAAGTCTATCGGGAATGGAACGGGTCGAACGGATTTTATTAGCCTACCATTCGTACTCATTTCCGGCGAAATGTCAACAATGAAATAGTTGTGAAACGTTTTTTAATTTAATAATTCAGAGAAACCTGGTACAATATGTATATATTTAGCAAGAGAACAACACACTGGATTCTTAATTTCGTAAGAACTTTTATAAATTTGTTTTATTAACTCTATGCATTTGTTTGAATGTGTCGTACAAGTTTTGGCATGCTTTAGCAATTTTGGTGTAAGTTTTTACAAGTACAGAAGTGATTTTATTTGTAAGACGAGGCAATTTCAAGCTGAAAATGTCCAAATGTCATGGTGCAAGATTGAAGTTGTGTAAGCGGCCCAGATAGCTGGATAGAAAGAGCATCTGCCCTATAAAGTGAAAGCGAGGGTTCCATTCTTGCTGCAAGCACAGTCATTTACCGAGGTTGACCTTTGCCCCAGTGAGAATTTGTATGTATGCTAGTTTTAGCATGTTTATGAGGAAAATACATCAGGAAATTATACATTTTTGAAAATACAGAAAATTAATCACTACATTTATGTTAACAGTCTTCGCAAAAGGGATGAAAAACTGCCAGTCATCCGGTCTGGTGAAAAAACATTTCCGTCAGACCGAAAAAGAATTTGCCAGACCGAAACAAAAACAATTATATTCTTCTTTAAACTATTTTATTTCACTATATTTATGCTACACATACATTGGAGCCAATTAAATAGCTCTATTTTCACTTTAACCCCCACACGTTACAAAACAACAATACAGATTATTAAATCTATTTTTTATTCTTGAAAAAATGACAGAAATAAATATGGCAAAGTCTTTCTGTGCCAGATGATATAAATTTGCATTGGCACTCCCACTTATGTCCACTGAAACTTGTCTAGCAGTCTGCATCTGTTGCTGGAACTTGGCATCTCCAACAGCCTTCTTGTGGTCTAAAAAAAAAACAGTTCTAAATATATTGGAGGCCTTACTTTTCAGACACAAATTACAGTAAACTACATTGATTCTGTTATGGAACAATAATACACAAATGCAATTAAGTAAATAAATATAGATATAAGTAAATAATAACACTAAAACAATTAAACTTCTTTTTGTTTTGATGTCAGATGCATGTATATCGCGGCGTTGCGTAATTAACACACCGTGAAATCTACGGTACATCAGGGAGTAAGTTCCATGCTGGACAAATGTTTTAAAATAACTTTTTATATAATTTATTGAGATTTATTTTAAATAAAAAGAAATAATGTACAAACAAACAAAAAATAATGTACAAACAAACAAAGATTGCGGTCGTCAATTTCCAAAGGTGTCTGTACCTTTGAACTGATCGACAATCTGTTGGTCCGTCAAATTCGGCGATGTTAGTTTGTCGTCATCCGTCGTTAACCAGCTTGATATGTCGATGAGCAGGTAATGTCAAAACAACGAACTGTTTTGACGTTTCCTGCTCAAAGTCTATTATGGTTAGCAGCTTTCATTAATTGTAGCTAATTTGCGGTTTGTCTCGCGAACGAAATTCTGTCAGTACTGTATCAGCTTGGTGTTTTTAGCACCTACTGTTCATCACAAAGGGGGTTTCAAAAGCTTTTGTATAAAAAAAAAACTTTCATTTATTTTCATACTTTGATGTTGTATCTGTTGATGAACTTGTAATCGCCTCGTAAATCCCTGCATACAAAATGTAATAAACAACCTTAGCCGGTAATGACGTAATACGACACGAAAAAAGCGTGCGTTTTGTGAATTTGTCACCAAAGTTGATTTGATCATTAGGTCTTTTTTACCACACACGAAGAATGAACAAACATCCACATTGTAAATGTACAAAAAATTGGGATCCACGTACTGAGCGCGATATAACGGATCGCCATGTAACAGAGCTGCAGTGCAATTATAACGGAAATATTGTTTGCACCAAGATTTTTCGTACCCAAAATGCCGAAAAAAATGCCGGTCGGTTAGACCGACGACTTCACAAAACTGCCGGACCGTACCAAATTTTGCCGGACATGACGGGCGGTCCGGTGCCTTTCGCGAAGACTGTGTTAACTTTTTTTACCAAGCTCACTAAAATATTTTTTTTTACCAAGCTCACTTATTTTAGTGATTTTATTGTCACAGAGTTCTTTCTTTTGCTTTTAGCTCCTGTTTGCTGTTGTGATTCTTTCCTGGGTGTACGCCATTATTGCTGGTCGCTGGGCTGCTAAAAGATATTTGAAAGACAACTTTGGAATTACTGCAAACTAGGTAAAATAACCTAACTTGTTTCTGATGGTACACATGCTATCTTTCATTCATTGCAACTTTCAATATACCTTCTTAAACTTTGAATGGATTTGAACAATTTTGGAGAAAGTGAAGATCATATTTAGTAAATTTTGTAAATACCAATTTTATGACACATTTGAATATAAAGTTTGTCTGTATTCCATAACCCAATCCAAAACTCAGTACCAATTAGAGAAAACAAAATTAAAATGGGCCTAAGAAGCAATATGCTTAGCATCATCAGATGCTCTGGCTTGTAATCTACATGAACTACATGAAAAATATTTGTCTCCCAAAAGTGACCTTCTTTGAGCTTTCGGAGAAGTCAATTTGTATAGACTATATAGGTGTGAGGAAATTATTTGACGATTTAGCTTGGGCCAAGTCTAACTGCTAGATCTTTTTGGTTATTTTAATATTTTGTGTTAAATTAGTTTGTTTGAACGGTAAAGTCCGAGGTCTTCCGTTGGAGAGTATAAAAGCAATTACCCTTCATTGATACAAGGCAGTCTGTTACTGAGTGTCGAGGTATTCACATAATTGAATTTTGATTCAATATTTTGGTCTGCATTATAGGTCCAATATAGTACAGCTCTGTACTAGGACATATTGACCGGGTTGTTTCAACGTTTATGGTGTGAATAGTATTGGTTGAAGCTAGGGATGATAGGGTTTTTAGATAGTGACCTCAGACAATTGCTGGAAACACATGCGTCTGAGCCCCTTGTAAGGTAGCTTCAGCATAAGTGTTGAGGATAGGGTTTAGATAGTGACCTCAGACAATTGCTGGAAACACATGCGTCTGAGACACTTGTGTCCCTAAGGAAGCTTCAGAGTAGGCGTTGAGGGTAGGGTTTCTAGATAGTGCCTTCAGACAATTGCTGGAAACACATGCGTCTGAGACACTTCTGTCCCTCAGGTAGTTTCAGAGTAGGTGTTGAAGATAGGTTTTAGGTTAGACAGTGTTCTCGGACTATTGCTGACGAAGAGGTTCTCGTATCCTCGGGATATCACATAGGTCTGAGACACTATTGTTCAGCAGGGATTAGTGTTGAGTGTATGTTTGAAGTCGTTCTGGTTGAGGTTTTGTTTGAATAGTGATTGTTCATGATTTTGTTGAGCACAGTTTGAAAGTTCTGGTTGCTCGGATTTAATCATTGTAAGAGTGTAATTTATTGTTTGAGGATTTGTTGAACCTTGTAGTTCGAATCTTCATGTCAGTTAATTGCTCAGCGTATGCTTTGATGGTGTGCTTGAGGTTCATGTAAGATTGTTTTATTTCTAAGTGTGATTGTGCTCAGGGTGAGTGACTGAGAGTTTAAGAATGATCATTTTGTCCAGGCGTTCATTGTCCTGGAGATTGTTTGCATATGTTCGGCTGATTCTAACCTTGATAATTTCGTTTCGTCCGAATCATTTATGAAATCATTATAATCATTTTGGAGCAAAGTAGCTCAGGAAAATTTTATTATATTGTTCAAAACAATATACATTGCTCAGACATCTTGAAATCATTTTAGGCGAAAAATTATATATATAGGCTCAGACAAATAGTCTGTTTGTATGTGCCTTCCGCTCGGGGCACGTTACATAGGGAAAGAATGCTGCTGACTTGAAACTTCTTCATAAATCAGTAAAAGTATGATAAAATGTCTTCCTGATTTGCAAGTCTAGAGAGAGCCCTGATATCATAATTTAATTTTATTCCACAATCTATAATATCTATTTACTCCATATTTATGCCATTTATTGTAGGGTGAACAGTGAAGACCCAGATCAGCTAGCACATCTGTGCCATTTGATAAGAATCTACACTGCTTGTTTATAGGTCAGAAAAACCAAACAAATCTTAAAGCAAGCAGTGCAGATATGATCAGACAGCATGGATGTGCCAACTGATCCTGATCTACACTGTTTACCAATGCCATTAAGAAATATCTATAGAGGAAAGAGTTAATTACTGTCTATAGGAAACTGCATTTCCTGTAATCATTAACTTTCTAAATTCATTTAGTTGACTTAACTTTCTTTCAGTTAGAGCCAGTCCATTTATTGTACAAAGGGTTTTTGGGCAGGGGTTCGGGTGTAATTACTTACTTTATTTTTTATCTGAATAGCTAACGGTATAAAGCCTGATCAGACTGTTTGAGTGCTAATGCTGATCTGGGTCTACACTGGTGGCAAATATGATATAATCTGTGCTAAGCACTTAAAGGGTTAAGTTTGCTCTTTGATGATATTAATGCTTTTTAAAATGATGAATGGTTGAGTAACCAAGTTTTAACAGTTAGGTAAGAAAATGTAGAATGTAAAGTTTTGCAGACTGATCTAGGTTCATGTTAATTGCTCATGCTAAAAAATGATAACAAACAAATTTGGATCCAGTTACATTATTCAGCTTGTTAAGGGCTTACCACACTCCTCCCCAGCATGTTAATCGATAAAAAGAAATTTATCAAAATCTCAATAACAGCTAAATGCCGTTCAATGAAACTTTGCACAAATGAGTGTTACTAATGTATCTTATTTTGCATATGTTAAAACAGTTAGAACAGTAAAAAAATATGGAGATCTAAAAATTCCCTAATCTTCTATTCACATAAATTCACAAAAGCTGTGACAAAGTTATCTCCCCTTATTTATAGCAATAACAAGTCGTTCTGTTCAAGACTTCAATCCAAAGTATGTACACCATTTGTTGGTTTCTATCATTTAATTATCTTATAATGTTGCAATTTTATTGGTTACTTCCAAAGCAATTGGTTTAAATACGCTAGGAAAAGTGTGCACATAGATTACAGTTCTTTGTTCAGTTGTTCAAGCATTTAACAACACCCCATCTATAGACTCATCTAGCAACAGTAAGTAATAATCGTTTTCTGAGACAGAATTATTCAGTCAATCCAAGTGAGTCATGTGATCAGGCTTGGGTATACATGTATAAGGTGAGTTCGCAGTGTAATTATTTAGTGTTTCTTTGGATGTTACTCAAGACGGATATGAGAAAGCGAAAGCTAGCTAGATCCACGGGAGACATACTCATTGGAGACATAACTAGGACTTTGATGCTTATATCCTCTACATCAACTAGCTCCATCAGTACTCTCTGAGAACACATTGCTTTCTAGAGGGTCGGACTAGTTATAATAGTTAGGATTATAACCGGGTCGTAGTTGGAACTCCATTAGGTGAGTAACATTGGGTTCAACAAGTATATACAATAGTAATATGGGTGACTTGTTGATGATAACATTGTCAGCATATGTTGAGCTGAATATAGTACAATTTAGTACCGCAATAGTAGACTGACATGAGTATATTTGATGACCGTATGTGATGGTCATATTATTGTCAGTCGTGTGATAGGTATTACGGTTCAAACAGACTGCTTGTTTTCTGGTCGCGTAAACAGATGACAATTATTGATTTCTCTTCTAGTAGTTCAAGGTTCTGTACAAAGTACACAACATTTTCTTGTCAGTATCATTACACTCACGTGGGAATTTAAAATTATGTTTTGTATAGCTTAGTTTTTGTGAATTTATGTAAATAGAACTTGAAGTGGTTTGATAGGTCTAACTTTTTTTCTTTACGTTTCTAAAATGTCTTAATGTATGCAAAATAAAGATACATTAGTAACATTCATTTGTGCAAAGTTTCATTGAACGGCATTTTGCCATTATTGAGATTTTGATAATTTTCTTTTTATAGGGATGGCAACAAATATTTGAATGCCGACGGGACATTCGAATACTTTTTTAATATTCGATTATTAAATTTTGTAAAATAAAATATTATAAAGAAAAACGAATAAATTTAAATTATTTTGTGTAAGGACTTTTTGTTTTCCCCCTAAACATGCTAAATTCGATGTGCAATTAACAGAAACACCTGGTGTTATTATAAGACGTGTCATTGTCAATATATTGGCCCCCAATAAACAGCATTTGGCAATATGAAATACCCGTTAACGTCAATAATCGGTGATTCTGGAGAACAATACCGATCGGTGTTCCATAAAGAATTCTGTGCAAGAGGTGCGAAATTAATAATGCGTGTGCATATTTTAATTGAAACTGAAAACAATAATCATTGGATGAAGCAAAAATAAGCCGCATCCAATGATTTTCCTAATAAAGATAATTTGCATAATTGCTATCACGCGCATCCAAATCCGATTGCTATTGAAGTCACGTGCAAACTCAAACTTGAGTAAATTGCTGTTTGAACCAGGAAGAAACCTACATCACACCATAGAGCTTACGTAAGAAGTAATGATATGAATTAATTCTAATGAAATTAAAATGATAAACAATGTGTGTAATATTTAGACGATCAGCATTAATACTGTGGCGACAACAATATTACCATAAAATTACTCTGTCCCGGAAATGCACGTACAAAGAAAAAGAAAGTAGACTTACCTGTTTTATATTAACTTCATATTATTAATCTGCAAGATTACATAACTGGAACATTAAATGTTAGAAATTGAGCTTTTGTCTTTTTAGCTTGATCTGATGACAACGTTGAGCGTTATTTATAATTGGAATGCCGTTATACAACCGGAAGTGCCTGTTTACTGACTCGTACAGCAAACTCCAGCATACTTTGAGCAAAGAGATCGCAAATAAACATAATAACTATCGAATAGTCGAATACTTTCACAACCGAATATTCGAATGCCAATTTTGCTATTCGTTGCCATCCCTACTTTTTATCAATGAACATGCTGGGGAGGAGTGTGGTAAGCCCTTAAAATGTGATATGTAATAATCCTACATCCTTTTTGTAAGCTTTCAAAAGAGTATTCACAATACAGGTGATTTATAAAAAACATTACCCACCATTATATTTTTACATGTAAAATAACTTTTTTTAAACATTTATTTTCAGATTTAGATTTTAAACAATGGAGGTTAAAAACGAAAAATCTGCCATGCTGAGTAACTTTGAAGTTCTGAATCTGTTGAATGATATGCACAAAGGACAAAGTAAACAAAGCAAGCTGCAAACTAATTTAGCCACCATTTCATACGAGATAACCCAATATTTAGAAAACTCTGCATGTGCCAAACAATCTCCAGAAATTATTGCAACATTTATGAAAGCGGTTGAACCATTTAAGCTAACAAAGGCAGAAAAATTACAGCTGTTAAACTTGAGACCAAGAACAGCAGTTGAAATTCAGTTAATAGTGGAAGAGAGTGAAGAAAGATTAACAGAAGAACAGATATATGAGCTGTTAGAGATAGTGAAGGAAAACTTACCAGGGAAAGATGAAGAAGAGATGGAACAGGATGAACAAGATCAGGAATAAAGCATAGAATCAGATACATGACCAGTTTCAAATGTTGTTATCAATGTTATCAGATGACCGATGTTTTTTCTCAAATTTTCGAAGAATAGACAATTATCTCTTCTTATAAATATTAGGTGATTTCATTTGTAAATGTATCAACATTTATTCCTTTTACTATGGTCATGCAATCTAAATCTCTCAACATGTAAATTTCAAGAATAAAGTATCTTTCGGCGTCACGCTTTCAGATATTCGCTCATTAAATATATGAGCGATCTTTCTAAAAACATAAACATTAAAGTATTTTGGAGTTTGTATGACTATAATAATTATTATTGAATTATAACAATATAATTACAGATTATCGCTAGATATAAGATATAAATATGAAGATTTTTTTGGCGATTTCGGTATGCGACATGCAACGTTAACTACAAGTCCGCACATATACCATCTTTTTGTCGATTTCAAATAAAAATTTTGTATTAACAAATCAATAATTTCTAATGATCTTGCATGATATTATCACACTGAATAAAAATAAATATTCAATATTGTACATTTATATCCATTTATTAAAGATTCACGCTATATTTAGGATATAAATATGTAGTTTACAAGCCGATTTCGGTATGTGACATATATGTTAGTACGCATATCTACAGTCAATTTTGCAATTTCAAATGAAATTACTTAATTTAATCATCTTTATTTCAATGAACATTCTTTTTATAATCCCAGTTAATAAAAAAGGAATTGATAACTGGGGAAAATGAATTTTATAAGTCGCTTTCGGTACATCGGTATCTCTTTGCGACCCGCTTTTTCGGATATTCGCTCGCTTACTTTTTGAGCAAGTTTTACAAAAAATTAATAAATAAATACGTATTAAGATGTCAGTATGAACATATTTTTGATTTAAAACAATTTATCTAATATTTACGCCATATTTAAGATATAAATATGAAGTTTACACGCCGATTTCGGTTTGTGACATACAACGTTATATGTTAGTACGCACATCTGCTGTCATTTTTATAATTTCAAATCAAATTTCTGAATTGAATCATCTTTATTTAAATGAACATTCATTATATAATCACAATTATTATAAAAATAATCATTAATAACTGGGAAAAATGAATTTATAAAGTCGATTTCGGTAATTCCCAGTCGATTTCGGTAATTGGGCCGATTTCGGTAAATCGGGTGACCCATATTTAGAATGAATGATAATTTTCAGTGATCATTTAAAGGTTTGTTATACATCAGAAAGTTCATGACAGTGTGATAT
Source organism: Corbicula japonica (assembly GCA_038501625.1). Taxonomy (NCBI): domain Eukaryota; kingdom Metazoa; phylum Mollusca; class Bivalvia; order Venerida; family Cyrenidae; genus Corbicula; species Corbicula japonica. The sequence goes on from JAZAYU010000008.1 coordinate 11,327,398, forward strand.
TTGCTTGTAACATGTAGTTTTGTGAAAGTTTTTGTATAAAAGTTAAAATACAAGTGTTAATTTTATGCTTTTTGATAAAATACCAGTGAATAACTCGTATCTTTTCTTGGTTTCCTTAACTATCTCTTCAGTTTTAGCTAGACTATTGGAAGAATAGGGGAGCTCTCCTACAAACCCAGTGTGTTATCATCTTTAGACATGGACTCACAATCTACATCATTACCAACAAGACCCAAAACTCTAATACACTTTGGAATATATATTCACAATAATAATCTACATCATTGTGTTGCCTGTAATAGCAGGTAGACACATAGGGATCCTATTGTCTTGTGATGTTGGTGGCAGTGTCTTCCGGTAGTCCCAAAACTTTAACACAGGGTTGGCTTCTTTACTGGTCAATTGAGTATTAACATGAAACTTAATGTTGCCTATAGCTTTCAAAGTGCTTGTCCAATTCACTTAATACTTGGAATAAATAATCTGCATAAACAAAGCCATCTTTGCAATTTTAGGCAACACATGTTCACGGAACACCAAAGTCTAGTTAAATATTATAATTACCGGTATATATGGTGGTTGGACTAAAGTACAAATTACAAAAAACTACCCAACATTTAGGTTTGATTTATTATGTAACTGTGTAAAAATATAAATTAGCTATTCTATTAATATCATGTGATGAAATGTCAACCTTACATTATACAACATGTATGAAATCGTTTCTTTTTGATAACAGTAATAACATGTAAAGTAAAATAATGATGTTTAAGAAATACATGTATTCACTGAATTAGCTTCCATTATTTAATCTATAGTGAGTTTGTAATAAATATGACTGCAATTTAAATCTTAACACGACAATAACTTCTGAGTGAATCTCCCATACCCCCTGCTGTTTACAAATATTTCCAGAACAAGCAATAAAAGTAATGTTCAAATCTGAAAGAAAGCTTTGGGCATTAACTACAAAATGCAAAAATGTTTATCGTGTACCGTCCAGTTTTCAGTAGCTTGCTAACTTCATTAATAGTTTGTTTACTGCTATGCACATACCAGAAACTCTCAGTAACCTCATAGTTTTCTGTGGTTTTGCTGTAACATCTGATGTACAGCCCGAAACAAGTGCAAATCAGGTTAGAAACATTGTTTTATGTGAAGTTACATTTGCCCATAAATTGTTATAACATTTTTTGATGATTCATCAAAAAGTAATATTTTCAATAGAAAACGAACAGTCTGAACATAAACTCTAAAGGGGCAAGCCAGTGAATGTCTGCTGCATAAAGTAATATGATGCCATATGACTTACATTCCTGTACTGTAAAAGTTTGTGTGTGTCCTGAACCAGTTAACAGAAATAGGATGTATTGTCAAGATGGCCGAAAATATCACTGCATTAGGTTGTTTCATTTGTTTAAGGTTAAAATGAATTAACAAATGAATCAGATTTATATTAATATTAGGAAGGGTAAACATATTTAATGTAAATCATGGTTTAATCTAATTTTCTGTTCATTGACATTATGGAAATCATGCTAATCATTAACTATACTGAAAACTGGTCGGACAATGCTAAATCAACCACTAAATTTGAAACTTTAAAATTTAAATATCTCCAAGTGTGGGCAGTGTAACTTTATGTTTATGATGGTAGTACATGTACAATGTTAACTGCACATTATATACATTTCATTATAACTGAATATTAAAGTATTTCTGTGTGATTTACCAGGAAAAGAAAATCATATCTTTTCCCTAGGAAAAAGATACGTCTTTTTCCTTAGGGAAAAGATACCATTCGCATGCTACCTGATTGACGTCACATCTTCAAGTATCTGACTTAATTTATTTAAGGATTGAATCGATATTTGATGGTTTTTATTTGGGTATGGAAAACAGTTGGTTGTTTAAAATGTGTGAAGCCCAAGGGCTTCATACGTACCTTAAACAATCCAACTGTTTTTCATACCCAATAAAAACCATCAAATGTCAATTCAATCCTTATATTTACACACATAAATACACTTATTAATACTAAATTTATGAGAAGAATTTGTGATACTTCAGCTTTTTCGTATAGCTGTTGGAACAGCCATGTTGACGACAAAGTGAATGACAGCATGCCTTTTTGCAGCAAATCACGGCAAAATGTTCATGCTCGGTGACGTCACAAGTCAAAACATTGTGCATTATCTCTCAAATGTTAATGCCTGATCAGGATTTTTAAATAATTAAGCATGTTTGGTGGACTATTGTACAAAATACATGAAACAACACATGCTCATGGTTTGTATTTTTATTATGTTACTGTGTAAAAATATAAATAAGCTATTCTATTAATATCATGTGATTAAATGTCAACCTTACATTATACAACATGTATGAAATCATTTATTTTTTTATCACGGTAATAACATGTAAATTAAAATAAGTAAAAGAATTGTTCAGTGAATGGCATCCATTTCATTTATAGACAGTTTGTACCGGTAATAAGTCTGACTGCAATTTAAAATACACATGGTAACTAGAATGTTGTGTTCCGCGGAACACATGTGTCGCCTGCTTGGAAAACGTTGAAATGTGGGCCTATGTTTAATCATATATAATAAAAATATTTTATTGAAGTTGATTTCAATACTACACAAGTGACAACAGAACAAATGTGTCATCTAAATTACATTTAAAAGGGGAATAACTAAAATAATGGTGAAACCTGAGTTATCATTTTCAAAAATTGTTTGGTAAATGCAGATGAGTTATTCAAAGTATTAAGTGAATTAATTGAAGAAGTAATTTCCATTTTACAGGCAACACTAAGTTTCATGTTAAAGTTGCATTTGAAAGGGGCATAACTCAAAAAATATTGAAAGTGGAGTTATCATTCTTGTCGTCACAGATGGCACTGTTCATGCTGATGATATATTCCAAGTACGAAGTGAATAGGACAAGTACTTTCAAAGTTATAGGCAACATTAAGTTTCAGGTTAAAGTTGCATTTGAAAGGGGCATAACTCAAAAAATATTGAAACTGGAGTTATCATTCTTGTCGTCACAGATGGCACTGTTCATGCTGATGATATATTCCAAGTATGAAGTGAATAGGACAAGTACTTTCAAAGTTATAGGCAACATTAAGTTTCAGGTTAAAGTTGCATTTGAAAGGGGCATAACTCAAAAAATATTGAAACTGGAGTTATCATTCTTGTCGTCACAGATGGCATTGTTCGTGCTGATGATATATTCCAAGTATGAAGTGAATAGGACAAGTACTTTCAAAGTTATAGGCAACATTAAGTTTCAGGTTAAAGTTGCATTTGAAAGGGGCATAACTCAAAAAATATTGAAACTGGAGTTATCATTCTTGTCGTCACAGATGGCATTGTTCGTGCTGATGATATATTCCAAGTATGAAGTGAATAGGACAAGTACTTTCAAAGTTATAGGCAACATTAAGTTTCAGGTTAAATTTGCATTTGAAAGGGGCATAACTCAAAAAATATTGAAACTGGAGTTATCATTCTTGTCGTCACAGATGGCATTGTTCGTGCTGATGATATATTTCAAGTATGAAGTGAATAGGACAAGTACTTTCAAAGTTATAGGCAACATTAAGTTTCAGGTTAAAGTTGCATTTGAAAGGGGCATAACTAAAACAATATTGAAACTGGAGTTATCATTCTTGTCGTCACAGATGGCATTGTTCGTGCTGATGATATATACCAAGTATGAAGTGAATAGGACAAGTACTTTCAAAGTTATAGGCAACATTAAGTTTCAGGTTAAAGTTGGGGGACTACCGGACGACGCCGACGCCGCCGGACAATAGGATCCCTATGTGTCTACCTGCTATCGCAGGCGACACAATAACTTATCCAGTTCACACTGCTGATTACAAAACGATCATATTTCCATAATAAGCATTAAAAGTGTTCAAATCTGATTACAGTACATTTAAGTGAATTACATTATGTACATTAAGAAAGCTTTGAGCAATAACGACAAAATGCAAACATGTTTACATCTACCTGTAATATTGAAACTTGAAAGTAAGTTTTACAAAAGAAAAGATATCTCTAGTGTTAACTTTATGTTTACAATGGTACATGTGCACATTATACACATTTTATAATTACTGTCTGAGAACAGCTCAGCTGCTTGTATCAGACTTCTGCAAGATGAACAGCTTAATTTTGAAATACTGACATTTCTATTGCCTCAAAACTAGTAAGACAAACACAATGATAAAAGGTACAGGCATTTGTGAGTCTTGTGACTAATTATGTCTTGAAAACTAAATAGTTTGCAGTGTAAAATTTCATAGCTTCCTTTATGATTTGCTGATAAAACAACTGTCAAACATTGTAAGTTCCACATGCACCAATAATGGCATTGACATTCTGCAAGATTTTTTGTGCAGAGATGAACAGATTGTTTGAACAGTGAGCACTGTAGACCCTGACAAGACTGCATGGATGTGCTGGCTTATCTGGGTCTCCACCAGTAACTAAAAAATTGATCAGTCGATGTGAAGCTGACTTGCATCTTCTATAAATAAAGTCCTTCTCCCGCTAACTTTAACTATTACTTATACATTTGTTTAATTTTTATTTTAAATAAATGAACATGCAGATATCAGCCTATGGTAGCAATAAAATTAAGGCAATGGTTGAATTACAGTTTGCATCAGTTCTATGCAAATGACAAAAATCACTAGGACTTTTTACATTTGTGTGATTTTACAATAAGCAAACATTATTTAACACAAACCAAGTGACATGTGATAATAATACAGTTACATTAAGTTAGATGTTGCAAGTAAAACAACAACCCTCATTAGCACTTGACATAACACTTGCCCTCAGCTACATCTGAAAATACATATACATATACGAAGTACTAGACCATTGCAATACCTATCTAAAAGTTCAAACAAGTGGAATATATATATATACATTTTTTTATTCTCTAATTGTTGAAATATCAATTATAAAAATTCAGTACGGTTATTTCAGAGACCATTATCAAAATAATTCAGTGCAAATTTATCATATACCCTAAAACAAATAAAATGTTACATAGAACTTGATGTCTTGTAGACTAACTTTGGTTATCTCCCCTGTTCTACAACACTGTTTATATAGACTTGGGATCAGAACGAGTGGAAAAAGAGTACTAGAAGCATCTAGTAAAATTAAAAGCTTCACTCACTTTGGTAAAACTTGGTATTACTTAGTATTAAACATTTATTAATGCCTTTTTAGCTACATGTACAGTTAAAGGAAAACTATAATAGAAAATAACATATTGTCACCTTAGAGCACAAAGGAGACAAGTACCACTAGAATATCAAGGAGATACATCATTATATGGTTTAAGTTTTATAAAAACATTCTTAGGCAAAAACAGTGTAAATAAAAAAGGTATTCCAGTTTCAAAACAGCAAAAGTTACAAATTTATTTCACTGAGGAAACTATAATTCCCCTGAAAATATAAAATCAATTCTGGTAATTCATAAAGGTTTCTTTTCAAATGCCCTGAGTAACATGCTAAGGTACATATTGAGCATGGTAAAGGGATTAGAGACAAATTGTCCTGCTTTTCTTGTGTTAGCTATTAAAAATCTCTCGGTTAGTGGAGAACAGTTACATGCTGCCTTACTTTACAAAATCAAAACATTAAAAAAATTGTGAGTAATACCTTTAACCAATGTTCTAACTACTTGGATCCTGAAATTTTAATTTCTTAGCAAAGCATTAAAGTACACAATCCAAATTTGAACCTTTTAAGATACTTACATCTTTTTTTATTTCTTTTTATAAAATGTCCTATAAATCCCTTTAAGCAAGGACATTTTATTGAAGTGGGGTTAAAATTGACCATTGCTTTTCATAATACTGCTGACATATTCGTGCAATTTTTTTTCATGCTTCAGCGTCATTAGCATATATAGAAAATAATAATTGGTCCTGAATATTTGTTGGTTTACAGTCGAGTAATGTTTCAATTTTGAATAAAGTACTCCAAATTCAATAGTTATGGTACACAGGATAACAATCCTGAATACCATGTTTAATAAGAGTACATAGTTTCAAAGTACTTGGCTTGGATGATAACTTGTGGTGAATCTGATCATGAAAAGTGCACAAAATCATGTGAATTTAAAAGCATATTTTTTAACCTTGATTTTTTAGTCTGAAAAGGCTTATTGTTTTGGTTCTTGATGTACCAATGTGGCAAATGATGTAAAACAAGTGTACTAAGTGCTATACTAGTTTGATAAGATATGATAAAGAAGCACTTAAACTTTACTTTTGGTCAGTCATTGCCTTATGTGTCTTGATAAAGCCTTAACACACTAACATAATTTGGAAGACTAGATGAGAGAGAACTAGACATTTCCAATGATAATATAATTATGAATATAATTATGAGCTTTACTGAGAACTATTTAAGAAGCCTGCTGAATACTTAAAAATATCCTAACTGATAAAATTTATCCTATAGAGCAAACAATTATAGATGGCAAAGGTTAAATTTTAATTTCCCATAGAGATACAAAATGGTGAAAATGAAATCAGATTTTAGTGCACTTTGTCAGTGAATAAAAACTACAACAGCTTAAAAAATTAAACATTAAACAAACTAAATTACGTAATGAAATATGATAAAGTTTCTCAAAAAAAGTTAAACAACAACAACAACAACAACAAAGCTTGCCAGTGGTCATTTCTAAATCTGAACTAAAGTTCAACCTATTAAACTGCTTTGATCTGAATACTCTTTCTAAGACTCTTTTATTGCAAAATGGCCAGAAGAGTCTTATAATCTTGAGGCTAGCACTCAGAAGAAGGTCTGAAATTAAGTTATAATTATGGCTGTTAAAGATCTACAGTAAGTTATAAGCAATGTAAAATTCTATAAAAATACTATCTCTGAAATATAAAAAAATATGTGTACTCTTGCTTGTAAAAAATGTGTGATGCAATAGGAAAATAATATCATTCGAGTATAAGAATTAAATGTTGCACAGCAATACAATGTTTTGGTCAAAACTAAGCCTGAAGTCAGGCTGATAAAAACAATGCTGTGAAATGTAAGGAAACAAGAGACCAAGAGCAATACAAAAACACTAACTTATTCTAGTTGAGGTATGATTATTACAACGTTCAAATCCTAGATACTGACTGTGAATGGGGGACTGTTTCTTCTTTTAACCCTTTACTCCATATTAACAGGTGTAAACATATGGGTGAACAGTGTTTTATCAAGATCAGCCATCGCATCTGTGCCACCTTAGATATGGATTAAAGTGTTAAATCAATATTAAATGCAGGATTTAAAAGCATCTGAAAAATTGAGGGATATAGTTACACTTATAGTGAAACAAACAAATTGTATTGAATGTATTCATTCATTCCATGATTAACATACTCCATGTGGAAAAAGTGGCTGTCACATCCCAAGCAATCAGACTGAAATTACATGTATGTAAATTTAGCAAGAAATTCATGATAAAATTCAGTTTTAAAATTTGTCTAAAATAGCTTATAATTCAAAACCATCTAGTTGAACAAAAAGATTTTATAATTTTGGCTTAAGAATTATTGGCAGAGTCAAAAATGGAGTTTGTAAAACAATTATTGGACATTTGGCAATTAAGATACTCACAAAAATATTAAATTGCAGCTCAAACATATGCTGTTTGTTCATATTCTACATTCTTCGGCTCCTGATGCTCAAGATCATGGCACAAAGATTGAAAACATGAGTATTCTCCCCTTTCGGGACAACAAGGTATCTTACCCCGACCCATCGGGTGAAAACACCCATAATACAACAACTGGAAAAATATCTGTAAAACTACACCTAATGACACAACAAAAAAAGTTGGGATATAATACCACATACTCTTATCATCTGTGAAATAAAACCAGAATCCCATCATGACCCAGTTTTCTATGTAGACAACACAATAATATAATAACATTCTATATCTGGTCCGACCATCTCGAACATTTAGAAAACAAAAGATGAAAACGTAGCCGCATACTATATTAAAGAATCTTTCTTCACATCTATTTTGGTAGAATTGTGTGTTTTGGCAGAATAACCATGCAGACATTAGCATCCAATGAACTCCTGCTACAATGAACACAAAATAGTGATAAAGTCCTGCAAATAATCCAAGGGCTATAACTCTCGGTCCAATTTCACATGCTCGCCATAAAAACTGGCAGATCATTCCTGGGATGGTGATATTTTCTTTGTCTTCATGAGAAAATCGCAGAGCTTTCTGGTAAGCAACCATGGACCACGAGAGACTTGCCCAAGATGACAAAATTGCAACAGCCCGTATCCCTTCTGGAAAGGAAACATATAAGTTACAGATAAAGCATTTAAAACTAATACCTCATACTCTTATCTTCTGCTATGGTTGAAAGGCCTACACAACTTTTCTTCCTTATATCTCACTGGTGGCCAGTAAATATTATATAATGCTGAAGCCATACTGGATAAAGCACTGATTGTGGTAATTGATCTGAATCTGCAATGTTATTATTAGCCATTTATTAAGTGGCACTGACTCATTTAGGAGTAAATGAACTACAGTAATATCCACAGTAATCGGGTGGCCTCTGCAGCTCACTTGATAACTGACGTAAGCCTGAGATCCCAGGATTGAATTCTGGTCACAAATTTCTCTCCTTTCTATTTCATTGACTGAGAGCCAGTGTAAATCCATTTAACTTCAAGTTCAAGCTCTACTGGACAAAGCATTGACTTGACTAGTCAACCTGCACCTAGATTGTGTAATGCTGACATTAGCCATTTAAAATACAATGTCTCAGTAAGAAGGCACTACTGACTGAAGTAGCGTCCATGTCATGTTGCCTTGGTAGCTCAATTGGTTGAGTGTAGGCACAATTAGCAGCAGTTCTCAGGTTTGACTCCTGCTTGAGGCCTAAACATTTTTCTTCCATATATTTCATGTTAAGTTAAACAAGACAGTCTAACTTTATTTAGTGATTTTATTTCAGTGGCCAATTATGAAAGTACAAACTGTTTTTTTAAATAATTTTTAGTGTACCTGCAAGTATTTTATCTCATTTTTTTGGGTTTTGTTAAAAACAGTGTATACTTTACCGAGAAACCATGTCTCTTGTTGAGTGGTATGCATAAGAATGTAAATCTGTAAAACAAGCTGTGGGGCTGCTTCTAGAAAACATTCAAACATTCGTATGCAACATGCATCAACATCCTCCATTCGCATCAAGGAATAGTGACGCTTCTTTTCTTGTTCAGTTAAGTATTTCCTGCTGCTTTTATGTCCATTGTAAAGATACTCAATTTGTCTGAAAATTCAAACAGGTTAAAGAAATTAAAATAACAAGAAGACCATTTAAGCATATCAGCACTAGGCTTTAATCTCAAATCTGTACTTCCACTACTTCTTTATTATACTGTTATGACTTATCAATAATATGATTATTGCCATGACATCCTGTTTTACCTTTACTCCACAGAATACACCTTTAATTTGTGGGCCAACAGTGTAGATCCAGATCTGCTGTTACATCCATACCATCTGATCAAGACCTACACCGGTAGCCTTTAGATTCATAAGATTATTTCTGACCAAGATATAACCAGTGTAGATCTAAATCATTAGCCACGCATGAGTTAAAACATGTTTATATGGATTAAAGGTTTAATTTAAAATTCTAGTAAACATGTCTTTTGTGAAGATTAAGGTTTCTTCCATCAAGAAGTTTTGACACAAAATTACACAAGAGGCTATGGACCCTGGGTCGCTCACCTGTCAACAACTGCTCAATGGTTGCAAGAGTTGTGTGCTAGTTTGGTAAAATCAAGTCAAAAAATTAAAAACAGGAGGGCCATGATGGCCCTGAATCGCTCACCTGAGTACAAAAGTACTTTTAGCTTTACCCCAGGGCCAACATTTAAATTATGCTGGTAAAGGGTCTCTTTACAATACTCAACATGAAATATCTAAGGTCTAGTCGCATTAGTTTCAGAGAACAAGGGGTGTAGTTTGACACTAGCAAACATTCTACATGTCTTCAGTTCTTACTATTTAGCTCTATGTAAAAATTGATAAGCCCCTGGGTGGGGCCAATTCGAGCCTGGGGTCATGATATGTATAAACGTGGTAAAGGTCCACAAATTAATGTTACATGTAAAAATTCTAAGCTCTATGTGTTATGTTATGGTTCTAGAGAAGAAGACTTTTACAAGATTTTTCCTATATAATTCTATGTAAAATGGGCGACCCCTGTGGCGGGGCCAATTTTGACCCAAGGGCCATAATTTGAACAACTTTGTTAGAGGTCCATTAGACAATGTTTCATGCCAAATATCTAATCTCTAGCCATTGCGGTTTTGGAGAAGAAGATTTTTTAAGTTTTTGCTATATATTGATATAAGGAAAACCCATGACCTCTGGGACGGGGCAAATTTTGACCCCAGGGCCATAATTTGAACAACTTTGTTAGAGGTCTATTAGACAATGCTTCATGCCAAATATCTAACCTCTGGCCATTGCGGTTTCGGAGAAGAAGATTTTTTAAGTTTTTGCTATATATTGATATAAGGAAAACCCATGACCTCTGGGGCGGGGCAAATTTTGAACCCAGGGCTATAATTTTAACAATGTTAGTAGAGGACCACTAGGTGATGCTACACACCAAATATCAAAGTTCTAGGCCTTACAGTTTCAGAGAAGAAGATTTTTTAAGTTTTTGCTATATATTGATATAAGGAAAACCCATGACTTCTGGGGCGGGGCAAATTTTGACCCCAGGGCCATAATTTGAACAACTTTGTTAGAGGTCCATTAGACAATGTTTCATGCCAAATATCTAACTTCTAGCCATTGCGGTTTTGGAGAAGAAGATTTTTTAAGTTTTTGCTATATATTTATAAGGAAAACACATGACCCCACCCGGGCGGGGCCAATTTTGACCCCAGGGCTATAATTTGAACAATCTTGGTAGAGGCCCGCTAGGTGATGCTACACACCAAATATCAAAGTTCTAGGCCTTACGGTTTCAGAGAAGAAGATTTTTAAAAATTTCATGTTCAAAATCTAATTTTATCCTCTGTGACCTAGATAGGCAATGGACTGGAACCATTTGAACAATTTGGTAAAGCTTCATGCAAGTAACATTCCTGCAAAGTTTCATCAAGATTGGCCCAGGAGTTCAGGAGAAGAAGTCGTTTGAAGAAAAAGTTGACGACGCACGGACGGACGACGGACATCAGGCCATCACAAAAGCTCGCCATGAGCACTTCGTGCTCAGGTGAGCTTAAAATTAAGCTGCTATTGTGGAGAAAATGTAACTAGATGATGCTCTATACCAAATATCTAAGCTTTAGGCCTTATGGTTTCAGAGAAGAAGATTTTTAAAGATTTACTATATAACACTATGTAATAAAACTAGTGACCCCCGGGGCGGAGCCATTTTTGACCCCAGGAGAATAATTTGAACAATTTTTGTAGAGGACCACTGCATGATGACACATATCAAATACCAAGGTTCTAGGCCTTGTGGTTTTAGAGAAGAAGATTTTTTTAAGTTTTCCCTATATAAGTCTATGTAAAACAAGTGACCCCTGGGGCGGGCCATTTTTGACCCCAAAGGGATAGTTTGAACAATTTTGGTAGAGGATCACTAGATGATGCTGTATATCAAATATTAAGGCTCTAGGTCTTGTGGTTTTAAAGAAGAAGATTTTCATGTTTTTCCTATATAACTATATGTAAACCAAGAGAACCCTAGGGCGTGGCCGATTTTGGCCCAGGGGACATAATTTGAACAAATTTAGTAGACATCCATTAGACAATGCTACTTACCAAATATCTCAGCTGTACGCATTGTGGTTTGTGAGAAGATTTTTAAAGATTTCCTATATAAGTCTATGTAAAATGAAGTGACCCCTGGGGCGGGGCCAATTTTGACCCCAGGGAAATAATTTGAACAATCTTTGTAGAGTTCCACTAGAGGGTGCTAAATGCCAAATATCTAAGCGCTAGGCCTTGTGGTTTCAGACAAGAAGATTTTTAAAGTTTTTCCATTAGGTTGCCATGGCAACCAGAGTTCTGCATGGAATTGATTTCTTTGAACAACTTTGGAAGAGCTTCATGCAAGGAACATCCGTGGCAAGTTTCATCAACTTTGGCCAGGGGTTTAAGAGGAGATGTCGTTTAAATTAAAAGTTTAAGGACAGACGGACGGACGCCGGACAAATTAAGATCACAATTGCGGTCACTATGTGACAGGTGAGCTAAAAATAAAACAAAATGAAGTTCAGCATTAAAATGTCAACAAAATATTGGTCAGACTAGCCTAAGAGTTACTTTATGTTTGTTCCAGTTGCTGTTCTGAAAGCTCACATTGTGTTATATTATCCTTATGACAGTAAAAAACATTCCTTTAGCCAGTCTAGTCCCAGATAAACAATGCGTCCACTCTGGGATGACTTATAATGGTTTATTTGAAAAAAATTATTTGTTCAATATAAAACATCCTATTTACAGGTCCCATACAAATTCAATATACACTACAGTTGGGTGTCATTACACTTTTAACTATTGACTAGGTCAGTGCAATTACTTTTTTGGACAATGATGGCTGATTACACAATCATGTAATCTGATTCTTGATATTCGTGTGATAATCCCTGCGATTTAATAAATAATTTGAGAAAATAATCACAGTGAATGAGCGATTCATTAGCGATCCATCACAGTAAAATTTTTCATGTAGTTGACTGTATGAAATAAGATTCTGATCATTATTATAATATTAATACTTATTAAAAGACTTGCTTTTTTTGCTAATGATTCATAAAATTATTTGGAAAAAGAAATTTTCATTGAAAAAATTATTTATAATATGAAATAAAATTATGATCATTATTATAATATTAATACTTATTAAAACACTTGCTTTTTTTTGCTAAGAATTCACAAAATTATTCAGTAAAAGAAATTTTCATTGAAAAATTTATATTACGGCTGATTATGCTACAGAATTTCATACAATTTTATGTTAAGAAAGCATTAGACTTTGATCTACACTGTTTGATCTAGAATTAATCTACAATTTGTCTACATTTAAATAAATATAATCATTCCTTGGACAACAGTCTTTTCACCACAATTAAACCTGGGAAAAGGAGTCTGGTCAGTTTGGGAATTTTTTACCGACAAAAATGCCTATTCTGGCAATTTTTGCATTGATAAAATGGTCCATTTTGGGAAATTTAGGTATGCACATATTGAGCTTCAATCAGTCTATTTTACAATACCAATACACTTTTACCTGGGTTTTGGTCTTTATTCCGAAAACAATGCAAAACTGTTCGCTAAACATATTTAGCCAACTGTTAATGTAACAAGAAAATAATTTTCTCATTTAAATTCAGGGTTTCGCTGAGTACTGATGTTCAGTACTCGAGTAAGTACTGAGTAATGGATGCTTAAGATGTACTCGAGTAAGTACTGAGTACTCACTTTTCTGAGTGTACTTAAGTAAGTACTGAGTACTACTTAATGTAATCACAAGTATTTTGCGAGTACAAAAACTTTTACTATTATTTTTCAAATTATAATGCATACTATACACTTATTCAAATGTGGTATGCTACTATAATTTTATTTATAATGAAGTAATAATAATTTTATTATTGACATTGTCACTGGACAAAAAATATATAAACAGACACAGAAATCATAAGTATTCCATTATTGAAAAAAAAGACCATCAACAACTAGTTCAACTGTCAATATTCAAAGGTATTGCATAGTAACATCATTAGCCTTTCAAAAGTGTCATCTACACCTATCTGGTCTCACCATAATCATATTTGCAAAGGTGAGAAAACATGTTATCTTGTATTATAATAAGGTAATAATCAGTTCTGTTGACTCCTTTGCTAAATCTTATAATCTTATTGAATGCACTATACATTTTAGTAAGGTATTTCAACTATTGACAATTACACAAAAAATGTATAATGATTTATTTAACGATTAAATATCATGCATGAAATAGTGTAAAAAAACAAGGAAGTACCTAACATACACAAAAGTTGTTCAATTACCCTGCCCAATATGTGATATTAATGAATTATTTCTTACCATTCATTTATATAATACACTTCATTAGGCTAAGTTTTATTAATTTCATTTTATTTCATTGAAGTGTACTCGTACAGTTCTCGTAAAATACTCATAAGTACTGACCATTTTTCATCAGTACTTAAGTAAGTACTTGTACTCGTAATTTAAGATGAGCACTGAGTCCTGCTGAGTACTTGAAAATTGGTACTCGAGTAAGTACTAGTAGTCTAGTACAAGTACGAGTAGTGAAACCCTGTTTAAATTATTCATTACATGAAATCGAAATTCTTTATTTAAATAGTGACACTGTAGTAATTTTAATGGTAAATGTAGAGTATTATCTAAATATGGTTAGTTTTTAATATATGCTTTTACTTACTGTTGTGCAAAGCTTTCATAGACGCGAAAATACATTTCAATAAGAAATAAGTGTCTAACAAGTCGAATTATAATGTTTATTGTGCATTTACAGGTACTTTCTGCAAACTTATGCAGAAAAGTTTTTACTTTATTGATTATAATTTATTTCTATAATGTTGAAAGTATGCCAGAAAATATTCATGCTTACATGATCAGGTCACTAAATGCTTGCAATTTCTATATAAAGGGCTGTCGCTCTGCTGTTAACTGTGTATTTCAATATACTTTATGCAATTTTTGCCTAAATTTTGGAAAGAAAATATGTATTCGTTAGGGAAAAATGACAACTAGATATCACTGGGAACGGGACTGTTTGCTTTGAGAATACCTCCATTTTCTGGAGGCGACAACTATGATGAAAAACCCCTGAAACTGCAGATTATCAATGCAACATGAGAAAGGATGAGGATAGAATTATCAAGGCAAAACAATTCAGGGTTGGCACCAATCGACCACCCCTGGTTTAAACCGGCGGTTTTAACCGGTTAAAACTGTCCTGGTCAATACTTCCCAAGTGGTCAATACTGGTCAATTTAACTTTTTTTCAAGATTTTCATGAAAGAAATGAAGAAAATAAACTCCTACTTAATTTCTACTTAAGTTAGTTAAGAACTAACTTCACTTGAACATGCTATGCACTTAAAAATTGTGTTATTTCCCTCAGTAATGAGATAATAAAATCCCCAAACATGAGTTTTTTGGCTTTATTCTGGTAGGTTTTTTAGACAAAATTAGAATTCTTTTAATTTCAGTGTTTTATAAACAATCAACAGAGTATGATTCAGTAACATGAAGAATCTTTATTTTAAGCAAAGGCAATTTTGCACCACCAGTAGGTGTTACACTCTTGCCAACTAACACTTGTGCATTCATGACAATGAATGGTCAGGAGATGGAGGGATGTTGTGTCACACTTCTATTGTTTATTGAACTTGGGAACATGTCAATTAAGATGCCAATGTGTTTATTTAAGAATTATCCAATAACCATAAAGTAGGTGTTTTACACTTGCCAATTAACAGTTGTGTTTGACAATGGATGATCAGGTGACTGAGGGGTGACTGCACTTCCTTTGACTTGACAGATCTTTGAACAAGTATATATCCAAGTCATACTGTTTCATATAATGTATATATTCACAGAATCCAATACATAAATTACATAAAACATAACAAACATTATATAACTTGAAACTTTTACCATACTACATTTATTGATTTCAATCTGTTACTTATCATAAATGCCTATTTGTCATGCTGTTTATATATACACTATAGTTTCCATGTCCTTAAGAAAATGTGTCTGTAAGTGTTGAATGCCCAAAGCTGAATGACCATATATATTAGAACAATACACATGAGAACTCATGCATTAAACCAATAAACAAAACAACTTTTGATGGGTACATTCTTACCCAATCATAGGAAATTATTTTCCACCTTATTTCTTTTGCTTAACCGGTGGAAAATATATTTCTATTACTTATTGAACATTAAGGAACATACCAATTAATGAATTGTGTACATTTAAGGATTATCCAATATTAAAACCATAAATGAAGTACCATTATTTAGTTGACCAGTAATGACCACTTTTGACCAATAATGACCAGTATTGACCACTGGCCCGGTCAATACTCAATTGACCGGTCAATAAGCCAACCCTGAAACAATTAGTGAAAGTTTACATTGCAAATGCATTATTGCAGTGAATTTCTACTTGGAATGACATTTATTATCTTGGTGGTTTGGTGGCATAGGTGGAAAATGGAAATGACACCCAACCTGTTATGTTTATCATGGATCGGAAAAGGCAGCTGCTCAAACCGAGTATAATAATTTTTAGGCCAGAGAAAATAAATTATAAGATTCTCATCCGGATTTTGGGAAAAAAAAAGAGGCGGGTGGACACTTTTTAATTTTTATTAATAAAATACCTGAGAACAGAAGTTAAAACTACCTTAAATTTTAAGAAATGGCATTTATAGTTACCAGAACCATTGGTGTAGAATATTCGTCCATCTTTTCAATTTCTTCCAAAAAATCATGATAACAACTTACATAAGTAGCAGGTTGGCGCCTATTCTTGCTTGAAAAGCCATACCAGTCTTTAATAGTGACACTATCACCTTCGGTTATCTTTAAAATGATGAACATTTTATTTTATTATTGTAGGCCATGTTTTTTCCATATCCGGGATGGTCCAAAACCCGTTCTGTCCGGAACAGAACATGTTCTGATTTTTTTACCAATACATCTTTTTGGGGCGGGTGGTTTTGGACAGGGGCGGGCGGGGATGAGAATCTAAAATATTTTTCTATTGCCTTATGTAAGTCATAATATTATCCACACATAAAACAGTACAGCATCAGAGGCTGAGATCAATATTTTTCTTGATTTTTGTTTAAGCTTCAACTTGATTACTAAGACACTCTTAGTTTTATTGCATAAGTTTATGAACATTTGTGTTGTTGACAGTTCATAAAAAGATATAAAATATGCTTCATGAACTTTTATTACAGTTGTTCAGGCAGTAACGGATTTCAGGGTATAGCTGATAGCGTGTCCGTTTTCTTGCTCATTTCCATTTTATTTTAAATTTAGAAAAATAAACAATTACCCCGTCATGAAAAGTGAACCCTTTACATACATGTATATTGTCTGGATTTTGACTTTTGAATGGAGTGTATATAATACAACAAATGGAACGGGTAAACCGGTGGTTTTCAACAACACGATACTTTTACACGGTTACCAAAAAAAGAAAGACAAAGTTGCACAACAATAGCTGGTAAAGTATCATTTTTTGGGATTTGGTTTGTGTATACATAAACCTTCTATCACTATCATAAAGCATTTTTTTACAATTCCTACAGTGTCAGCGAACAGAGGTATAATTTATTACCGTGTGCTTCAGGTAGTAACGGATTGCGTACATGTACATACGGGGTCATCTCAAAGTAGACATGATCTGTAAAATTGCTGTCAAAGTTAGGTTTAAAAGGGAGATATGATATTTTGTCATGAAAAATGTGTGTTAAAATGTAGATATGATAACTTAAGTAATTTATTAGTTTATTAATACATGTACTGATACTGGGGCGGATCCAGATTGGGTTCTGTGGTGTTGCTCAAATTTCCTTTTGGGCACCAATATTTAATTTTCACATGGATTTTTGCTAGAAATTTGTCAAATAAAATGTAACTACCCTAAGACTGCTCCAAATAAACCTCTTTATGGAAAAATTGCACTGGACTATGTGCAATCAAAAATCATAGAATGTGATAGATAGAATTCAGGTTTGGATGAAAGATTTCTAGAAAGGGGGTTCGTGCGGGCACTTTCAGAGCAGTTACATGATAATTTTCAACTTTTTGGCCAACATCTTCATGACAATTAATCTGGATCCACCCCTGTTATTTATCAGCTAATGAGTCTGACTTAAGTTTCGGGTAAACACTAGCAATGCTTTTGAATAGATTACTCATTAGATAGTCGTTGACATTTGCCTTTCTTTTAAAGCAGAATTTGTTAATGCATTTGTTGTTGTTGTTGTTGTTTTTATTTTAGAACTGACGGTTACACAATGGGCAGGCCAGAAGGAAGTGTAATGCACATAAAGAACCAGTAATTATTACTATACAATGTATGTGAATGGTCAGGTTATGTGTTCAGGCTTCGCGAAATTGCTGTAAACTTTGCCTGGAACAGAACAATCTTTATTCCACTGGAAGACAATCAGGATCAAAACTGGGTACAATTTCTTCAGTGTCATCAAATACTGTCTCATCAAAAATATTCTCATTTAAAAGTAACCAAGAGCGGGGCTTTTTTAACAAACTTTCTCGACGGGCACTTGGACTCGTACTCCTTTTGTTTTGCTTTTTTTTCTTCATCAGTTTTTTTTTGCGTTCTTTTGCCTGGTGTAGTGCCATCATTATACCGCAAGAACGACATTTTCTTTGTCGAAGGTCGCAGATATGGTTAATTTATCTAGAATTTGATCGGAAACTTAAACAGAAACGGAAAGTAAAACTCGTTTTCAATATTCTCATATTCAAGGGAGAAAACTTGATCGGACTTGATACATCCTGGTATTCGTGCCTGACGGATAGACTCTTTCTCAGTCGTTAACGGTAAATAAAGGACTGAACTGTGCCGGACATAAGGTCCGGAACCCTGGAAAAAATTATCGGACCCAACTGAATTTTGCCGGACATGTCCGACGGTCCGGCAACTTTCGCAAAGCCTGTGTGTTCAAAGTACATGATCTAGTCATAGTAGTTTTCATTAACATTTAGCATTAAGTCTTTAGTGTGTTAGAAGAATGTTATCTTTATCTACACATAGTTCCAGTTAAAATTTTATTTATTTTATTTTGCATGATCTCGTCAGAAGATCTTTATTACATGTAATCATTACTTTTTCTCAGGTTAACATTTTTATAATCTTAATTCAAAGATATCTCAGTTTTTGCATATGTGTTGTTATATGTTGTTTTGTTATTGGCCACCATGTTCAGTTATTTTATTATGATCAGTATATAGGCAACTTTTATATGAAAACAAATTAACTAAATGTTAATACTGTTTGATGTGATTATACTGTTAATTCCATTTAATTTCTCTGTGATGTGTTTGATTTTAAAATGAGAATATTTTTTCTTAATAAAAAAATTTAATGACCTATTGTGTTAGGATTTTCTTCTGTTACTGTTAACAAAATGTTTTGGGTTTAATTTAGATCAGAGGGGAAATTTTTTTATTTGATTAACCTTTGAATGTGTTTCAATACATGTTCATCAACAATACATTCAATTCACAATGTTTGAGCTGGATTGAGACGCCCCCAGTGAGCTTCATTTACCTATCCCATACTGCCCGAAGCTATCCGCTACTGGCTAATTCGATGAGGTAATAAAAACAAAGATTAGTGCGTGACAGATCTCACAGCATGTTTAAAAATGACCTGTTTTGAAGTGTGTAAAATTTTCTGTCGGAAAATATCGATTTGTTTGTGAAATTTCTACTTTTAAAGACCTGTGCAGCGGTAATCTGGTTAGCTATCCGTTACTGCCTGAACAACTGTACCACTTTCTTTATATATCATATTTAGCTGGTTGTGTGAACTTACCTGATGACTGGACCCATCATAAGCAATGTCAAAATAAAACGTGTTATCCATAGAGCCATTGAAGTTTGTTTCACATTTTCTTTCCCATAATTCTTCACCAACAACTGCTGGTTTTGATAGTCAAGGAGATACCATCTAAAATTCAGTGCACATGTCACTATTGAAGGTATGATAATGAAACCTGAAGTCAGGCCAAATGCTGACATATTCTGCTGGTGATAATAATCTCTTGCAAGTAGAATATCTGTGATCATATCAAAAAAGAAAAACCCTATGGAGGAAAACCCAAACATAAAATCAAGCCATGTGAAAGGTGGGCCAGTGTAAACACTGAACTCTGGTTTGTGATCATGTGGAGGAAGCTCTCGACGTCTTCTATCTCTATCAACATGGTCTATTTGCAAAGTGCTAACAGTAACATCCAAAAATTTGTCCGATAGATCTCCAGAAGACTTTCTGTGTGATATGCCACGGTCTGTGGCATCATGCTTTTCAATGCAAATCTGTCTGCAAGGATCTGTTATTGAATCGTTTAAGTCTGTCGTACAGTAACAATAAACACCTAACTTTTCTGAGTTTAAGCCTCGTCGCGAATGTGGAAGTTTCTTTTTAGACGCCATATTTGTTTTTAACTTTTTACCTCAACGAGCGGAATTTACCAAAAAACCACAGAATAACACCAGAAAGACAAAAGTAACTCACGAACTTGACTCTTGCATCGTAGTAAAGACTCGTAAACCTGCTGAGATATCTTTGAGTTGCAGACATACTAATTTAATGACAAAAATAATTTATTCATTGGTAATTGAATAATTAGTGTTAAATTGTTCCAAGACAGTAACATTTTTCGATTACTCTTGTTTCCTTTTGAGACTGATGAATGTATAAACCTATTCTCTTGTCTAATTTTTGATTTTGTGGGGAGGCTGTGTTTTCTGGATTTGGCCATTCCTGACATGAATAATTCATTTTTGAAAAAATATATGATCAATAAAACACCCCACGAATTTGGTTTAATTTCCTTTAGTTTATCATACATTATCGTGTCCCATATTGTAGAATTCTTCTTCTTCTTCTAGTACACTAGCCCAACTATTTGTGCGCAACAATGGCTTTTCTATATATACGATGGTCGCCCTTCGCGCACAACCCAGTTACTATTCAAATCAATCCGGATAATTTTTCTTCTAGTCTATATGCCAGCGATAAGAATCTTTGTCGCAACTTTTGACGGCTTCAAATAGTTTTTTTAAACCTTATATATCTTTAAAAATTACATTCCTGAAAAGCTAATCCCTATTAGAATCAACATATGTGATTCTTTTTAAGAAACTTGTTCGTTCATTATGAAAAAAAACAACAACAAACAAACTTATTAACCTCCACACATGTCAACAGATTTTAGACTGGCGCGCATGCGCGCCAGTCTTAACTAACGATGCTGTGAACTCTGCGACGCGCAGTCCTTAACTTCGGGTGTATCATTGCGACCACGAGAGCGTATAAAGTAAGTGGTCACCGCGAGAGCACGCCGAAATGTTCTGCACAAGTGTGAGGCACAATGCAGCACACCATTCCACGAATTCTGAGCGATTGATAGTAAGTTTCCGTGTAATTTTGGAGCATCCATGCCAAAAATTCCATCGAACAAATGTAGAGTGAAATCATGACCAGCTACGGCAGTGAACAAGCAACTGGATATGCATGAGTAGTTTAGTTACGCCTGAAAGATTTCGTAGTTGTGTGGCATAAAAAGTAGTGCATTTTAAGAAAATACAAATATATCGAGAAGGAATGCGAACTTTGAAAGATAATGCTACAAATAAAAACAAGAAAACAATTTAATGTTGTTATTCGAACAACTATGTCAGGATATTAAAAGAACGATTAAAAACAAATCAGTCACGTGACAAGCGGGAGATAGCGTGGGTTGCCATTTTGGTTAGGTTGGAGTAGTTGTGGATCGAGATTTTGCTCGGCTATCAAGGACCGGGCCGGGTACCAGTGTTCTCCCCGACAACCGTTAACAAGCTTTGATCTATTTCCAACAAGTGTTAAATCGCCGACATCCGTTTGTTCAAAATCGACATGTCATAACTTTCTGTTTCTTGCATTGTAAACACAGGTCGCTTTTCAATACACACCTCGTTCAAGGTTAAGCAATGGGCGATTTGACCAATCACAATCGATTTCTTTACTATCAGCTGGATAACTCCGCCTCTCCACGTGGTGAATTCGCAAGTCTGTCGGTGTCGTTTGATCGTATTTTGGCTCTGCCGACTGTTGATATTCTCAATTAATAGCGGAACCCGGTGTGTTTGACATAATGTTCAATGATTTTAATGAGATGCGATCATGAGTAATAATTTGGTTATTCTTAGTTCTGTGATTAGAAGACAAACACTTCGAAAAATTGTACTGTATACATGTATGAAAATAATTGTGCGATAATGGATTTGTTTTAAACAAATCTATTGGCAAGTTGCAGTTAGAACTTAAATTGCAAAAGAAATACATTCTGTGGCATTTTACTGCGCTATCATCGTAACGATCAGTTCATTTTCGTCGGAATTTTCAAGTATGCATGCGCGAAAGAACGACGACTCGTCAATTCTATCTTATTTCAAGAGCAACCGGCCTTGTGAGGCTGATGCCAACTCCATCGGGCATTCTGAACTTCAAAATTCTAGAAATGAGATCGAGATCATTCCGGATAGCCCTTCAAGAGCGACTCTGACGACGCCAAGTACCACTTCACGTCGTGAAATTACTCCGACGCCGGACGCGGTACCCCAACATGCCGAGACACTGAATCAACGCCGGCTACCTCGAACAGCCAGTTCGATCCAGTCAGGTGTCGATCCTAAGTGGTAGAAAGTCTACTCCTGGTTGCAAGAAGTTGGCAATGTTTTATATATATATATATTTACTTAGCCTTGTGACTTGCATTAAATAAATAAAATAACTAAATTTCATGCTACTATATATAAAAAGGGAAATATGCATATCAGGAATCGCCACACTCATAAAACACAGCCTCCCCTGCAGCAAAAAGAAGAGAGGAAAATAAATGATTTGTTTGTTGATTGTTTAACAAAAAAGGGGAACCGTATGGGTTAGCGCCTTGGAACAGTCAGTGGCAAAATAATTTGCTACTAGAGGTTTAAACCAGGTTCTAGGGGTGCACTACATAATTCATTATACCTGTTTGTGTTAACTGAATACCTATTATGATATTATTTTATATATGTGAAGCTGTCTATATGTTTACTGGTATCGTAAATTAATTTAATTTCAGATTGTGAGTGGAGTTTTTCCACCTTATCAAGAGTGAAGACAAAGCTTAGAAGCAGGCTTAACAATTCAACATTAAATTCAAATGATATCCATGGAAGGTCCTGATGTACTGAAAAAAGGTGAAATATGCATATCAGGAATCGCCACATTCAGAAAAAACAGCCTCCCCACACCGTCAAGAAGAAGAGAGGGAGAGAGCATGGTTAATAAAATGATCAGTTTCAAAAGAGACACCACTAACAATTAACAAAAATGAGAACCCGAGGGGTTACCGCCATGGAACGGTCAGTGGGAAATGAAATTGCCACTGGGGGTTTTAACCAGGTTCTAGGGTGCACCAACCTCACACTTGCCCCAACAGGTTCTCATATCACAAAACAAATACAAGTTGTCTTGGTGAAACAACTCAACCCACTAATTGGCTCAACAATGTTGCATGCAAAAGCACACAAACATATAAAACATAAGAATTTAATAGCATTGCAAAGCCAAAGGGCGGGTACTCAATGATCTTACCGAGACCAGAGCTCCTGGAGTAAAATCAGCAAGAACACGATGACAGGGATAAAAGAAACAAATCGAGCTTCTAGGTTCTTTTAAGAAAAGATTTCCCCATAAACCTTCATAACTCTTAAACCCCTGCCACCGTCGTGCAACCAAAGAGGTAAGCATAATGATCAACTGTAGAAGGGTTAATCACCAGGCATGCAGAGCGCTGTAAAATATCATGTTGGTAACCTTTCTTTTTAAATTTACAGATGGTTTTTACGAATAACCGGGAGAAATTAACATTGCCCTTTATCTTCTTAAGTTTATAAATTAAATCTCCATAAAAAACTGGCTGTGAAATACCTTGTTGCAATAGTGATTTTAAACTGCACCTGTATTTATGAATTAGATCTGGGTATCGACGATAAAACTTGCAAAATGTTTTCCTTAATTTGTGATACCGATAACCTTGTTTTAAAAGTTTTTCTGTAATGCAAAGATTACGTTCATTGAAATCATTAATATCGTTGAAAGCTCTTGAAAAGCGAACAAGCTGTGAAATATAAACCCCGTAAGATGTTGCACAGGGAACATCGCCGTCTAAAAACGTTTGATTATAATAGGGCAGTCAGCACTTGGGCCCAAGAAAAAGAGGCTTCTGAAAGTTTAATCCAAACTCTGTCAGTTGTAATGAAACACTGAGTTTGATATGTGTGAGATATCTTGGACAATGAAGGTGAAAAACTAACTATACAGTATATAGTTGACATTGTAACTTGATGAGATCAGATCAG
The DNA here is from genome assembly GCA_038501625.1 of Corbicula japonica. Taxonomy (NCBI): domain Eukaryota; kingdom Metazoa; phylum Mollusca; class Bivalvia; order Venerida; family Cyrenidae; genus Corbicula; species Corbicula japonica. The sequence goes on from JAZAYU010000008.1 coordinate 11,351,681, forward strand.
TTTATGTTATTAAAACACATAATACTGATATTAAATCATAATACTGATTGTACAAGTTCAGGTGTAATTTATTTAATAACTTGTAAAAAATGCAATGTGCAATATGTTGGCCAGACCAGTCAAAAAGTGTCTAAAAAGGTGAAATATGCATATCAGGAATCGCCACATTCAGAAAAAACAGCCTCCCCACACAGTCAAGAAGAAGAGAGGGAGAGAGCATGGTTAATAAAATGATCAGTTTCAAAAGAGACACCACTAACAATTAACAAAAAGCGTAATGAAGCGTATGAACAATCACCGTTTTGATATCAATAGCTATATAGATCCTGCATTTTCTACACTGGTTGCTTCCCATTTCAATGAAAATAATCACAGTCTAAATGACTAGTTTCATGTGTATTGATAAAGTTCATAACAATATGGAGAGACTTATGAAGGAAACTTACTGGATTCATAAATTGGGAACAGTTTTTCCACAGGGTCTAAATTCAAAAATATTGTATGGCTTATCATGAAAAGGTTTAACGGTGTTGATTATGTAGATTATTAAGGGATTTTTATCTACCAGTAATTTCCCTTTATTAAGTCTCTACAATTATTTACAATATAGATGAAATAATGATTTTCTAATCTGCCTTACATTTTATAAAAATTATATATGTACAGTTGTTACTGGAATCCATTGTACATTGTGCTTTGTATGCATTTTTTTTCTACCAGTGACTGTTGAATCTATAAGATCCTGTACTTATTACATAAATTTAATGTATTTCCTATTTTTATCAACATTATATTATTTTTGGCGAAAAGAATCCTGCGATTTAATATGTTCCTTTATTTTAAATTTTTTTATTGTTGCTTGTGCCAAATAATGTGCAACTTCTTTTTGCGCCAAAGTTGACGTCGTTTATATTGCTATGTGACGTCTTTTTTACGCCAAATGGTGACGTTAGTTTAGTATATTAAAATTACATCATTTTTTTACACCAAAATAAGACATTGTTTATAAGAGATGTTGATACAGTAACATTCACCTGAAGAAGAGTCAAATAAACTCGAAACGCGTAGTGAAATATTGGAGTTTGTCTTCCTTTATTTGTTTATAAAATACATGTTGACATACTGTTTACACATTGTTTCACATTATTTATGTTTTTTAAAACCCTCTTACGCCGAAAGCGACATTTATGTCGCTCCCGTAAAACGCCGAGAGCGACATTAAAGTCGCTTATCGGGAGAGACCGAGAGCGACATATTTGTCGCTTTTAAAATACAATGATATTGAAATACAAAAAAATGTATATTCCTTGTCATATTTTTTGGATAGTTGTAAGATTTTATTAACAAATGGCGCGCCATGATTACATGTAAACATATTTCCTAAAAATAACGTCATTAAAACAAAAAACGACGTCATTTTCGGGGTCACTTTTGGCGTCAAATGCTCGATGTCGTTACGCCGGTCGCGTCATTTGTTGCATGGTAAAAATTTTACGATCCGGATGTGCGAGTTCCTTACAAAGATCTTATATTTCATTGTCTAATACTTAGGAAATGTTATAGTTAAATTTTGTAAAAGGTTATTGCCGAGGATGAAATTTCCGTGAGAGCAAGAACAGTCGGCCTATAGGCAAAGATTTCTAATTTAAGCATTTTCCAGAAATATACCTTATCTATTTTACGGACTATAATAAAGTTAAGAATGCGATTTATTTACAATTCCATTAAATTAAAACTCATCAACTTTGATGCATTTAACGATTTCATGCAAAGAACATTATTTAGTCCTTGATAAACAAGCCGACGGATAGCATACATACCATTTCTTACATGCGCGTATACACAACAGAATGGCTATTAGGGTTAATCATTGTATGCATTAATTTCAAACCTTTTTTTTAATTTTAAATATATTCATACAAACTACATATGCGTTGCGGAAATAATAAATTGTTTCGGTCGAAACATTTCCATGACTTATTTAATTTTGTAAGTTATTTTCAGCATTTTTATTTTTGCGAGCGATTTAGATGTAGTCCATCATATCACAAAAAGGAAAAAACACTGGGAGGCTAGTTTATCAATCGGGTGGCGGGATGCGGTTTGTGGAAAAAATAAAGGGTGTTTGATTAATGTATCAAGGGTTTGGATGTTTACTTATTGAATAGTCGATAGATCGATCATTCAATCATTTGATAAACCAATCAACCAATCAAACAAACAATTTATCGATCAACCAAATAATCGATCAATCAGATCAATCAGTTATTTGTAATGCGCACACATTTTTTAATGATGATAAATTAATATTTCTCCGGATTAAAAGACGATTTTTGTTTTTATAAATATTTTTCCTTACTTAAGCATTGGTGGAAAATCTGCTCATTAGTTTTACAGAGACATTATTTTAATGTCTAATGGTAGGTTGAGTAGAACATAAAGTCTAGCATAAATAACCCCGATTTTTATGAAAAAAGTTGCATTTCGGTGAAAGTTTGATTTTGCCCGGAAGTTCTTTTGTTACTTAACGAATACCAAAGAACTATGTACCAGCCTGCATAAGAAAAACAAGTATGTTTTAATTAACCGGCTATATTTTTTCTAAGCGAACATAACTAAATCCAGACCTAACATAGATTTCTATGAATCAGAAATCTGAAAGACGAAAATATATGCACTAAAATTGGTTCAATTCAGTGTTTGTCTCTTTTTCTCATTTATTTTGACGAACACACAGAGCAGATACATGTAAAAAAGACCTGTGAACTTTTCTGTCGATATCTGTCGCAATTTTTGAAATTTGCAATCGATACCGGTCATGTTAATCCTTTTTGAAAAGCGGAACAAATACCCGGTATACTAAATGACGGCTATTAAATTCACTTCTCCCACTTCTCTTCGAAGGCAGCTGCACAATCAACGCTTAACTCGTATCGTACCCCCAGTTTTTATTACCGGGAAATCTGGAACTCCAACCCGAATGGGACGAATGAACCACCAGTTCAGCAAACCGTTTTTACTGCATGATAGAAACAAATATTTTCATTAATAGTCTGGTTAGCGATCTCTGTTTTTCAAAGATTTCGTTTGCGCATAAACTATCCACGAGTCATGAGAACGCAATTAAAGTAAATTATGAGTTATATCTAAAACTCATACCAGATGGATTGCCGTGCAACCATTCATGTGTATCAAAAATTTAAATCAGAAAAAAATCATTTACCGGTATTATTTGCCGGCACTGTCTTTCTTCAACAAAAATAAATCGGAAGATAATGCATTGGGATAGTGAAATTGTGTACATCCGTACACGGGTGCTCTAACTGGGAAATCAGTATCCGCCGGTACTTGGTTAAAGACCTGTTGTCGGTTTGTGTGTCCGATCACAAACATACTATACGCATGTTCTGTTTCAGATTACGTACATGTATATGCTTCATAACATAAGTTTCTTCAAACACAAATCTCGGAGAAAGTTGTAAATATAAAATATAAATATATGCAATGTACTAATATTAAAATTATTAATTTTAACAAAAATGTAAATGAATATACACTAATGAGGCTTGAACAAATACAAATGAGTCTCAAACCGCATCGAAATTAAAAGCGACGTTAACTTTGGCGCTCCGTAACGTCATTTCCGTCGCGACGTCAACAACATCCTAAAATAATGACTCCGGCGTAAGAGGGTTAAAAATTAACTTTGTACCTTTCTTGGCTCTAAAGAGATAAGAAAAACATCTATGTACTATATAGAGTTTTTGCAGTAAACTTTGGTACAAATATAAAACTGTATAAAATGATAGTTAAAAAATTAAGTTTCGCGAGCTTAAATCCACGAACAGTCCAGCGACAACCCTTCCAAAAATCCTGGGGGAGACCGTTAGTAAGTCGGCGAATATTTTTGTTTATGCATTGTTGCGATCGACGTAAAAATTAAGATTGTAACTGTTTCAGTCTCTTAAGGTACGTGAGCCTTGTGCATTTCAGTATTGACACTACTCAGTTGTGGCGGAGCCTGATCATCGTTATTCTAGCAAAATTTAACCACTAATACGGCTTCTGCATCAAAAAGACATCCACCTAAGATTCAGGTGAAAAAAAGTGGAAAACCTAATTTCCTTGCATCAAAATACAAGTACCTGCATCTATTGAAATCCCTGAATATACTGAATCATTTGCTAATGTTGATGATAGTAACTGTCACAAAGTTTCGAAAAAACGAAAAAATCACACATAGTTTCATATGTTTACAGTAATGATATCTGTGCAGGGCATGTTCGATTCAACCAGCGCGCCAGTCTTTCAACGCTTTCAGCGCTTTGATAATATTACACCGCTAAAAGTCTACCTGACTGTAGATTATCGATTTTTAAAAGGGACGCTTCCATTGGTTATCACATTAAAATCAACATGTCAACGGCATAAACAATAATAAGTTTAAAAGTGTTATTTGTGGAATAGTTTGTAGTTTATTGATACTTTAGAGACTCTATGTTTTATAACAACAAATGAACATAGCAGTGTTGAAATTTTCAAATGGCAGTGAAAAAATGGGAAGTGCGATTTCCACCACAGTTTTGATTGTAACTGCTTGAGACGTAAAGGACAGACATCTGTAAAAAGTCAGTATGATAATGGGTCTGTGCTTGCAGTCGAATTATTTAGACTACCAGTACACTTACTATCCGACGATACATCTCCTCCGGAGCAATGTCTTATATATTTATGTAAAAGACTCTGTGCGGTGCAACTATTCACACAGTGACTTGATAAAAAAGATTACAATTTAGATAACAACAGTTTAATTGGGTTATACAGTTTTAATGACAGTCCACTCTTGAAGGTTTTGACACTATCGACCTCGGTCAGCTGGACATGCTGGAGGTCGTGGGTCTAAGAAACTTTTCTGCTGTTATGTCAACTAGATTGTGGATCACTCTGTACATTGTCACTAGCTTTGCATTGGTGCGACGCCGCATAAGGGATTGCCTGCCTAGTGACATGAGCATCTAGATAGTGCTGCTTGTGGTGTTGTAATCATCCTTGACAAATCTAACTGCACGGTGCCGGACTGCCTCATGCTCTGCAATGTTTGCGGCAGTGTATGGATCCCAAACAGGAGAAACATACTCCATGATGGGCCTGACGAGAGTCTGGTTACATTGGGCATTGATGCTCGGTGGGTAACCCACAAGGTTTCTGCGAATGAAGGCAAGACTGTTGTTAGCCTTTAATGCTGTTGCAGAGACATGTGCGTTCCATGAGATTTCTCGTCAATATTCAAAAACAGGTATATGCCACCCTTCGCAATCTGTAATTGCATGGTGTGGATGTATGACTGTATGGGTTTCTTCTTCCGTGTAATACGGATGACCTCGCACTTGGTTGTGTTGTAGGACATCAACCAGTCCTTCTTCCATTGTTGTCAAGAAAGTATTGAAGGGCTTTCTTATCCGCAAATGATTTATCCGTCGTCAAATTAGAGCGTCGTCTGGTCTGCGAAAAGGAGAGACGTGGAGGTGACATTCGTTTAGGTAGAGAAGGAATAGGAGTGGTTCAATCACAGAGTCTTGTGGCACACCAGATGTGACCGGGTGGCCTTATGATGTTTTCCCCTCGACTAAGACCATTGGAGTCCTGTCAGATCAGAAGTTCCGGATCAACTGCAGGAGGTTGCCTCTGATACCATACTATTCAAGTTTGCCGCTAGTCGCCAGTGTGGGACCTTATCGACCGCATTGAAGTCCAGTAGGACTGCGTAAACTTGCGTGCCCGTATCTATGCTCTTGGCAAAGTCATCGATGGTGAGAATCAGCGGGTGGATCTTCTTTTTCTGACGCCGTGTTGGTGGTCACTGAGGATATTGTGCCTCTAAAGGTGCGACATGACTTGTGTGTGAAAATATGCTCGATTTTGCTGTAAACGATATTGTTTGAAGGGTCGCTGCGGTAGCCATTTTTGAAGATTGGGGTAACGTTCGCCTGTCCCCAGTCTCTAGGCATCTGGTCCTGGTTAAGTAAGGCTTGGAATATAAAATATTGCGCAACCGTCGATAGACGACTTATTATTTTTATGCTTTCCAGTTAATTTTAGAATTCCCTCGGTGAAAAAAGTGATATTTCACTGTTTTTAAGAAGTGGAATATCATTTTTATATTTTACTGATTGCCAATTTGGTACCCAAACGCAAATGTTCCTGTGAAATTCATGCAAATTGTGAACTAAAAGCATATAATAAAAAGAAAATTTGTTTTTACCTTTGAACGATAGAACTCGGTGAAATATATGTCTATCTTACAATGGTAAAAACAAATATCCTCTTAGCTCTATATTTTTGATTTTTGAAATTGATCCTTTCCAGTATATGCATACTTCACGTTTTTACAAATAAATAAAAGCTGATAGTGATGGGAGTTAATTCACCGAGACAACTTGCACAGTTTTATTATTATGATTACCTTACGGGGCAGTTGTGCAATTGCTGCTTAATGTAACACTATATTCTCAATAAACTCAAACAAGGATGTTTACAATTTATTTTACTATATTATAAATGAGATAAATAGCCATGTGTCGTCTCTTGTTTTAGTAAAACATCTTGGATATTGTAAAATATGACTGGACAACGCCAACATAGACAAAAAAAACGAATCACTCATTTAAGTGACATGATTTTAATAGTTTGTAAATATCATTCACATACATAGTTGAAACTTTCATACAATAAAGATGTAAAAATGTATTTGTATTTGCTGAAATTTGATAACAGATCAAACACGCAAAAGTAGAGAGCTTGCCATATACATCGAAGACCAAGAATTGAACATATGATCTATTATGAGCTCCCTTCGCCACCCCTTAAATCACCACATCAGTCATCGTGGTCAAAGATGAATCACGAAACATTCTTAAAATTTTGGCTAAATACAAAACCTATGTTTGTTTAAATTACGCTCTGTCACTTTGTTGCCACTTTTCAAATTCAAAATGTAATATTAAACTATTTGGTTGTTTTATTTGGCCGTCTATTGTTATAAAATTAACACTATGTTCAGGTATCGTAAAGTTCGTTAATGACAACAAGACCTTTACATGTAGAGTAAATTTGCAAAAGTGTATCTTATGTCGATAGTCTTGCTCTTTGTAGTTTAGTTCGCGAACTTTGGAGAAATAATATTAAACTGCCTACGCAAACAAAACTGTAAAACTGTAACTCAACTAGAATTAGGTGCTCCACGGAACGCACGTGTCGCCGTCTTGTAAAACATTAAAATGGGGGCCTATGTTAAATTATATATGATAAAAATGAATTTCAAGTTTCATCGCAATTACAATTACAGTTCAGTTATCGGCTACACTAATTGTTGGAAAGAAATAAACTGTCACTCAGGTATAACATTTCATGAAATAGTACAATAACTTCCAGCTTTCATAGCTGCTTGACAGAGGCTGATAACTCCCAAGCTCGGTGGCCGAACATCTACCTGGACATTTATAAACCACGTCAGTTTTCTGTGTAAGTCTTTTGAAAATCATATAACAGGTAAATAACTAAAAATGATTAATCAGTATATTTTTAGTGACCATTCTTGTTGTTAAATACTTTCTTAGTGCAGATCTATAATAATATGTTCGAGGTTGTTCAACTACTTTCAAATTGATCAGCAAATTTAAATGTCAGACCAAAGTCATTAAAAGGTGCATAGCTCGAAATATAGTCAATTAGGAGCTACCACTCTTGTTGACAGGTGTAACCTTGTTAATGCAGATGACATATTCCAAGTATTGGGACAATAGGACAATTTCTTTATTTAAAGTCAGATTTAAATCATATAAAACAGACATAACACAAAAACTAGTTAACTAGGAGTTAAAATTGTTGTCACAAATGGCTTTGTTCATGCAGGTAACATAACTAAAGTATTGTACCAAGAGAACAAGTACTTCCCAAGTTATTAACAAAATAAGATTCAAGTTGGAGAATGCAGGACGCCGCCGCAGATCAATGGAATCCCTATTTGTCTACCTGCTATCACAGGGGACATAAAAATGCAATGCATGAAAAAAACATTTGTTACAGAACGAAAATATGTTAATTGCTGTGTAATATGTCAGAATGGCTTGACATCTAAATAACATTTAGACACACGCGTTATGTCTTCTTTGACACCGAAATTATCTGCAAAATGATTAACCCACAACCTGGAAAACAAGTCTTGCACATGGAATAATAAAATGGTCCCTTCCTGAAAACTAGCATAAATTGCATAAAGTGTTATCTCATGTATGCATACAGTTTTAGACAAGGCAATGATAATAATGACAACCTACTGTATTCTCGCGAATTTACACTGTAACATACCACTCATATACATTACTTGTTATTTATTTTGCAGTGTACATGCAGTTTCCTGAAGCTTGTCTGGTATATACATTGCACCGCCTTTTGTTCAAAGATTTATTTCGAAACTAGGATTTGAACCGCTCTCTTATATACTTCGCACGCATTGATCACGAAAGAAATGAGCAGATTAAATACGGTTTGTGATACATATTTTAAGAAATATCATCAATATATTGTAACGTTGGAAATTTCATATGCAGCGATTTTTATTTATTATTTATAAGATAGAAAGTTTGTTAGGTTAACTTGTGAATTCCAAAATTTCTGGCATATTACTTGTGAAAATGTTACAGCTGGTATTCATGCAGTGAAAACAACGACATTTAACCAAAACAGCTCCTGTTGAACAAAATATATTCTCATAAGCGATCAGCAAATTCTATCTGGTCGTCTTATGATGTTACAAGTTGCGAAATACTCCAATGGGTGGACCACAGGGAATCGGCACATAACTTTTTTTTCTAATCCTTCGAATCTATGTTATAATAATAGACAAGGGATTTTTGTTACTGATTTCCCTATATAAATCCATTAGGACACGGGTTCGCAACACCGATCACTACGAGTAAATCACTTTTACCACATACTTTGTGCCAAAATCCTTGGTTCAGTTTGAAAAAGTGAACAAAAATGATTCTCTCTCCACCATTGGTCTTTCCCAGAATGTTCTGTAGCTCACAGCACAAACAACTTTTTTCTTTTTTGATCAACTAACTTTCACTGGTAGCCATTTTGAAAGTTGGAGGTGTGTAAAGAATCAATTAATCTGATTGGCTAATGAAAAAGTCTTTAACATTTTGAGCCAATCAGACATCACCACTGATGCAAAATAATGATGGCTGACTTTCAGCTATTTTGTGTTAAATAAAAAAAATTGCTGAAACTGCAAACTACACAACATTCTGGAAAAGACCATTGGTGGTGAGAGAATCATTTTTGTTCACTCTTTCAAACTGAACCAAGGATTTTAGCACAAGCATGTGGGAAAGGTGATTTACTCGTGGTGATCGGTGTTGCGAACCCGTGTCCAAATGGATTTATATAGGGAAATCAGTAACAAAAATCCTTTGTCTATTATTATAACATAGATTCGAAGGATAAGAAAAAAAGTTATGTGCCGATTCCGTGTGGGGCGGACAACTGAAAAAGTCGATTGCCCCGTTGAAAACTGAGCTGCTTAAGTGTCTCTTTTCATGTTGTGAAGTTTTCTTTTCAACTTAGATTTAAATTTCAGTGTGGTCACATGTTGACGCGCATTATTTAAATTTCAGTGTCGTTAAAGATTATTTAAATTTCAGTGTTGACACTGATCAATTAAATTTCAGTGCTGGTTTTTCTTAGCCATTCTTTGAAATAGATGAAAAAGATAACTTTGAAAGGTACCGAAAACGAAACAAAGTTTTTAACAGTTTAATAGCGGACAGCCTCGTTTCAGGAACCTGCATGAATATTTAGTATCATCTGCAATTATTCCTTTTATTTATAAGCATGGAGAGTAGAAGGGTTTGTTTCTAAAATGCCTATAAAACTATACTGATCATTAAAACTAATGTGGTATCACCTGATTTCTTTTTTTCACTTATATTTGCCTATTCGCATTTATAAGTCGTGTATGAGAAGAAATTTTCGCAATTTCAATATTCCAATAAAACAATAATCTTCTGATAAAATTTTATTTCGCTCAAAGTTCAATCCACGTTATTACCAGAGCGCGAATTCGCGAAAACTAGCAGAAATTAAGTGATTCCACAGTATTTTCAATTGCATTTTTTACTCAGTCATGGTTAACAAAGAGATGGGATGATGAAATGAACATCGAACAGAGCAAACATGAATAAAGATGAGAAGGTGTAAGATAATATTTACATAGGAAGAAAATATTCATATAATTTTTACTATTTATCTCTACAAGGAACAGGCACACAGACAAGAGTGGTTTTGTAATATAGGTGAACTTGAAAAATAACGTATGACTATATTACTGTTTCAAGGATAAGTCAAAGGTAAGCTATATTAATATAATAGTAACATACTCTCGTATAATATGTCAAACATTTCAAAATTGCAAAAACAGCAACACACAGTAATTGTATCTTTTATGCTGTTTTCGGTTTAATATCACTTACAGTTATTAACAACAAGATAAGGAAAGAATTTCAAGACATCAAAAATTTAACTGAACCAAACAAAAGTAAAATGCTACACCATTTACATAGGAAGCTAGTGTCCCTCTAAATTAGGAATGAAACTTAACATATCACAAAATATTAACAACGTGAGCTTTGCATGTATAGAAAACGCACAAAAGATATATTATAACAACTGTCACTCGGGAAAGTCCGAATGCAACTCCATTTTAACCTTATCTCCGCTGCATAAGGTTGCAATTATGCCGTAGACACTTTTTATGTCAGTAAAGTCGAGCATAATTAAACATATACAGAACATTGTAGCATAGCCTAGCAATTAATTTATGATCTGCGCTTAAATATTCTATCGTCAGTGATTAAAACAATAATAATTATACAGCCGCTGTTGTTTAGCTATCTGTGGTCCTCGTAATTTGAGAGATTGCTATTTACCTTCGCGGAGGTTACTTCCCCTTAGTAAAAGATACTGTTAGCGGAAGTAACCACTATGGACGACCTCGTTTAAATGCAAAATGCATTGCCTTTTAAGCAAATAAAGCAAAATAAGTATTGAGCCAGAAGGAAATACTCGTTTTAAATGAAAGAATGTTTAGTTTATTCATCTGCCATTGCCAATTGCTCACTTGGAATAATGCTTACACATGCCTACACACATGTACAGCGCATTTCTACGAGTACAAGGTAAACATACTGTGTATTCATTTCGTGCATGCACATTTAATCAAACAATGAAATAGATAGTAAAAGCGCCTTTCGGTCAAATTATGATTAAACGTCTCTTGGCAAGATAGTGGATTTTTAAAATTTGTTTATGCAATTTTAATTGCAAAATGTCTTTTCTTTTTACGACCGTTCAGAATACGATTATGCGAACATTCTGTTTGTACTTGTTCTTTTTCGTAATACTGCATTTAAACGTCAGAGCAAGTTCAAACGGAAAAATCATTTAATTGATCTGTTCTGAATTTTCGAATTTCATAGCACACAAGAAAACTACCTATTTCGCTTATTTCAAGCACATTTTCTATATGTGTTTACGCTGTATATTTGGTTTACTTGTGTAAACCTTTCTATCGCTGTCGATATTACACATTTAAATTTCTATTTGCATTATACCGAATGCCTTCGAAAACATAACAATTGTATGAAAGACTTTGGCATTGAAAACATTTCCAATTCCTCACAATAATAACACAGAAAATTGCATTGTAAACGGTTGTATACTCCATAGCAACATACTTAACGTAAATGTTGCACATATAAAACATAGTTTTGAAATATGTCTTGGTCTAAAACAAACTTTGGTTACATCACCACTTACATCCCTGGTTGAACTGGTCAGTACTTTATAACTTTCCTCCCATTTTCAACTGGTCAGTACTTTATAACTCTCCCATTTTCAAATTTCTATCTAAAAACTTCATTTGATGCAAATGATGTTTGATTAACAGAACAAATCTCATGCAGTTGTTGTGTGTGACATTCGCGCTTTCCTAAATAACTTCCTGAAAAATTAAATCGCAGATTTACCCTTGTTTGTCACATTGTAGTAATGCTATTAGAATGCAAGAGTTTAAAGTTCATCGTAAGTTTGTGTGTGTTTGTGTGTATGTGTGTCAAGTTTGAAGGACCACACAAGGTGATGGTGGATTTTTGAAAATGGTTGTTATAGCAACTGTTGTACCATTAGCAGATTCTGGAATCAAGTTGTCATGGACGCTGCACTCATTATCTTCACTTCCCTGTAAAAGATAAACATAAATATGATGTTACATAAATGATTTCAATTACTGAATCCGAAAAGCAGTGCATATATATTGTATATCTAAGTTAAATATCAGAGTTTAACAATCAAAACACATTATATTATATAACGTTTTCTTTAATGATGAAAGTAACAAATAATCTCTGAATGCTGGATATGATTTCTTGTCTCGCTTACAATCGCTAAAAATTTGATATTTTTTCGCTCAAACTAAGTAAAAATTCCGCAGAAATGTAAATGAAATAATCTTTGAAATATATTGTGAATCACAATCAAAAATTTAATGAATTGTAGAGAAATAGGTGCACCAACAAAATTCGTCCTTTTAGGCTGAACCACACAGCCAATTGTCTTTAGTGAGAATGCACAAAGAAATATGCAAACATAAATCAGCAAAAATAGCAAAATATACATTTACTTAAGGATACAGGAAATCGTATGTAATGTATTTTATTAGAAGTGGTATTGAAAAGCACATGGACATGCCGAACTAGAAATTTAAAGACGTAAATATATCATATTTGAAATTACGGGAAGTATCCACGTTACGGAAAACCAAATAAACACTAAAATATTATCATAAAATATTCAATCGTGTGAAAGTCGGGACTGTTTGTCAAAAACACAATCCGCCTTTTAAACTTGCCAGAAAACGCATCAATACACTTCGGTTATATCCTTTACACTTCTCGCAAGTAATAACGGTTTCTACGTGCGCGACGCGAAGTTTGGTCAAAATAAATGAATTATGAATGATTTCTTTTTACGAAATAACTTTAAAAGAACGAGAATTTGAATTTTATGGGTACCGTCTTGTCATAAAACTATTTAATTAGTGACCTAGGTCCGAGTCTGATTTTAAATATGCCCCCAAAAATTTGTATTTTGGGAAGTGGAGAAAGAAGTTTTGAGTGACAAGAAAAATTGTTTCAATAATTTAAGGCTTCAGTAAGTTTAACCAGCGGTTGAAGTTTTTGAACAACAGGCCCTAAAATTATGATACTGAAATCGAAAACCATTCTCAGACTGCTCAATTTCAATCAAATTGAGGTGTAAGACCTGTAAATAGACTCCCCTATATAAACTTTAGTAAACATTACATGTTTCAAGAGGCTGGCAATCATAGCTGGTACCATTTGATAAAGGGTTAACTTACATTATTTTGAAGCTAAGTGTTTCTACTGTTCAAGAAAAGTAGGGGTCATTTATCACTTAACAGAGATTTAACACCTTGAAACCGGTGGTCTGTTTTTTTTTCACTTCTGTGTGAACTTCAAAACTGTTTTACATATGCCGTCATAAAACCAGGGCCTTTTTTCATATACTGCATTTCCAAACATAAATTTGCTATCAATGTGCCAGTAAATCATGTCATTTACTAAACATGTTCATTTCAGGCCATACTAACCATTTAATGCCCCCAAATGGCCACAAAATTGGGGCTTATTAGTGTCAGCCATTGCCTAGCCCGAGTAGGAACATCCGGTGGACTATTAACAAGTAAATAGCCTTGATTTCTAAAATCTGAGATAAGTGTCGAATAACAGCTTTATAATCTTTGATCCCGATCAATTTTTGCTTTTACGTTGCCTTCTATTGTTTTAATCTGAGTATGCTTTAAATGTACACCGTTTGAGAATTTGCGCAGACAAGTTTTTTATGTTTATATTATGTGCGGTACGATTTACCAAAAAAACAACAAACCTAACAACAACAACAACACTCCATTCAAATCTACACGGATTTACTACTACAAACCTCTTAAACTGTATCTTAATCAGTTAATCAACTCAACTAGAGGTTTAAAAAGATCGCTTTTATTAACTGCAGGATAAGACACACACAGCTTACAATAACTGCTTGTTCCTGAAAATATATGCCCCTTGTCGCGTTTTCATCAATAGGCTGAAGACTGTTAATTACTATAGCCTTTTTGAATATTTGAACAATTTCATATCACGTTCTTCAGTTCAGGTGTTTCGGTGTTATTTCAGATTTGTTGATTAAATTTGGGGTAGTTTTTATAAAATTTGGGTAGTTTGAGTAGATTTGGATACTAAAAAGAAAAAGAAGAAAGGTGTATTAAAAACACAACATTACACGTGATTTTATGTAATTCATTCAAATAATTAATCCTTAAATAAAATAAATGATTTGTTCATAAGCGCATAATAGCGATGGTTGCATTATTAATGAGCTAACAAATTTAACAGAAAAGGAAGCTCAGAAAGATATATACAGATGCTATATTATATATGTTAACATGAATGAGCTTTGTAAATTTCTGTCAATTAAACCAAATTGTGAACTACTTTTTGCGACATGGTGCTAGAAATAAGAATATTGATTCCTCTTTTCAGGTGCAAACCTATCCGAATGATAACATGTTCAAAGGAAGAAAACGAATTACAATTCAAGACCAGTGTTTGTTTGGTTTTCGTGCATTAACAATTACAAGTACCTCAGTGGACGAGGGTTCGTCACTAAATGTGCAGTGTCTGCACGTTTTCCAACTTAGCAGGCAGTGTTTGTGCTTTTGGGGTTCGGAGGAAACAATGGTGAAATCGAACACTTTTGGTTTAGAAGGACTCGGACTTGGTGTTTCAGAACGGCTTATATCACCAGTGCCTACAACAGTACAGTGATTGCAACGATTACATACACACAGAAAACCCGCAACAAAATTGATTAGTGTTATGCAATTTGCAACAGAGCTGAAAAATGCGAAGCAAGCAATAATGTAAGCTTCTTGCATTTTGTTTATGAGAATTGTGGTAGTATTGTGGTTTGCAGCAAACGAAGACATATATTTATTGTAAACAAAATCATTTATGAACGAAAGAAGAAAAAGATATTTTTTCTACTAGTACTACGAAATGGAGAGTGAACTTGATTTTGAATGTACTAAATGTGATACATGTGAAATAAGAAAGACGAAGGGCATTAACATAAAAGGGATGTTCAAAAAATAATTGAGCTTACAAGTTTATGTTCGCTTATTATGATGATTCATGACTAGATGTATAAAAACCTGACATCAACAATATTTTCTGGAATTCATAAAACATTTATTGCATTTTTGCACCGATGTTTACCGCACGAAGTCAAAGATGCAAAATATCATTCAACACCAAATTTTCAGATAAAATCCAGACATTTATACAAAAAAGAAGAGACAGCTAGCGTAGCTGTCCGAATTTTATTATTTCAGACTGAATGAAGCGATTGATGTTCTATGACGTACGCATAAACATGGCAAAAATAACAACTGTCAATGGTATTGAATTTGACATTTTGTTTAAAAACACTGTATCTCAGTTGTTACTGTATGTTATTTTTCAAAGCGGAAGGGTGTCATTATATGTTTTGTCCAAGAGCATGAACTTAGAATGTGTACCGAATTTCATAGAACGTGTAGTGAGGCGAGAGGGAGACCTTTACATAACCACCTGATTAGCTGCTTTATTTTTCGAGCATCCCTTGTTAATTTCATGTCACTAACAACAAACTGTAAAAACAATATACGTCTTTAGTGACCAGATACAACAAAACACTTATAACAATTGAAGATTAGTCTTTTTTGGAAGGGCTAATTGTCGTCCTTCAATTGGGCAAGACACCGGAAAAAGATTACAGCGATGATATTTTTAGACATTTTTGTTGTTAGATCGACTACTTTTGGAAAACAAACTAACAATGATCAGTTATTTTCGCATAAAAATATGTGATTTGTTACAAATTTTGTCTTATATAATTTTATTTTAACCCCGTGAAGCATAATATGCAATGTCGTATGCTCAACCCGATGACGTCATTCTAAGGATTGACATCAGATTTAAGAAGGCACTTTTTCCATTGAAGTGCCCCAAATTATGAAAATGATCTCAGATTAGTATTTCTGCAATACAGCAATACAAGACAAAGTTAAATTTATCTTATTTTTTTCTTTAACTAAAATGAACAAAAAAGGTTTGAAAATGGTTCCTATTTCAATTTGTCTGAAATATCAGTGTGATTCACGGCGTATTACTTCAAGGTCTCGGTAAATTCGATAAGCTTTCAATATTTGTCCTACACGAGTGTTAAATGCTATATGTTTGTTTACTGAACTGATCTAAATTGTTGTAGTATAGTGTAAAATATTTTAACAACAAATATTTTATATATTTTTGTATGATGCACAACGAATTTCAAATTCTGAAATAATAGTGCCAATGTGATGCACAGCAATTGCTAGTGTACTGCACACATAACCGCACCCCTTTTTCTATTTAAAATTGATGGAGATCAAATAACAACAATCTATTTAATGAAATAAACATAATAATATGTTTAAATTATTTTACAAAGAAACAGTTATATACTGAGCCAAAATGAAAAGTTGACAAAAGAAACACGGAACACTTATATAACATCAATGATGCCCGTGAATGTAAAGATCTGGATGAATTTGATCACCAATATGTGTATGTTAAATCAGAAGTTGTCGGTTCAGTATCTATCGGTTTAAAAGAAGAAAAAAGGAAAACATTTATGTTGTTGTGGCAAATTGAGCATTGGATTTTGTTCTTTCTTGAACTAAAAGGGACGATTATTTGCAAAAAGGATATTTAAGTAACTGTATCTTATTTCCTGGCATCATTGAACTTATACGAATGAGTCTTTCCTTCTGTACACGCCATGAACTATTAAATTTGACAGTCGCATAATATGTTTGAGACTTTTATGTAACAGTATATCGATCTCATCATTATTTAGGAACCTTGACCTGGGTGAAAAAAACAACATATTTTTGCTTTATTTAATTTTCAGATATGTGCAAATAGTATTAAAGATAAAATAGAGCATCACTGAACAAAATTTTTGAATTTAAAAACTGGTAAGTATTCATTTATATTCGGTATACAAAAAGCAGAAAAAAACAATTTTATGGCGGTTCAGTGTGCTTTTCGAAATGTAAAAAGTAACATTTTGAACAAAACCGCAGATACTCATGAAAATAGTACAAAACAGAACGACCTCATAATTATTAGAATCGAAATTAATTCATAGGGGTTAATATCAAAAGGATTTTTTATTTGGATAGACTGTCAAATGTCGGTTTTCACATAACTGTCTGAACAATTAGCCCATACTTTTACTTACCTGTTTCCACACTTGCTTTGATATTATTTTGCACAACCTTTGCTGGAGACCATTTAATGTCTACACTTGTTACAGGAATATCCAGTGTACAAGGAGGGATTGCCCTGGCGTGTCCGTTGCGGGTGTTATTGACCAGGTTAATAGTGTTTGATGTGACCTTGGTGTTATTGGTGTTGTTGCTGTTGTTGGTGTTGTTGGTATTGTTAGTGTTGCCATTGTCTTTTGATGAAGGATATCTGGAATGATTTTCTGCGTCATTATTGTTGTTTCCCGAAGAATTGTGACCGGTGAGTTTCTTTTTCTTTAGCAAACGAACAAAACCTCGACTCCAAATAGAATGTTTTGTTTCGGTTTCAGGTGCTTGATTCCATGGTAATGATTTACATGTTGAATTCTGAAAAATATATGTCAAGTATTAATTATGTTTTCACATGCATCAAAGCTTATACAATTATTTTTGGTAACTAATGTAATTTTAGTGCAGTATTTTAAATCATGATTGCGTTTATAATCACATGGACAGCTTCTAGTGATCAGATTTAATGCTTTCTGACTTCAGTCGCTCTGTTCTGAGTGGGGAACAAGTTCATTGTAAAGAGGTATTTCAAATGAGGATCAGAGTCCAAGCGTCAGAATAGGACGGTCAGACTATAACCTTCGTGCGGAATGCCTCAATTTAGTAAATTTAGTAAGTACGCTTATGCATTAACAAAACAGTGCGGTAAGTGGTTAGCACAATTGATCAGAGAACCTGTATTTTAGGAAAAGAAGTATAGTTATCGGTCCGAGAACCATACCTCTTGACGAAACAAGCGTTATCGCTGAAAATTAATATATAAGTGAGTTGGTTTTATTCAAGAGCAGTTTGTTTAATATTTTAATATGTGAATCATTTCTAAGAGTTAAGCACAATATGCACTTTGCTCCTTAACGGCTAATTATGACAGAAACAAGCTAAATTACTATTTGTGAAATATATTAGGTTTAGCTATTGTAACTAAATAAAACTGTTAAACTATTTTGAAGTAAAGTTTAAACATATGTGCTGATATATTTATGAATAAGCTTATATATATGTTTATACCTCACGTGTTTAAACCGAGAAAACATCACACACATGCCTTCCAGAAAAGATATATACAATGAATAAGCATAATAATTATAATATTTCAATGGACTAGTTTTACAGTACCCTGTATAGCTAAAACCCACACGGAAGCAAGCTCAAAACTTTATATATCTAAGAATAAAAGTAAGACGACAACATGCTTCTGAAAATTTCTGTAAGTTTTTTTTCCAACTAGCGCAAACATTAAGTAGACTGAAAAAAATTGAGTCTACTTTTCATGCACACGGCAAGCAGCAAGCAATATAATTCAGATGAATATATATATATAGCACAAAAATTAAAACAAGCATTTAAGAAATTTCAAAATATATCAATAATGTTCCTTTTCTAGAAGGCAAAATGTAAATAATAATGCATGAAAGAAGAAACAAAGTGCATATTGTACAACATTTCAGGGAGTACTTAAAGAAAATCGTAAAATTTTCAAATTCAATGTCTGGCAGTAAAAGTCTATGAAGCACTGACTGTTTATCGCTTTATTGCTGTTTCGATGTTTGATTGCGAATTTCAGATATACGTTACATTCATATAAAAAGATAGATAATATACTTAAGGACTTTGAAAACGCACCCTTGGGATAAGTGTATATAAACATAGAAGACGCCTTTTATATCAAACATATTATATAGCTGTGTAAAGTACAACTCATTGCCGTCATTTTGATACCAAAATATTTAAAATTGGTTCATTGATAATAAAAATATCGCGTGTTCAAGACAGTAACCCTGAAATCAAAAGTAACACTTTAGCCAATACAAGCGTTCGTTTTCAATGATATGCCTTTAATTGTAATGCAAGCTCTATAGGCGTGAAGTGTTACTTTTGATTTTAGGGTTACTGTCTTTAACTCGCAATATCTTTTGTATAAATAGACCAATCTTAAATATTTTACTATCAAACTGACGGCAATGAATTGTACTTTACAAAGGTATGTGAAACATTTCATTTCAAAGGCCTTTTCCAAGTTAAAATACACTTATCCCAAGGGTGCGTTTTCAAAGTCCTTAAGTATATTTTGAATAAATAAATAAATTAAATTTAATATGCGGTCCAGCTGTACAAAATGAAGTGATTCAGAATCTTGAACTCAGATTCAAATCTCGTAGTTTTCAAAGCAACATACATGTCGTGATAATTTATATTCACCTTTTACGCATGTTACAATTCTTTCATGATGTCATAATAATTATTCAAGTAGCACCAACACAAAAAAAAAAAAACAGAATAAAAATATCATCAGTAAATGTAAAAAAGTTCATGAATATTTTGAGGAAAAGACAGGAGTTAGTTGACACAGCAGAAACATTAGCTATACAGGGCACAGAATCTCGCTGAGATGTCATTGAAATATCTCCAACGATTTTAGAAAAGAAATATCTCGTTAATAAATTCATACATTTCAGTCCATTAAAATATTACAAGTTACCTTGTTTTTGTGAAGGAGTGGGGGTTAAGTTAAACTCGGAGATGATGAAACTAGTGTAAAATTGAAACAAGGTTTATAAAAGCAGAATAAACGCAAAGATGTATATGCTGGCAATCGTGACCTGCAAAATTATTGCTTGATTGTTACAAAAGGTCATTGTTACCGCGTTTAGTGTCAAAATCGTGATAAGTTTATTGTGTATATATCAATAGTTAGCACAATCTTATTGATTACATTTAATAAACAAAATAATAACATATGTAAATAAAAAGACACGTACTCGTATACCGATAAAAGCTTTTGAGAAAATTCTAGTGAAGTATTTAGCGATTTTAAAATATATTTGGGTGCTTTACATTGAAATCGGGCTTTATGACAATCTGCTACATTTATATTCTATCAAACTCAAACTAATTAAATCTGATTTTGGGAGCATACACTTTAAGTTCTGCTTATTTGTTTTGTTTGGCAAAAATTGGAGGGTTTTTAAACACTTATCTCCTATCTTTCTTCATTTTGACGTCATTTAGCCCGTTGTTGGGACACTGATATATTGCCAAACCTAAGTTGTTAACATTTCTTTTTGCTTATATTACCTGTACTTTCTTGGTACTATTGTGAGTGATTGTTGAATCGGAGATCATCCTATTTTTGTCGTTCATCTGAGGTTTATGTACTTTGCCGTCATTCTGGTCGTCGCCTTAGAGAGAAAAAAATCAAATAAGACATGCCGTATTTTGAACAGTTTTGTACAATTTTTGACCTTCTTAGGCTGGTGAAAGTTTACACGAAATACCAATGATTCTAGCTGAAAATACGCATAACTTAATACTCGTTTCAAATAAGATGCACAGACCTAAAACATCGGAAAGCATACCAAGTTATGATACATATATCCTTCTCTTAGCTATGCCATGGTCGTCCTGTCATTACATCATTGCTTTATTTATGTTTCCAGTAACTGCCAGACAGTTTTTGTGTACTAGATAGCCATCATGGAAATTAATTATGTTCTTAACCTGCTATTGTTAAATAGCTGAAAAATCCTAACAAACCTGCGTGCAACACCACTAAACAGTTTTTAGGTGTTGATAAATACTTAGTGCACTCGCATTTTGAATATAATAGCTGTCCCCTAACCCCTAACCCTTACAAATTGGATGAGAAGATGTATTAATTATTATCGAAACAGTTAAAAGAAAACAGAAACGTACTGCTGTTTTCCATTGGAAATATTTTAGATTTGCTTGCATTTACGGCTTTGTCGACTTGACCATCACTTCCACATTCGGAACCCGAACTCATCAATCCGTCATGACCCCGAATATCGTCTCTACAACAAAAAGGTGAGAATCCGGTGAGTATTTGTGATAAATCTGACTTGTTATTCTGAATGTTACGTATAATTTGTACGATGGGTGGGTTGGAGTTATTTCACCAAGACTTGTACTTGTTTTGTGATACGAGAACCTGTTGGGGCAAGCTAGAGGTTGGTGCACCCTAGGACCTGGTTTAAACCCCCAGTGGCAAATTGTTTTGCCACTGACCATTCCAAGGCGGTAACCCCTCGGGTTCTCACTTTCGTTTATGGCATCCATATCCATTAGAAAGGTATTATGAAACAGATGGAAAGGTAACTTTCAAAAGTTCCAAACAAAACATATGAATATAATGCAGGTTCAGCTTGATCGACTCCGTTCATAGACAGTCATAGGAATGCATAATAAAGCTCATTCCGTCTAACCCGGAACACAACTTAATATTTCTACAAGTACTCAGTACACATTCTCTTCTGTTTCAAACAATCTGACAGTGGTCGAGTTATTTATCTTCTGCACGAACAGCTCCACATTGTCCACTAATAACAGAATGGTTGTGCGTAAAACTATTCGGGTTTCTTAACAGAATATGATATTAAATATTAATCATGCACATCACATATATAGATTGTAAGCTCACATTTAAAAGTCGGAAATAAACATCCTGGTGATTGCACAATTTCCAAAACTTAAAACAATGAGCTCTGGTCTCAGAAAGGTCATCGAGTACCCATCGTTTTGCTTGACAATGCTATTAGGTTCTTATTTTTATGTTTGTGAGCTTTTCCATGCAACATATGTTAGTCGGGTTGATAGGAAGGTTGGAGTTAATTTACCAAGACAACTTGTACTTGTTTGTTCATATAAGAACCCTTTGGGGCAAGTGTGAGGTTAGTGCAACCTAGAACTTGGTTTAAACCCCCAGTGGAAAATTGATTTTTCACTGACCATTTCAAGGGGTAACACCACCAGAGCCCAAGGTTATAAAACTGAGCATGGAAACCAGTCTCAAATCTCAAGCATCTGATTGGCTGAAATGGCGACTGGTTTCCATGCTCAGTTTTATAACCTTCAGGCCAGTTCTTATTTTCGTTAATTGTTTGTGGTGTCTACTATGACATTGATACTTTTATTACTCTTATATTGTTTATGCTCTCTTTTCCTCTTTGCTTTATTACTCTCATATTGTTTATGCTCTCTTTTCCTCTTTGCTTTATTACTCTCATATTGTTTATGCTCTCTTTTCCTCTTTGCTTTATTACTCTCATATTGTTTATGCGCTCTTTTCCTCTTTGCTTTATTACACTCATATTGTTTATGCTCTCTTTTCCTCTTTGCTTTATTACTCTCATATTGTTTATGCTCTCTTTTCCTCTTTGCTTTATTACTCTCATATTGTTTATGCTCTCTTTTCCTCTTTGCTTTATTACTCTCATATTGTTTATGCGCTCTTTTCCTCTTTGCTTTATTACTCTCATATTGTTTATGCGCTCTTTTCCTCTTTGCTTTATTACTCTCATATTGTTTATGCTCTCTTTTCCTCTTTGCTTTATTACTCTCATATTGTTTATGCTCTCTTTTCCTCTTTGCTTTATTACTCTCATATTGTTTATGCTCTCTTTTCCACTTTGCTTTATTACTCTCATATTGTTTATGCTCTCTTTTCCTCTGCTTTTTGGCTGAATGGGACGGCTGTGATTTAGTATATACGGCTAAGTGTATACGATATCAAGGGATAATCGAACTTAATATTCTGAAGAATTTTAACCAATGTTTCTTGTATTCCAGCCTTTTTCGTCTGTCTGTTTTAACTCCGGATACTCTGGTCTCAGAGATGTCATCGAGTATCTACCAAGTTTGGTTGTGGAATCGAAGATTAGTTCGGTCATGAGATTCTCTTCGTTTGTTTTTGTTTCTGTATGCTTAGTATACATCTTAGAGGTGTAGATGGATAGATTGGAGTCACTTGTCTATGTTTATTTTTATGAAAGCCTGGTAGGGTATGTTTTAGGCTGGTCTTGTTCGAACCTCCAGTGGCAAATATGTTTTGCAACCGACCACAAATTCTAGAATGAGTCACGTGACTAAATTGGGCTTATCGACTTCTCGATGAGTGTAGACCTTGATCGAGTTGCGGGCTTATATGGTCCTAGATACATTCAGTATGCTTATCTGACTGTATGGCGAACAGTGTGAACCACGTTCAGACAATTGCGGATTAGGTACTCTGGATCAACACTGGTCGCATATTTCATTAGCCCCAAGGTTTTGAGTTTTGTTTCTGATATGTGTTGTTACGCAAATAAACGTTTTCTTGAAAAAATGATTTCCAAATGTTCTCGATATAATTATTTAAATTCTAACCTTTACAACGCGTTAATATCGTTTTTAATAAAATATTTATGCCTGTGGGTACATCCTTATATGGAAATAGTGCAAAAATGACTGTTGATCAAATCTTCTTAAAACATCGTTAAAAAGTTTCACTTTGAGGTTTCAGTTATACTACGAAGACATCTAAAATCTATTTGCATCAATTATTGTAATATCCGAACTTAACGATCATATTCGTTCTAAATAGAGTTATTTTCATAATTCTTTAAAATAAAATAACATTCTCCTTACCGTCCATGCTTCTCTGGAATAAATGAAACTATTCCATCTTTGTATGCTTTTGTTGTTTTGTGGTGATGTTTCAAGTTTTTCTTCCTCCGTGAATGCAGTTTATACTGAAAACAATGAACAGTGGGAGTTTGTGTTGAAATGGATGATGGTGACGGTGTGTTGGGTGATGTCACTAAAGCGTCAAAATCTGAGGTATAATTTTCAAAATCATCACTATGAAAACTTTCAACCCGTGCAATTGGAGTTTTAAACATTTGGCGAATTGGTGTACTAGGCATAACGAAACGCACAGAAGGCGTGCTACCATGCCGAGATGACAAGGAAGTCGCCCCTGGTCCTATTAACGAATCTCCAGGACTTTCTTTTGGAGTCAAACCTAATCCTATATCTAATGGAGATAGTAAAGTAGGTGCAGAAAAACTTTCAAAGTCGTCTGACGTAACACTGTCTTTCAAACGTCTCCTATTTAATAAAACATTCTCCTGTGAAGAATTATGGTCACTGCTGTCTACATAACAAATATCATCCTGCATTAGAATCTTGTCTTCCAATGAAATCTTTTCTCGTTTAGAATACAAGTCCGCGACAAGATGTGCAGGTCCACGCATATAATCATAAAGATCAACATGTTCTTTGTGTACATCCCGATGCTCCGAAATCTCCAAACCATCGTGATTTGCATAATGTTCCGACCGACACAGATCTGAAACTGATACAGATATTTCATTACATATCCCTGCTCGTTCATCTCTAGGTTTTAGACTAACCGCGCCTAATAACTCCACTGAGCTATGGATAGATTCCTGGTTTCTAAGGTTAACAGTTAAGGAATCTGACATTACGACTCTTTTTTCACTGTCTGTTTGCGGTATCTCACAACTCATACGACGTTCTAGTTTCTCATCATCCGAAAGATTAACAGTTGTATTCGGTTGCATAGATTCAATAATTATCTCGGGTGAGGCCGCAATGTGTCTTCCGGAAGCGTCTTCAGTTTGTGGAACAAGTAAATTACACGGATTATTTCTACTTACATGACCATTTACTTTACTCCTAAGCACTATTTGTTTTGGTCTAACTATTGAGCGAATATCTGCATGTGCAATTTTACTTTCCACAGTTTGTTCTCGATGATCACCGGATGCTACAGAAATTTTAGATCCATGCAGTGACAACATTTCTTGAGAACCATCACTATAATCTTCTTGTAAATTAGTTGTTGAGCAAGGATTAGAACTATCAGATTGAACGCTATCTCCACCGTCAGTTTGGTCACTGCCAAACCTGGTTCGCCTGAATTTCCTTGAGTAGGAGGTATGAGGTCCGAGTGTTGACTTTCTTAATAATCCTTTTGGAGGATCACTTGGATAACACTCTTTTAATCCTTTTAAGTTTGCAGGTCTTTTAACTGCTGATATAGGACTTTGTTTTGGCGTATCTATCTTAATTTCAGGATTGTTTGCATTTTTGGGGCTAGCTGGGCTATTCGGTCCTGAACCAGGAGTATCTGGCCGATTGCGGCGACGTGATGACGAACGCCGAAAACTTCCAGTACGGCTTGGAGGATCGGCTGACTGAGCCCCCTTTCGCGTTCTCCGCCGAGAAGAATTTCTCCTTAAGAGTTGCGCAACCTGTGTTGAAGCTGTGGTAGGTGATAATAGACCATGGGGATCATGACCTCCAGCTGCTCCGGAATCGGCTTCGCCTTTAGATCCATCCTATAATGTAAGGTTATAAAAAGTCAAACGTGAATTTTTTATTAAAGCTCTCATTTTAAAAATACTAAGTAATGTTTTCAAAATAGATAAATAATTTTTTTTATTGACTGTTCCAATGGCTTTTATTCAAAACGTAAAGAGTACGAAAATTTAAGACGAAATTGTTTACTAACAGCTGGAGGTACAGGAGTCAGCGGTGGCATAGGTGATCGTCGACGTCTAGACTTTCTTCTGTCACCACCAAGCCAAGTAGGAGCACTGCATAGAGCCATTAGATCAAAGTTTGTGCTGTTGTGGGACTGAACGACCTTGTGTTCAACTTCCCCGTCCGACGGAATCTCGATGTCTGGACACAAGATTGCTGGCGTTGCTGTAAATTAAGTATTTCTTTAAAATACCGACTAGATATATACATGTTTATGTCATAACATCATTATATAGAAATTGTTGTAACTTAATAATTTTTAACAACATTTCTTCCCGTAACGAACTTTATGATGTTTGGTTTTAAAATTCTCTATATTGCTAAAACAAGACAAACCTATGTTCAGAATATATACAGAAGTTAAGGTAAAATCTGTTTGCCTCGTTAGAGATTCATGTTAAAAATGAGCACCAGTAAGAAACAAAAATGGAAATCTGAGGTGCTTTCACACATCACTAAAGCTAAGTGTTGAAGGGTTCTGGGTGTGCGAGATTTACTAATTACCGTGCTTCCACATGTTCAAAGGTTTCGTGCAGGCAGCAGAAATGGACAATATTCGAGAAAAAGTTTTTACTTAAAATGTTATCTCTTGTTTCATATAGCTGTAACTGTGACATCGTGTTTCGTTTAATATTTGCTGTATTAACATTTAAATGTCGCCTTAAGCGCATCGTTTACATTTAAAGTTCCTTGAAATATCCACATCCTACTCCGCTGTTCATATCACAGATGCGTTTCTAAACGGCGCTTACTATATCTGTTCCGTAAAAAACACCGTCAAATGATATTGCTTCTACTCGCACCGTCACGGCGACAGCGCCTAGCCATGCAATTCCGACAAAGCTACCGACTGAGCTAGCCGGAATTAATGTACCTGATTTCAATTCTAGTCATCTGTGAATCAGCCATTTACAATGAGCCATCGACAGAAGAAAAAAAACCTAAAGATATCACAGGTGCTTAGTTTTCAAAATATAAAGCACTAAAGCGGACGTTGGCGTGCGTGTTACTGCTGGCGAATCTTCCAAATTTAGGAGGCATTTTCAACTCAATACTTTTAACTTATTTGGAATAAGCATTTTGGAATGTTTAAAGGGAAAATAATGCTAAAAAAGGAGCATAGAGTAACTGTGACCATTCCACGCCTGTGAAAAAGTTAAAACATCACATTTTTGACAAAACCACTAAGCTACAGTTTTGTTCCATGCAATGTCTGGCTTCGACAAGGTTATACCTTTTACCAGCTCTTCCCAAACATGATACGGGCCACATACTGGCTCGGGACTTTCTAGATATGTATCGTTACTTTGGGGCTGGGGTTTTTCCTTTATATGATTTGGTATGGTACTCCTTACATTTATTGCTGTAAATTAAAAGTCCTTCATAAACAAAGAATAAATTAATGTTCTTAAAATAACAAAAAATGCAACCGGCATACAACAAAAAAGTAAATTGATAACATTTATAAAATATTGTTCGAAAGTTCGAATGCATTATAGTCAAATAAAAAAATAGAAGTAAATAAACAAATAAATTCGAATCTTAATGCATATTATACTCACATAAAACTGAATCAGACTAAACTAATTGTTTTTGAGCTTTTGTTAGATCTAATACGAGTGCAATGCAGCAGAAACTGTTCCAAGATATACTATTTGCATAGATTGTTGCTATTTCAGACATGGGCTGAAAATTATAAAACCGAGATTGGAAACCAGTCTTAAATCTCAAGCATCTGATTGGCTGAAATGGTGACAAGTCGCAATTTCAGCCAATCAGATGCTCGAGATTTGAGACTGGTTTCCATTCTCAATTTTATAACATCGAGACCATTTGTGTATATCTACAAGAATATGAACCTGTGCAATTGTAGGATGCTTAGCACTACTCATCTACGAAAGAGAAAGGAAATGTAAATGATTTTAAGCAAATCAAAACATTATTATTTGAACATAATAACACTTATATATGCAGTATTTAAGAAAATCCTATATATGTATAAGTTTATTCTACAAAACATAAAATTACCTAGTTTTGTTTTGTTTTCCTTTTTGGCAGCGGATCTGTGGTGATGCTTTTTTCGAACCTTTTCTTTTTTCACTTCTTGCTTTTGTGTGAAGTCCATGTCAAACATCCCTAAAAAGTACAAATGATCATGGATTATAATAAACTTCAACATTGCATATGATATTATAAGTGTATCCAACAATTGGAAACTAACATACCTTTTCATCTATTTAAATATAAGTGGCAACTTTAGTAAAATTAGAGACGCTTTTAGTCACAGCCTAGCTTGCGCTTCCGTAAACCTTCCTAGCTTGCGCTTCCGTAAACCTGAACATAGTCTACGCTTTTTGTTTTCCAGCACTCCTACCACCAACAAAACAAACAAACATAAAACCCACACAAAAACGATGATTTTACCTGTTACTGTTTTCATCCAAAATATAAAACATAGGACAATTTACCTTTTTCAGATCTCTTTATATCTAGAAGCATGTTAAACATTGCAGAGAAATCATCGCATTTGCTTTCAGATACTGTTTCTTCAACTTGCTCCCGTGGTGCTTCAAGCAGTTCCGCTAGTTCGTCTATTACCTGTTAATAAAAGTCATATTTTTATAACAAAATAAGTCATGCGGAAA
The DNA here is from genome assembly GCA_038501625.1 of Corbicula japonica. NCBI lineage: Eukaryota > Metazoa > Mollusca > Bivalvia > Venerida > Cyrenidae > Corbicula > Corbicula japonica. The sequence continues at coordinate 11,380,217 of JAZAYU010000008.1, forward strand.
GTAACCTGGCATCTCGGTACATTATACATTTAATTAAAAATACTTAGTTTGGAAAAAAGAATTGAAATATTCGTTCGAACGACAATTTATACTTTGGAAAGCCGGTAGATAAGCAAATTAAATATATTTTCCTTTATGTAAATATCAAGATATATTAAATTAAAGTCAATCTATTTATGAATGAAAATCACTTCCATAAATTTCATGAAAATATAAGCATATGCTATATTTCAAGTGTGTCTATTCATATTTATAAATCGGGCTAGGACTGTTGGAATCATCAAAATATGAATAGACATGTTAATATTGACAATAATAAACATTCTTGCATGAAGAGCTTATAAAACTGAGAACGTAAACCAGTCTCAAGCTTCCCCTAGGTCAGCTCTGATACTCTGTTTGAACCAATCAGATTGCTGATATCTGAGAATTGTCTCCTTTCTCAGTTTTATACTCTTGGGATGTAGTGTTGTTTAACGCAAAATAGAACTTTACCTGTAGAAAAGAAAGATACTAGAATAAGAAATCATGCTGACGTGATTATCAGGATATCACTCATTATAGATGTGGAAGCTAATGTTAAATTTATGAATTTACTTAAAAAGTATCAGAAGTAGTGTATCTTAAGATAAGGGTGCATTACGTTAGTTTGGTGCAGGAGCATCGAATCACATTCATTGTATAGAACAGGGGCGGAGACACGGCTTAGCAAACGGAGTTTTTTTTCAAATAAGATTTCAATTGTTTGATTGTATGATTGTTATTTTAATGAATCACCTTCTATAAATAAAGAGTTTATTATTATAATACAAACTGATCTGGCCCGCCGTTTTCTATTTTTCAGTTATAATAATATTATATCTAGTATGCATTGATAAATTATAATACGGAATAACTTGTTAGGTTTATGGTTAATAAGACCTTACCGCATCTAAATAAAAGTTGAGTTAAATATCGAAGATAATAGGGACTAAAACAATATATAAGCTTCGAAAGAACTTTTTCCGTTTGCGTAGCTTCGCCGCTTATTATGATATCACCAGAAAAAGAAATGCATTGGCAACAAGGCCCAATAGACTATAACAATGCATGCGCTAATTTTGAATAACTTTAAAAGTTGAGTTTTTGTTTTTTATAACTATTTTATTCCCTAGAAAGATTACCAAGTACGTTAAATATATGAATAAAAATATTAATGTAAACAAATCCACAAAACACAATTTTTGCATTATATACCGGAAACGTAAACGGGTTGTATTTCTAGACATCTTATCGGTCATTGACTGTACGGTTCAACACCGTGGCGGCGACCGTAAATTCAGAATTTACAGGTGAACGTTAATATAACGATAATTGAATTTCTTTTACGGAGATATACTAAACGGTGTTATTGATACATGTATTTGATCCAGAAAACCAGATTCACTTCCGTAATACAGGGATAAACCTAATGGGACCCAAGCACCTCCCTAGACGGATTCGATCTGGGGGATTGAACGACTTCATAAAAACTAATTTTATCACTTAATTTTTATACAGACCGAACATTTCTGTAGGCCATCATAATTATTTATTGCTATGATATAGATAATAATCATTGTCCATCTCTGCTGAGTAAGATTGATCCTGATGAACTACAACGTAATAAAGCAGACACGCAAAATCAAGCTAACTTTCTGGATCTTAATCTTTCTATTGAAAATGGATACGTAACTACTAAAATATATGATGAAAGAGATGTTTTTAATTTTAATATAGTTAATTTTCCGTTTTAAGACGGCGATGTTCCTTATGCAACATCTTACGTGGTTTATATCTCATAGCTTGTTCGCTTACTACAGCTTGCAATGATGTTAAAGATTTCAATGAACGTAATATTTGCATAATAGAAAAACTTTAAAAACAAGGTTATCACTAATTAAGGAAAACCTTTTGCAAATTTTATCGTCGATACCCAGATTTAATTCAAAAATACAGGTGCAGTTTAAAACACTATTGCAACAAGGTATTTCACAGCCAATTTTTTTATGGAGATTTAATGTATAAACTTAAGAAAATAAAAGGCAATATTAATTCTCCCGTTTATTCGTACAAACCATCTGTAAATTCAAAATGAAAGTTTACCAGAAAATGTGATATTCTACAGCGCTCTGCAGGCCTGGTGATTAACCCTTCTACAGTTGATCATTATGCTTACCTCTTTGGTTGCACGACGGTGGCAGTGGTTTAAGAGTTTATGAAGTTTTATGGGGAACTCTTTTATAAGAACTTAGAAACTCGATTTGTTACTTGTATCCCTGTCATCGTGTTCTTGCTAATTGAACTCCAGATCCTCTGGTCTCGGTAAGTACCTACTCATTTGGCTTTCTAATGTGTGCTTTTGCATGAAACATTGTTGGGTGGGTTGGAGTTTCATCAAGAAAACTTGTGTATTGATATGACAACCTGTTGGGGCAAGTGTGAGGTTGGTGCACCACAGAACCTGGTTTAAACCCCTAGTGGCATTTGTTTTTGCCCAAGGCGGGTTCTTACTTTCGTTAATTGATTGTGACGTCCTTTTTGAAACTGATTATTGTTATATGATGCTCTCTTTTCCTCTCTGCTTTTTGGCGGTGTGGGGAGAGTGTGTCTGCTGGATGTGGCAATTCCTGATATGCATATTTCACTTTTTGAGACAACTTAAATCGGTATGAAATGGCTGTACCGTTCTCCGGTAAAAAAGTTTAAACGACCAAGTTTGTTTTAGATAATTTTTTACTTTTTTTAAATCTAAAATCATTTTTTTCTTTCTCATCGTTAACAAATATTAGGATAGAGAATAAAACAGAACGATTCTTTTAAAATTTGTCTACGTGTTTAATCAATAACGTTTTGTTTAATTTTGTTTGAAATGTAAAATAAGATAAATTATCAAGAAGTAAGAGTTAGAGAAGATTTCAGAAAAAAAAATTAATTAGTCGTTTACCTTGTCATCTGGATCATATTCTAGTTCCTTAAATGCATGTTAGAAAGAAAAACACTCTAACACTCGGGTAATGTCACATTTGCGCCCATTACACAATAGTCAGCCAACATTGATGCAGTATGATTGCGGTGTAAGAACAATAACACTTAAACATACAAGTATATGAAAATTGGAAAAAACTCGAACAAGTTTTCTCGGATTCTTACAACAAACTGGAGAAACCATATTTGGAATTATCTTCTATTAAAGAACTACAAGTAAGTCAGATACCTTTTTTCGTTAGTTCATATGACAAACAAACAATTTCATTTTTCGAATTTCACATTAGTTTAATGAAAATCCCACTCATATCCTTAAAACGTGTTACATATTAAAGAAAAATATTTTTATCATAATTCTGTTAAAGCAGTAAATTTTTTTGTCGAATATACTGCATAACACTGTATCTAGGAGCTGATATAAAGCTGTCTTCATTTAAATTGTATTTAAAAGTGAATGACTATTGTATTGTGATGAAAAAGAATGTATTATTTTCCTTTAAATAAATACAGCACCAAACCATTACCTGTAACTTGGAAGCTTTGTCACGAGGAAGCGCAACAAAGGGAGTAAAAGGGATCTTGTTATGGTTGGTAACCCAGGTATGAACTTCACACTCCGTCAGTGGGAGACGCAGCTCAACAGAGGGTTCTATCAACTTGTTTAGCAGATCAGCCAGTTCTGAAAATTCACATCAGAGATAAGTAAAAATCTACATACAATTCCCATTTTTGTTTAACAATTAAATACAATTCTTCTTATATATTTTCTAAAAGGATAGTGCCTCTAGCTGGGAGCGAACCCGCACTGTCACGGCGACAGCGCCTAGCCCTACAATTCCTGCGACGCAACAAATTGAGCTAACCGGGATAACCCCAAAAAAGGTTGATCGGATAGCCCTGATATACGTAACGACCACTGCATGACATCGGTAACGGGTTATTTTACTGATAACAGTACTGACTATATTTACGGGGAGACTTTTACGGCCGCCACACGGCACAGCGCTACTGTGAATTTCAAAGGATAGTGCCTCTAGCTGGGAGCGAACCCGCACCGTCACGGCGACAGCGCCTAGCCCTACAATTCCTGCGACGCAACCAATTGAGCTAACCGGGACAACCCCAACAAAGGTTGATCGGATAGCCCTGATATACGTTACAACCACTGCATTACATCGGTAACGGGTTATTTTACTGATAACAGTACTGACTATATGTACGGGGAGACTTTTTACGGCCGCCACACTGCACAATAGCGCTACTGTGAATTTCAAAGGATAGTGCTTCTAGCTGGGACCGAACCCGCACCGTCACGGCGACAGCGCCTAGCCCTACAATTCCTGCGACGCAACCAATTGAGCTAACCGGGACAACCCCAAAAAAGGTTGATCGGATAGCCCTGATATACGTAACGACCACTGCATGACATCGGTAACGGGTTTATTACATCATTGTATTCAAAGGCGTTTTGACTGAGCCTATCATGAAATGCAAAAAACTTCCCCTGGCTTGGAAATTATTACACATGTAAAGAGTAAAAATTTTGAGATCTAACGTTTAGTGAGTAATTTTTAATTACAAATTACATTTTATTCCTTATTTGGGAGATATTAACTTTTTATTTTGTTGTTTTGTGAGATGTAAACTTACCTTTAGAGATACCAAGCATCTCGAGTTCTTTGAAGTGACTTTCGGCCAGTCCTTTCTCTATCTGGACCAAGAGCTTTTGACGACGGTACTGATCAGTGTAATGCGTAGAGAAAGGCAGTTTTCCAATCACCATTCCATACAGTATTATACCCCTTCAAAATATAATGAAACCATTTGGAATCTTTACAGTATGGTATTCCTTTTTTTTCATTGTGCTAAGGAAGCGTTTACTAAACTCCACTAGGCGGCCAGTACGTAGACAACGCTTCAAATTTGAATTGTTTCAATTTCAAAACTTGTAACAAAAACAGAAACACTGTTGAAGAGTACATTACCCATGAAAAGAAATAAAGATATGGACATTCATATATTATGATCTGATTTGATCGAATTATGGAATCTTTTTGAGGTTTCTTGCTTATCTGGTGGATTAGATCTCTAACCTCAAAGCATTCAATTTTCAATTTGAGATATGTTAAACTATCTACTTTTTCATTCTTAGAAGATACTTACAGACTCCATATATCAACCTCGGGGCCATATTTATCGTTGGTTGCTATAAGTTCTGGGGCTGCATACTCTAGTGATCCGCAATGAGTTTTCATCATTTCGCTTCTACTAAATGTGTTGCTAAGTCCAAAGTCTGAAATTATTAAAATATGAGTAAAGTTTGAGACGCTGACTAATCAAGGGAAATAAATTATTATGCTTCTTTAACTATACCATGTTGTAGTTGTTTCCCTTTCACTATATTAACTATTCAATTTGGATAATGTGGGAGAACAAACTTACCTATAATTTTGAGATTTTTGTGTTTGCTGTCCAGGAGAATATTTTCCATTTTCAAATCCCTGAAAATAGATTTAAAACGAGTGTATTATTTTAAGACGTCGATTTAATATTCTGGGAAAACTTCCTGAAAGAAGCAAAATCTTACAGGTATTGAAAAATATAAATGTGTCTAGGGAGTTTAAAATCAATCCCTCATCATGCTGATTTCAAAGCTAATAATGATGATAAATTTGCTATTTCTTAAAGACCTTATTGTTCTATAATGTAACATGGTTAGAGAAAATATGAAAATTGAAGTTTTTGTGCTCTTTCAAATTCATGGAAATAATAGATACAATAGTGATGTAATTATTGTATCGTAATATTGTTGTTAGTGTGATTTGAGTTAAATAAAGCAATGTTAAGTTCTGTTCTTACTTGGACCCATTAAAATGCTGCTCTTGGAAAATCTTGGAAATTGTTTTCTTTATGTATTTGATTTAAGGGTAGGGTTAGAAACGTTCTGTGTGATTTCATTTTAATCCAGTTGAATTTTCTTTTGTTTCTGTAATGATCCTATCCGCTTTGTTTTATACTCAGTGATACTAACATTCGTCCTAAGTCCAAAAAAGTAAAACTAAGTTTAACTTAAGCCATTCAGATGATTGAGATTTGAGACAAGTCTCCAGTTTAGTTTTATCATGTTGGGCCATATGCTCTAAAAACTTTGTGTATTTTCTTTACATAATGTTTTTTGGGGTATTCATATACATATACGCATAAAATAAACAAACAAAACAATTACAATAACACCCGTTTTAAACTTTTAATTAAGTAATGTCTTTGACTCAAAAGCAAGATGCTAATAATAATATACATATAAAATAAATATATATTTTAATGTCAATGAAAACAAATAACTTACTCATTTTATAGCTGTATTTAAACATATATCATAAACATTTCGCATATGTTTCTCATAGAGAATCGTGGAAAAAATACGCCTTCATCTAACCTCAAGTTACCTCTGGCTATCTTCTAAATGAAACTTACAGGATTCTAGGGTATACGTTTCATTTTGAACAAGTACGCCACATGTGTTTGGTTATTTTCTTCGACTAGTTTTACAGTTAAATCAACAATATTCGTCAAAAGAATTTTCAGTAAATGCTTTTTAATTTGACGGTAAGACATTCGTACTTGATAAATCCTCAGGAAGAAAAAAAACCAGTCGTCCTTAATTTATTGCTGTTTTAATCATTATTAAAACACATGTGCTCAAAGACGAGCTGCGAATATCAAATTGTTTGTAAGAAGTCGGCATCTTTTATTGCTTACAATGTTTGCTACTTAATGACTTACTAATGTGAGTTAATAGTATAAAAGCAGGTTAAAAGCATTAGTTGCATCTAAATAAAAATGTTAACTTCGTTGAAATATATAATGAAAACCTTGCAAAACTGTCCGGTACTTAGATGATTTAAGTCTCTGTTCTGGAACAAATTAATGTTGTTTATTTAGTTTAAATTTGAATTCTGTAGGCTCTCAACAATGAAAAAAGTAACTATTGAAAACGTCGATGTCTAACATTATGCGAAGATATAACACTTTGATAATGTAAATGTCAGTAACTATTGAAAACGTCGATGTCTAAGATTATGCGAAGATATAACACTTTGATAATGTAAATGTCAGTAACTATTGAAAACGTCGATGTCTAAGATTATGCGAAGATATAACACTTTGATAATGTAAATGTCAGTAACTATTGAAAACGTCGATGTCTAAGATTATGCGAAGATATAACACTTTGATAATGTAAATGTCTGTAACTATTGAAAACGTCGATGTCTAAGATTATGCGAAGATATAACACTTTGATAATGTAAATGTCTCTTTTTATTATATGTCTTTTTGGTAGATCATTTATTTTTGTGTTTATTTCAGTTCTTCACTTTAACATATTTTTGGACGTATATGGAGAATATACGAACATCACATTGAAAGTAAGATTCATTAAAATAGAGTCAAACGTTGACAAAAATAATTATCACAACCCAGGCTACCTCTGTTAGGGTCTAGCATATTTTCTTGCATTCATCATTAAAATAGACCCATACGAAATTATATATTTATCATATATAACAAGACAGAAACCTAGCTTTCAACATATAACAATCTGCTTTGCAGTTTATACGCTCTAAACATTTATAGCATTCCAAATATTAGCAACTTTAGCAAAAATTTAACTGGTTTCTAATGTTTGGCGCTGTTTTGTGTATCTGTTTAACAGGCTGAAGGATCTTTTCACCTGCCACAAAGTAATGAATGAGTTGATGTTTCAATGAAATCTGGAGACTGCAACACGGGTCACATCAGGGTAATAGTTGAGACGAAGTGAAATCCACCGACCCTTCTCACAGCAGCATCAATCATTAAGTTGATCTGTTTAAGTCATTATTTGCTGGATGAGGCTTATCATTTTCCCATTTTCCGAGGTCTTAACCTCAATAACATCGGCATGGTAACGCTATAAAAGGGGTAAGTATCTAAAATGCACAGTCGAAATATGTTAATTGCTCATCCTTAAATTAAGTACCGTGAAAAAATGTCTACCATTTATTTTTCTATTTTCTCTGATTTGTGTTGAAAATCTAGCTGACTGACTGACTGACTGAATGTTCTGTGAGAGAATACAGTGCGTTGACGATTATTTTTCAGCTTAACATTTTTGAATTTTTCAGCTTACATTAAATTCACATGAGAAAAAAACAATTTTATATGTTGGGGTGTACGATTGAATCCTAACATCAAGATTTCTGGAATCTATTTATGAACATATCATTATCACTACGCCCCCGTCGTTATAATTTAAATGGAAATCGAAACAAGCATTTAGAAACATCCTACAACCTTAAAGTTACTATATAATATTTTTATGAGCAAATTTGTAGAGAACTTCTAATGGTTTTCATGTCTTTGTGTACATTGAATAACAAATCTCCACCAAATCTCCATAAACAGGGATTAAAAAATACCAGGATTTGTGTCGCCTGCGATAGCAGGTAGATACAAGGGGTTCCGGTTGTCCGGCGTCGTCGTCGACGTCGTCCGGTATTCCTAAACTTCAACCCAACACTTCATGTTGTGAATAACCGTTTCCACAGTTGACGAGAGATTCCGAAGAGTCGGAGAAGCTTTAACTATGATGGTAATACGCTTGTTCAGTACGGATGAAATTGAAAAATGAATTATAAGGTTTCAAGTTTCTCGTATTAAAGTTCTTCCTACTGACCAGTATCAAATGTTTATTATAGCCTCCCACGGGCAAATGCGTTTAAACGAGTTAATTTGGAAGAAAATCTAGCCTTTGTTGTCGAAACGGTAATTTAAAGACTGACTTCTGAATAGTTTAATCAAACATTTCATGTGAACACGGTTATTAAGCTGTTTTAAATGAAATGCGAGGGGCAATTTAAGGTTAAACAATTTCGCTGATATGGCAAATCGAATGGTATTTGTAAGAGTTGCTTCCCATTGTCCATTAAGTTAATGATTGCGATGCCGCTATTATTTTAATAAAAGTAATCTATCTATCGCAAAAGTTAAACCTTGATAAAACAAAAGAATGCAAAACAATAAGTAGGCAAATAGTTTATCGTTGACACGATAGGAAACCTTACTGATATATGAAGTCAAATTTTTGCAACGTTTGACAATTTTCTTGTGATGTTAAATACATTTAGGATATGACTAATGTCGTATTCATCTGTTGATTTAACGCGAAACATTTCATTAACTTCGAGAATGGGTACAATAAGTAACGATTTGCCTATATAAAACCTTAACAAATACTAGATCTATATCAAAGCTAACAATGCAGTCAACTTTTCAACTTTACAATTTTCTTTGAACGGTAGCTGAGCAATAGATGCGAATGGACAAAAAAGAATATATTCACTGTATACCATTTCAATAGTGCTTATCGTGTCTTTAGAAAGTTTAAAAGCAAATTCTAATATATCCCTATAATTTATCTACCGTATAGACTCTTAACACTCGTAGCAACAAGTGCGGATTTTGGTATCTAGTTATATTATTCTTATATATCATTCAAATATTTTAAACAAATTGAAAACGTGAGTGAGCAATTCAATAGGTAGGAATTTATTATTGTTGTTAAGTTTATGATTAAGATAATTATACATTAAGAAAGTTGTTAAGTTTGCGAAAAGTTTCAGGCTCATAAATAAGGGCAGCCGTTGCCGATAATAACTTTAAATGAAAAAAAATCAAGTCACAGCCGGACTCATGCTGGTGTCGTGCAAAACAAAAGTTTCGATTCACATCATAATGTACCTCCCTTATTAGATTTAGAGTGTAACAGGGCTACCATGTAAATGTAAAAGTGTCACTATACTAATGGTGGGTGGGTTGAGGTTGATTCGCCAGAGCATCTGTGTACATGTTTTCTTTTATGAGTAGCTGGTGCGTCAGTCTGGCTTTATTGGTGCAAGATAAAGGCCTGGTTTAAACCGTCAATGGCAAATTTTTTTTGACACTGTGACTGTTTTAAGAAGGCACCCTTCTCCAATCGAAGTTGTTTTAATAACTGTTTGTGGTGTTTAACTTGTTTATACTAGTCGTATTTTAAACATGTGCCATCCAGTCCTCTTCTAATTGGCTGCGTGGAGAAGTCTATGTTTCGTGTGTGCTTGCGTTCGTTCGTGCGTGCGTGCGTGCGTGGGTCGTGTGTGTGGCTTTCCCGACATATATAATATATATAGCACAGAATAGAACTTGTTTTATGTTTATTACTTTACTTTGTTTACTTAAAACTATTCAATAAACATTTCACCAAGTCATTGTGGACCTCTTTAAATACGGTTTCTCTAAAGTACGGCTCCCGTGGATTGCTTTATAATAAATGCTCTCACAAAATTCCATCTACTACACGGGAACCATACTATAAAATATTAATTATAAATAATCACAAAAATACACAATCCTTATCAGTCGAACCGGACATGGGACAGAGAGAATTCCGTTACAGTCCTACAATAAATGGACTTTGTTCATAAATATTGCATTTCTCTCTTGTATTGAATATGTCTTTTTCCCAAGACTAATACTGATATCGTCACACGCATATACTTAACGGAAGGGAAAACACATCCTTCTACGGTTGAAACAGAAGTAGGTTATGTATCGGTTAAGAGTATCCCAACTCGATCGCCCTTCTCTTCCACTAAAATGCGTTTTGCACGAAAGTACACTGGCTTGCAGGAAATGGTCGCTGATGATTTTAAAAAAAAAATTGAGAAAAACTGTCCAGGAAAAAGTATATGACCACAAAATAGAAAACTGACTATGTAAATCAAGACCGAACGTTTAATTTCTTGATGTTTTACAGAAATTGGGGAGTTTTCGTTATAATGCTGGTGCTTACTTTTATGTTAAATCGTTTCGCAAAATTATTTATTATTTTATGTATAAATGTATAGGTTCTTTATTCGGGAAATATTTATTGTTTCAGTTATTACTCTTAAAAAAGCAGGCTTTAAACAACCACTTCTGAGTTCAGTATTACGATTACACAAGCTTTTTTATATGTTTGTTAGAAGCAGGGTCAATTAAATGATAGAACCTGTTTGAAGAATAATCTTCATGTGTGAATTATTTTTAATTAGGTTTGCAAGATGGAACTTGAGCCTTTGGTAGCTTGGAGGTTCTGATTTCTATTCTACCATCCATTGATGCTTGTAGAGAAATGCGTATTTCATTTTTGTTTATTTCTTGACCTGTCAGAATCAGTAAGTTGAAAAACAATGATGTATTAAAGGAAAAACCTACATATTAAACTTAATGTACACAATTCTCCCATGAGAAAAAGCACAATTGACCGGATGCTGTTTACAAATGAAGACAAGCAGAAATTAGTAAGGTGAGTGATTGTTCACATAGGTGGTCAAGAAGAAGCTAATGACCGGTGATTAGCACGCGTTAATTACAGTTTCAGTTTCATATGCTGGCAGATTTATGTATGGAGGCAATGAAGTGTAGATAAAAGGTCGGGGCAGCTGGGATAGTTTGACAGATAAGTTCGGCCTCAGCCGCCTTAATGGTCTGGGTTCATTCAAAACTTGATTTGTAACCGCATCCGTATTTATGCGTTAAAGTACCGCCCTTTAAAATATGACTGCAGTTGACATGCATTTTTAGAACCGTGACATATGAGGAGCAACGTGTGGTCGGTCAATGCAATATCGGTATGCTGCACGTATATATAGCTATACCATTTAGGAGTCATGCCAGTTTTGAAATGTTTCCAGCAAGCAAAGCCCTGAATGTGAGGTGAAACATAAATATATTTGATAAAAACTTATATTAGAGGCTATTTAATACATTTGGCAAACACTTGAACAAAACGAAATATAAACATGGCATGATATTTTTCTTATTGAGATATATTACCACCCGTTTGAACAACTCTTGAATTATTTCAAGTGCATCTTATGACGTCGATTCGAAATATTGTATTCTTGACATAGAAAAGCGATTTATTTTGTCATTTCGACTGCGACATCAGACAGAATATTTTTCTATGCTCTCATATATTTCTGCACTGCAATATACTTAGGTTTAGTAGATTTAAACTGTCTATCTTGGAATTTGCATTGACAAGGAATTTAGATAGCGGAAAACAAGTACGGAGACGGAAAAGTAACACAATAAATGATTAATTACGCCCACTAAATGCATATAAAGAGAATCGCACTACTGGAAGAATTGATAGAGAAATAATAGCGAGGGTATAGGTGAATGTTCAAAATTACCTAACGTCATTACCCATTTTCAAACTAATATGAGGTTGTAAAAATGATTTCATAAAGGATTATGACTTTTCACGTTGAAAAATCTAAATATTTAGCAAAAGACAGCAACAGCAAAAGCATTCAATAAAAAACAAAGGCCTTATGAGATCTTATCAAATTGTCGAACTTTCAGTCAGTTACTAGTATTTGAATTTTCATAACAAATATGTTAAATACAATGACAACATTAGAATAATAGGGCAAGTTCACCTGTAGGAATGGAAGTTTTCGGTAGATTGGCCCGAGAAACTGCGAATGATTTTTCAGTCTCTCCACTTCACAAGAAATTCGTACCGTCTCTTCATGGTCCGTTAAAAGGTAATTAAATTACACATCACTTTAATGTGAAGTTTTCAAGTATACTACTTTAAATAATAAAACATGCAAAATCATGCAACAATCATAATTTACAAGTGAAACGTTTTTACTGTATGTCAATAGGTTATTAAATTTGATCACAGTTAAATTAATGACGTTCGAATGATGATATCAATAACAATCTAGCAATTTGTAATTGGTTTAAGATAAGACGATTCAGACAGCTAGAAAACATAAAATGAAAGCAAATGTTCATAATGGCATTCATATTTGTCGTCTATAATAAAAGCAATCTCTGGGGATAGATGAAAGAAAAGAACAGAAGATAAGGTGATAGCATTACACCTGCATCAATAACGTGCCCATTTACACGAAGCGATTGACGAACAGAATTGCGACGTTTAAAAAAAAAATCAATAATAATCATTTTAGAATTGTTTATAAAATTAGCAACGCTACGAATAGTCGAAGACACGACAATCATTGCATTAGTTGCTATTGCAATGATTGTAGTACAACAACAACTCAATAATAATAATAATAATAATAATAACATTAATAAAAATTCAGGAATTAAAATATTCCAGGGGTAAAAATGTTTAACAATTCAAACAATTTTTATCAAATCCATTAAAGTAAGTACGCAATTAATACTGATTAGAAAAATAAGGTTACGCGCACTAAGTTGAGTTCAAGAGATCTTTTCTGGCGAAAGAAGTTCGAAAATTATTTTCAGTTATTGGCAAAAACCCCAGTTGTTAGATAATCCCTTAAGTCTGGGAGGACTCGAACCTTAGAATGACGAGAGGCGTTTGACTTACATGATGAACATAATCTGGAAAAACACATCATTCTGATAAATGGAATTGTCCATGATTAAGTGAGTACAATGAACAACCTATCTTTGCTGACGAATCACTGCTCGGACAAAGTACTGATGATCCTTTTATATTTACATAAAGTAGAAGAATTTCAAATGTAATTAAATACTTTGGCTTTAACAAGACTATTCAATAACAAATGAAATTTGACTTAATGCTTCTAGCCCTGAGCAACTATCGCAAAATCCTGTTGGAAAATAAGGAAGATTACAAGCTGGGACAACATGTCAACTAGTGAAATACCTATATTGTGATAAATTATCTTATATTAACACCGACTACGTTAAATGCATTCATCAACGGATGAAAGGGATGACGAGGAAAACGAGGGATTAACCTCGAGTCTAGATAACAATTTGAGACTGATGTTCGGATTATATGGTATTCATTAACCAATTTAAATGCGAATTATCGCACACATTTCGGTGGATCGGCTCGCTTGTACTAAACATGTCACCGAAGTCAACCAGTCATTATATTCAATATACTTCTACCCTTTCCTTCTTTATTGTTTAGGGAGAATTGCTGATACATTATTTGATACAAAAATACGTGTCGGAACCGTCAAAATTACTATAGATGTATGCTGTTACTATTGAATTTTCTGATAGCTGTACTCACCTGCGTGCCACTATTCGGACTCGACTCGGCTGATACCTATGATAGGGACAGGAAACTTGCAGTACCCAGTAACTATTATGAACGGACCCAAGTTAGTTTTTTCAATCGAGATTGGAGACCTGTCTAAAAAGCTCATTCATCCGTGTCCAAGGTTATAAATCTGAGCATGGAAAACAGTCTCAAATCTCAAGCATCTGATTGGCTGAAATGGCGACCCAGCCGCCATTTCAGCCAATCAGATGCTTGAGATTTGAGAATGGTTTCCTTGCTCAGTTTTATAGACTCGTCTGCATTCTCAGTTTTATAGTCTTGCGCCTGTGAATTCAAGAAATCCCGTTATCAATTTCACTTGAAAGACCTCCGGCAAAGACTGGTGAAAATTGGTGCAGTTTTCTAGATTGATTGATGTCGTATCTAAATACTTGGGTGCCCTCCACCTAACACCTGCAGTTTACTACACACACTGAAGTTTGCTCAGCACTGAGCGGTAAGCCGCAAAAATATCCGGGTTTTGGTCAACACAGCTTGCGATTTGAATACTTCAAAGCAGTCCGGCGATAGACCACTGCTTTTACTTAACATTTCAGTGATTTCATAAACAATCTTTTAATCTGTTATTGGATATACTTTCATGCTTTCGTCTCTAAGCGGGACTTAATCACTTAATTTCTCCACAAATTACTTAACAATTTATCTGCTTTACGCTGACAGTAAGGTTATCTAATAGTTATTCCATGAAAAACATGTCACTGGTATTAAGTGTCGGATGAAGGAAATATGTACGAAATGTCTAAATAAAAGCTGCATTAGAAGTTCCTCGTAAAAACAAACACTTGTCAAAAAAGCTGAGTCACATGACAGTTTTTGATAAATTTCAAATCAATATTTTTTTTCAGTTTAATCGTTTTATGTATATTTTTTTATATTATATATTTTTATGTATAAGTTTTGAAGGCAATGTTGGAGAATGATTATTATTAAAATTTAATGCAATATTAAAAAATATCACTTACAAGAGATCTAAATTTCCAAAGTAGGGTCAGACATTCGAGCATTATAGCAAATTTACACTAATTTTTGGTGTGCAAAACTGTTATCTCTAATGTTAAACTTCATAAATAAGGAAACTTGAGAATAATTATATAAACAGCGGGCTATAGATGGCTGTGTTCCTTAAAAGCTGCATACAAGTGGTACTGATATCAAACGTCCGACTTGGGGAGTATGAATTTTCATTTCTAATGTACGTTGACATCTTTCATTATTAACTAAGGGCAGGAAGAAAATGTGCAAGCATTGTGTTTGCACTTGCATCAATAGCAAATGGGAAGGTACAACTGTACGACCGAACTAAGTGTAATGAGGTTTCATTTTCAAGCTATTATTTTAACTGCCAACTTACATTCCGACTTGGTATGAATTTCTGCATGCAAAGACCAGGTGCTTATACTTATTGGCTAATATGGATCACTTGATATCTTAAACCAGTTAATGCATCTTCAATTGAGTAATAAATTAACCCGAAAAGTATCAAAATTAATCGCTTGGTACATTGATAAGATTGTTTGATAGGCACACTTAAGAACGGAGATAACGTTAAGATGAGAACCATAGATTTTGCTTATTAAGGTGACTGATAAAGCTATTTTCGCGTCGTTTAATAGCCTTACCCTTACTGACTCAGGCATACTTCTATCAAGTGATAACAAATAAACTGTAAATTTATATTTAATTCAATATGATCAAAGTTCCGCAAAATGGATTTATTACTTCATCTGTTCACATTCTCAGACCAATATATCTGAAATAATATAATCCCCGATCTTTGTTTCACAAACTTAACTTATATTATAAATTATATTCTCAGGTGCCCTGTCAAAATTCTATTCTGCTAAGTTTCACCTGGGGTAAACATATTTTTAAACGTATGTCAATGAGGAGATAATGATATTGAAGGCCCCATGAACACCGCATATGCCGGCTCAACATTGGATGCGCGGATAAAATTTGTACTGTATTTTACGTTTGTAGATATTGGGGGCTCTCAATATGTGGCTAGGCGGTGGGCAGTAATATAAAGACATGTTTGCGTTATTTTAGCGCACTGATCTTCTATACAGAATTTCTATGGTATTTTAGAGCTTTAGTAAGTACGGAACTTAACTGGTGACATTGATATCGCTGGCACACGACAACCTGCTTATATTACATAAAACATTTTACTGAAAGGTGCAGAAGAACATCGCATGAAATATTGTGTTTTTCTTATTTTAAAGCAATTTAAGTGCCTTGAGCAATTACAGGTTGACGTAAAAGTGCTCAACAGTTCAACTACGACTCACGATTAAGGACCGATGGCATAGTTTGAAGTACAGTAATGTAATTTTCCTCCTAATAAACATCTCGTGCAGCCACCAGTCATCATTAATTTACTGCGACTTTAACATTAAATCTGTTAATTTATATCCATATGGCACCTTAATGGCCAAATTAACAACTTTCCAAGTTTACTTACTGTCACCAATTTACTTTTAAAATGACAAAATTTTGAAACGTTTAAAAGATTTTTAACATCCCCATGACCTCTCCTTTGGCAAGTCCGCTTATCTCAAAATCGTCTTTGCGATTACCAAACCCCCACTGTTGCAAAGTATGAAGGGGATATTTCTTTTCCTTCAGAACGCTCAACAAGCTAAAGTAAATTAATTGCAATATTCAGCATAAATTCACGAACGATACTGGGCTCTTTAACAGCGGAATTACTGTCACTTTTTACATGTTTGTTTTTCATGCAATCAAACAGGTCCATGTGCATTCTAGAACAGTTGGCCTACCCGATGCTATGACAGATGTGAACAACGGGAAACTCAGAATCCGAAGTTCGGTTAATAGGATGGGTTTGACATGAGGTATATGCAAAAAAGGAACATAAACGTAAATAGTACAAAAAGGTAAATAGACATAAATATAAACAAGATATGAAGAGTGTGTATGGAAACTGTTTACACGAGACTTACGTACTATCCCACTTTTTTATTAACAATTAAAATGAAAATAAAACTTATACTAGTACCACTTTAACATGTCAGATTCGTTTTGCTAAATCGGGCATAAACGAAGTCACGCTCCTACGTCACTATCTAATCTCACCTGGAGTTTATTTTCAGTAATCTCACAACAAATAAAACACAAAAAGAAACAAACAAACAAAGTATCTCGAGAAAGTTGCATTGTACACATTATGACCTTCTGCCATAATAAGGAATTTTAACATTTTAATACCCTTTCTGTAACATTGTTTCTCGACGTTGTTTGCCCCTACCCCACCCCCACCCCGTCCAACAGAACACAATCACGTGGAACAGTACGGGGACAGTCAGTCTGAACATTTCTTATCCGTGCAAAAGCGACTCCGACAATATTACGGTGATTTGGTAATAGATCAATACGTTTCATTTAAAGTGTCAAATTGTTTATCTTATCAAAATTTTTAAACTTGTTTAAAATATTGAAATAAAAAAATCATCAAAAGTATTTGCTTGCTATATTGAAAAGAATTATCAAAAATATTTGCCGGTTAAGCCTTATAAAAATAAATCATAATCTTGCCATCAATAAAAACTAAAACTGGAAATGAATTATGTCACGAATCGTACTCTCATATTTTATCAAATATTATTTCAAAGGCTTTAACCATGTCATTTCGGATTTATTATCAAAAATAAGTAAAACCGAAGGTTAATGTTCGTCGTGTGACTCATTACATAGTTATCACTGACAGTTTGCAAAGCACTATATCTTTACATATTTCATATTTATGTAAGTTCATTTTGATAAGAATTTCAGCTTGTGAGGTTAGGCATTGATTTAACAAGATCTTAGTAATAAAATATGCAAAATGATGTGAATGACAACGGTAAAGACGATGATGATTGCGACGACATTGACATCCATAAAAGTTTCAGGGAGACGATGATAATGATGATGATGAAGACAACGACGTTGATAATGATGATGATGATGATGATGATGATGATGATGATGATGATGATGATGATGATGATGACGATGATGATGATGATGATGATGATGATGATGATGATGATGATGATGATGATGACGATGATGATGATGATGATGATGATAACGACGACGATGGTGATGATGAAATGATGATGATGGTTGCTGCGGTGTGGTGGTTTTGGCGGTGGTGATGATGGTGATGACGATCATCATCATAATTAAACATCAAGATCATGACTATGATAATGATGTTTACGACTAAGAGAAAACTTCCTCGACCGCAGAATCTGCGCCTGTTGTATTACATACCGAAATAAACGTCTACAGACTCGGTCAACGAGACCCTTTAAAATGACCTCTAACAGTCACTTGAAGGTGTTCATTAGGGGCTAACCCAATAGGGACTATAAAGTTTTATTTGCATTTTTGCTTAAAAGGATCTTATCAGTGTAACTTCCACATAATCAAACTAGCTTTAAAAGGAGATAAAATGCCTTGATGTAATCTTTATTACAGCCGTCCCCCAAAGTGTCCCAAACTTCGTAAATACCTTGTAAAGTAGCGCACGGAAACCTGTCGAGTCAGCAAAATGTTATAGGGCGTTAATATTATGCAAAGACACAACTCTCGTCAATTGTCCTCATTTAAATGTGGGTGAAATTTACATTTTTGTAACATTTTGTAACAATATGTAATCTAATTGAGAAAAAAATACTCAAGTGGTTAGTTTGACTCATAAACAAAATATTTGCATATTTTTCTCTATTTTCTCGTTCGCTTGCTGTCTTAAATCAAAAACATACTTAGCTGACATATATCATTCATTCTGTGGGGAAAGAAAGTTGTCAAAATAAGCAAACTTGACGAAGTCGATGAACAAAATCAGAATTGGCGGAAATAATGCTAGACTTCTCGAGCTCCAGGGTTCAGTTTTGCACAAAAATGCTGTTGCTTGCAAAATTATATGAACTTCATGCAAAATGTTTAGACAATGATAACTAGTTTTGAAACATTTGGATTATGCATTGAATTGTCTATGGAATTGTTTGAGTTTGCAATCAAATATTTTAAAATAAATAATAGCATGATTATATATACTCAACAAAAATAGAAACCTGACACTTTATATTTGGTGTATTTTCCTGGAATCAGATTTAAAGCTAATTGAATTGTGGTATGTAATAAAAATTGTGCATGTTTTGAACTTAATTATGCATTTTGATATTTTTGGTGCATGAAACAAGTGATTCAGTGGTTATTTTCTTTTGGATGGTGCAAAAATATATAGATTTTGAATATGCACCTCATACTTATTCAAAGTTACAGTGTCAGGTTTCTTTTTTTTTGTTGAGTATAGATATCCTGTTAATACAATTGATATTTTAAAAGCCACGTGTAGTATAGGAAGAAGGTTGTAATACTATAAAACATTTATAGCTCATTGTTTACATTAACCAATCTAATTAAAAATATATACTAGTAGTTAACAAATTGATTTTTTACTAAGAAACATGCGATTAAAAAAGTTAGTCATACAAGTAGTCTATTTATAGAACTGATGAGCTTAAGTTCTTCAAAACATGATATTTAGCAGAAAATGGCTGCATAAAATAATAATTACAGATATTGCAATCTTTAATAAATATTTTGGAAGTTTTTACGGTCAGACATAACCTTGCTAAAGGTAGGTGTTATTAAGTTTCAAAGTATACATTAACATTAACATTTAACAGCCAAAGGTACATTATTTGCACAGATAAATATATTACAAAAACACTAATCATGTTCAATTGTGAAGTAGACAAGCCGACACGATTTGAAATGTTCGCACGGACTGTCTTAGTATGAATGATCACAGGAAAGAGCCTTCACAATCAACAAGTTTAGCAAAAATACTGCGCTGAAATAATGTACATCATACATCAATGATCATTTTAATTACTGGGCTGACACATCAAATAATTTCATTTTTGATCCAAGACTTGTAAGCTACCGGATAACAACCACTTGAGATAAGGTGGTTACATTTTACGATTAATAAATGTCAGACATGGCAAAAGTCCTGTTGAATGCTTAACTGATACGGAAGTTAGGTAATCGAACGTGATCTTTCTGTTATAACTAAGTAGATAGTCAATATTGAACTAACAACATGTGACCTAGATATTAAGGGTAAATCTGAAGAAGTGAGACTGAAGGGTTATCATTGGTAGAAACGATATCTAAAAAAGGAAATTAAAGGGTTGTTATAGGAGATATAGGGTCCGGGAACTTGCCGGATGTTAGGGAACTAACCAGATGACTACTCAACTTTTCTCTCTAATTTTTGCTTCCTGATAACCTAGTACCTTTTTCAAATAAACAATGTTCAAAAATAAATAACCATTTAACTGACAGGGCACGTTTTATACGCTTTCACAGTGTCGAAATTTTAGAGCATATATTTAAAATACCTCTTCAAATATTTTATTACAACTCCTCAAAATTAGATTATGTTTATTTAGCCTCTCCAAGACTTCGAAAAGATTAACCAAAACTAAAATTGCTTAAAGAAGTTTAAGTCATTTCGCCGCACGCAACTTTTTAAATATCTAATTGAGGTACGGACAAGAGAAAGTTTTGAATGAAATAAGAATGATTTAACGATTACCCATTTATCTCATCCAGACGGGGTTTGTGTCAACAATTATAATCTATAGTAAAGAAGCTCTTCATGTCATGTATTCATGCGCGTGATTCTAATATTGACAATATTAAAATCATTATCAAAAATGAATTAAATAAATCAAATGATACAAAATTACTTTTATTGCCATTGAAAACGATTTGATGGGTAAACATGTGTAAATGGTTAAAGTATTAGATTGCCTCTAGGTAGAGGAGAAATTAACTCTTTGAGGAACAATGAATACATTGAACACATTTCTTTTCAATTTATCTTAATTGGAGATTGCAACTATATAATCAAGATTTTTTTTCCAACAAATAAACGAACGAGAAATTTGATGAAGTATGATAATATGTAAGTATTTAATATTATTTGACAGCAACAGGAAAACCCAATACGTGAGTCGAATTTCAATATTTTCAATTTACAAATAAACGAACCATTCCTTTTGAATTTCAATATTGATATTTAAGCGGATATTTGAAAATAATTATTCAAACCATTGTAACGTTACATTTATTTCCTAATTCGGGTAGAAATGAGTGACCGTATGTTTTATGTTAACATTGCTGGAAGAGATAACGGTCAAAAGGAATATAGAGTACTCTGTAAAACGTACATGGCAATTAGCATAATGTAGAAGCTTTTTTGATAACTGCTTTCTTACGGTTTTGGGAGCAGATCGGACAAGAAATAAGCAATTTTCATATATTCAATATGCCTGATCACTGATCATTTTAATATACATATTTTTTAATTATCAGGCTCAATATGGTTAAGTCCATTAAGTGAGGGTATACGTTAAATTTCCCCGACCCCAATCCCCCTTCCCACAACCACATCATGGCTCCTTACCCCGACTTATTATAAGCCAAACGGTCTAGTTGTTCTTCGGTCTTGGAAAGGTAAGTGAAAGTCAAGAGAGGTGTAAACCTAATTTGGATATCATCGGTGCATTTTGGAGTTGGTGAACATCCCTGTTTGAACTGTAAAAGATTAATTCAGTTCTAAAGTAGTGAGCGTTGTTTGCCCTCGTTTACTGTATTTTTCGTTTTTTCAAGTTGAAACCGATATTAATCATATTGACCTACAAACTTTAATTTGCCTTCAGTATGATATCAGCAAAAATTGTATAATTTTAGTTTTGTTAACATCATTTTAAGTGTAAAGAATACATTCTTTTAAAAAGTTTGAAGAATCTGCAAGTGGGAATCACGTCGAGCAGGGCATAGTTCAACTACTATAGACTTAGAATTGAAAGTAAACTTGCTATTCAATGTGTACAGTGTTTCATTCTTTGCTATTCTCAATTGGTTTATTTGACATTTTTGTGTTTTGCCAAAGTTTGAAAAGATCCGTCTGTCTATATCTTGACTAAACGGCAGACAGAGCGTCTGAATTTATACACACATGAGAACCGATATATTGTATTCTCTCTCAAAAGAAGCCAGTATGAGTAAAGCTCCGTTGACTGGTGGAATTGACAGTTCCTGATGAATCATAAAGGATACAGGTGAACCAAATAATGCCATGTAAAATATCTGCAACATTATGAAACGTTCATCTTAATAGTCACTGCAGATTATAGACAACCCTCCCTCGCCTCAGAGAGAGAAATGAAAGCAAAGCTTATTCCAGAATAGGCTGTTTCTGAATATTGTTTGTGATCTTTCGTATATATAAAAAACGATTTTCATTGAATTCTGCAAGCGTTTCTGAAGAATTTACCCTATAAATATATATCCAGGGTCGGCTGGAAGATTTCCAGATAGGAGGTTCGTGCGGTGGGACAGTCTTGAAAATAAAATATTGCTTCCCCAATAGGGGTTAGAGCAACACTACTGACCCGCTGTGGTTTCGCCGCCCGTTCTCCACCCCCCCCCCTCTCTCTCTCTCTCTCTCCCTCCCTCTCTCTCCCCCTCTCTCTCTCTCTCTCTCTCTCTCTCTCTCTCAACGGTGAATCAGGCTTAGCCCCCCAGATCCCTTATAGAATGACCAGCATATTTCGTCACCCACCTTCCTGCATTAACAGTATAACTCCTTCGTATTCCGATGGCATGTACCGGTATACCGTTTGTTGCACTAATGTGACGAATTTTGTGTTAATCTTTGAATCTAAAAGACTGTGATTTACTAAATTCATCATCTAGGTTTTCGTCGTGACTGTATTCAATGATCGCAAACCGCAAGTATGCGAAATCACTTAAATTTTATTTCAATTTTTGGTGACGGCGCTATTCTATTCCGCTTCACCTAGTGTTTATAGAAGGTAATCGCACTGTGGAACAAAATATTTGTCCTCATGACAAGAAAATATTTATTTTGGTGAGTATTTACTGTTAAAATAACCTAGATGTTTTAAAGTCTCTTTGATTTGTTAAGGGCTATTAAATAGATTTTAATTATAATAGGATTTAATACATCGTGTAGCACAAATATGGTGTTGGGCAAGCTGACACTGGTAAATACGTCATCGCGGTCAGCTTAGTCTAAATTAGGTCATCCCTACACCCTTTCATGTGGTTACTGAAAAGGAAATTATTAATTTTAATCCTTTAACAGATGTCGAAATTATGTTAACAGGTGATATATTACGCATCAACAATGTTTTCTATGAGAAATTACTTGCTATCGTGCATCAAGGTGTTCAACAATTATCAAGTTTCACAAGGCGTGTAAGAATTAAGTTTAGACCTGCATTACTTTTTGAAAAATGTGCATGTTCTTCTAGTTCTTCAACTTTTTCTGAAACTAAAATCAAGTTCACTTAACTTATCATTGCACTTCCTCCTATCTCGAACAAATAAGCAACAATACCACCACCATCAACGACAACAACACGGAATCAACACGAAATGCAGATATTTGCACCAAACGTTGTAGTGTGATGCAAAAAGATACACCAAGAATTCCATGCTGCAGGGGCGGATCAAGAGGGGGCAGCAATATTCAATTTTCGTCAGAAGTTGGAAATGATCATAACCTAACACAGCCTTAAACAAACCCCCCTTTTGGAAATTTTAGAATCGTGGATTATCATGTGACGACCCCTAAACTGCTCCAAAACGATCTTTTTGGAAATCTTGCATCCGACCCTAATGCACTTGTAAATTTAACAATAGATCTTTGAGTGGATTCGCTATTATTTATCTTCTTGTGGTCAGATTTTGGTTAATTCATCCTAAATTTAATTTTATGAAGAATTCAATATAATAATGCACAGATAAATGTATTAAACTTTCAAAACAAAAATCGAGTGTCAACTCTTTGTAAGATATTTAACGGATGTATGCTCGGGCCAATGAATGACATCTTATCTTAACCAATGGCCCTTTAAACTGTGGTGTCAAATAGCGTCGTAATTTCCTATTTAAACTTGAATGCGGTTTAAAGGTTAAAAGCATTTAAATGCAAATAACTAACCCCATTCTTAAACGATGACTCTCGAAAAAAATTCCAATAAATGATTAATGCAAACACAGTTCTATACCTACAATGTGTGTTAGCTTAATCATTAGCGGTATCTTTGAAGCGCCTTCATAATCGACAAGATATTGTTAAACTTGTCTGATTCATACTCCGCAGAGACACGTTCCTTCCTTATACCACACAAACCCCTATTCCACACTTTTTTTTTCAAATTAACAAAAACCGTCAAGGTCCTTATTTTGAACAGTGTAATACCACTAACTGTTTTTCACGAACCTTCTTAAAAGAACCATGTCACAACTGCATTGGGATGAAATCAAAATTACGATGAAGACGACGACGACGTCGACGACGATGGTGATAATAATAATAATGATAATGACGACGACGATGACGACGACGATGATGATGATGATGATGATGATGATGATGACGACGGCCACGACGACGACGACGACGAGGAGGACGACGATGATAATGATGCTACTGCAATGCTGCTGCTGATGCTGCTGGTGATGATGATGTTGCTGATGCTGCTGATGATGATGATGATGCAAGCACGAGCATGATTTGATGAGTTACTAACTGCTGTTCTTTTATCATCTGGCATCATGGTTTTAATAAAGATTGGACCAGAAAAAGATCTCGCAAATCCGCCTGAATATAACTGACAAAAAGCAAACTATGTCCCAGACTTGTCGTTGGTCCCAGTTTACAAAGTTTTGACCCAGGCTCGAGATCACAAACATGAGACCGGAAACCAGCAGCTAACTTGCTAAGCTGAGCTAAATCTCTTTACTAACCAATCTCAAGCAAGGGTTTGGCTGCTGAATCAAAGATCATTAAGCTAAAACCGGTGACCAGTATCCAATCTAAAGCATTTAAATGGCTGAAATTGAGACTTTCAGTTTTATGATCTAGGGCCCTGGTATCCTTGAGTTTTTTTTTTATCTGGCCACGGTATCACACTAAAAACAAAGTCAAGTCTTGATTACTTAGCAAAAATGTTCGCGTTAATTAATAAATATGATTAAAACTTCTCGTCTCGTGGGAACAATACTAATAATCTCTCGGCGGATCTGAGTCGCTTATCGTTTTGCGAAACCATCAATCCTGTTGTAGCAGTTGACACTTCCTTGACCCAAGTAATGTGAAAGAATACAAAAATTGTTATGACTAACTGCCAGATAATTTTGCTGGTATAATTTAAGATAATACAGCAATTAGTCACTACTTAAATACAGCTTATAGTGACCTTTAAACGAAAACATTTAAACTTCGAAAGTCCTTAAAAATGCATTATACCAAAGAAGGCACTGTACGTTAGGCGAATAATCGCCATTTCACGGTTAATACAAGAATCGATGACCATAACCCAAAATAAAAACCAACAACTTTTCTCTGGAGTTAACAATATTTTAAATTACAAAAAACTGCATATTTTGCAGAATACAGAATGTGTTTAAATAAAAATAGGGGTTATACATTTTTCAAAAGAAAATTCAAGTATCTTGTAGTTGATATTTATTCTTATTATTTTAAGCCCCGGTCACAACCCGCCGTGCGTCTTTTTTGTCCGTACGTGTTCTGTGGAGGTTACGTTCGCGGCGTTTTTTGGTCGGACATGGCAAGAGCAGAGAGGACGCACGTCACACTCACGGTTGCGCAAGGTGTGAATACGTGGCCCGCACGCCACGTCTAGGGGTAAAAGATTGCGTGCATCGTACGTTCCGTAGGTGGTAAGTGAGTTGTACGTGCTGACAACGTGCTTACAACGCAAGATCTCCGTGCGATTTCCATGTCAACGTACGGAGGCAGTACTGCTCACGTACTGTGTTCTTACTCGCTCGCCCGTTGTAAGTGCGTGCAATGCGGTGAACGTGAGTTTATTTCGGTCGCTGTTGGGTGATTTATATAAGGACGACCTATCGATGCTCGATATATATTTTATATACCGCAGAGGTCCGTGCGCAAACCGTGCGTTGCAAGTGCGGAGCATGTACTTGCTCTGCAAGATCCGCCTGAGTTCTGTGCGCGTTTTGGACATTTGAAATGTGGTAGCACGCAAATACTCCCAGAGGCAGTGCGTTATGCGCTCGTGGACGTACAGGGCACGCACGTCACCCGCACTGGTGGCGATTCCGTAGCCCGCACGCAGCTCGAACGCAGACAAAGTTGTGCATGCACTAAAATGCTCCAGCGTCTCTGCGTGCTCCCAATTCCGTACGGAGGCGGTACTCACCACGTACGGATCCCTGAATTTGGCGCATGTTTTTGCACGTAGACAGCACGCGCATGCAAGTACGGCAGGTTGTGACCGGGGCTAAAGTCAACATTAGAAACAGAATTTAAAAAATATTAAAGTAATCTGATTAAACAAAAATATGTCGGCAAAAATGGCAAAATCTTTTACTAAGATCGAGAAAAAAAGGATTAATATTTTTGCAATAAATAGAAAAAGTCAGCGCCCAACGGGGGACTCGAACCCCCGACCCTCAGATTACTGAGATTTCTATCAGTCCTAAAAGTCTGATGCTCTACCGACTGAGCTAGCCGGGCACATACACACATTGTAGAGAAATTTGCTTTACATTATTGGTATCCTCGCGCTCCATACAAAGTTTAAAATAGATAGTTGCCTCAATATCTGACGATATGAGATAAAAATAGAATCAATTTAATTTTTCACTTACTTAATTTTTCACCTACTGTATAAATTAGAGCTAGCTCTGCTGCATTTTTCGCTATTCATAAAAAACAATCATTACTATAGATTAGTGTTTAATAATCTGTTTTATTTGTTTATCCCCGTGCCACAATATTTCACTTTTCAGACAAAGCCATATTTTTGTTTAATTATAGAAATGATGTACTGTAGACTCTCAACATTTTACATTCATGTGATGAGCCGATGTAATCTTTAGTCTAGATAGGTCTGATGAATCATAGTCAGACGCAGGATTTCAAGAAAAAGGTGTTAGTTTATGACAGTCTTAATTAAAGTAGTTTGCTATACTGTGTAATGATAATTTTCAACTTTCTTCACGAAGTTTAGCTGCCAAGATTCAAATGCAAGAATGAAGATTAAATAGGCCTATTGCTGGAGCACTGCAACTTCACGTTCCCTATTGCTGGACAAAAA
Organism: Corbicula japonica; assembly: GCA_038501625.1. Lineage (NCBI taxonomy): Eukaryota > Metazoa > Mollusca > Bivalvia > Venerida > Cyrenidae > Corbicula > Corbicula japonica. The sequence goes on from JAZAYU010000008.1 coordinate 11,407,601, forward strand.
TCATGGGGTTCAAGATACCACATTCAACCCATCTTTAAAAAATCCAACTGTTATCCCAACCAGGTATAGGCATAAATTGACAGAAATATACCCCGTAATTCTTGATCCAAAATGCTTATGAAGAAAGATGAAATAATACTTCTAAATTATTAAAAAACAATACAATTTGATATAAGCAATACGACTTTGTCATTATTGCGTAAACAGAACCGCCGATTTCCCTAATTATCTTACCAGATTGATTTCAATAATTGGTTTAAGTGAAAGCGTTGTCCTTGTTCGGCGAGGGTAATAGAGCAAGAATGACATAATTATCAGGACTTTTACATTACAAACTGATTGTTATCAAAGCTGTAGTAATTCTCTATGAAATTCTTAAACCCTAGATCGTTGAGATAATCTACGTTATCTTCGTCGTGGTGGCTAAACTTTCGGTGTCAACTTCAGACCTCTTCACAACCGAGTGAAGTAAGCCAAACTTTATATACCGACACGTTTACAAAAAAGAACAAAAATAAATGAAAGGAATTACAATATTAAAATCCTGTTCTGCACTCACTGGAAAAAATACACAAAACCAATTTTGAGGCTGGTAACAATTATGTCTTTTCATATAAATTTATTCAGCGGCACACAATTTTAAAGATGCTCATGTTTGGACTGAACTAGCTAGTATTTAAAAGTTGCAGTTATTATTAGGAGTGATATACATAATATTATCTGGGCCAAGATAATAAAATTGAGATTGGAGACTAATTCAGCCATTCGTATGCTTGAGATCTGAGACCGCTCTCCAGTTTCAGTATTATGATCCTGGGCACTATCTTTGTCATATCCGCTAAGTGCCCTTATTTTGTAAATATGCATTCAAAGGCGAAAAATGAGCGTTGTACTTATAATTGAAGGCTACTACTCTGTCGTCCTCATAACGAACCTACTAAAGAACCAGGTAGGACCCTACTTTACAGAAATGCACCCAGAAAACTGGGTCAGAAGTGTATGCTGAATGATTTTCGTACCTCGACTGGCCAGACCCTTAGCATAAGTTTTTCAGAAGTAGACCAGTGCCAATGGCTTAGGGACAGTCAATTACAACGAAGGAAAATAAGATTTTCGTTATTAATTCGGAAATAAAAATCTTATTTCCTAATAAAATATAGATGACAAATAATTATATAGTTTATGAGAAGCCCCACTTTGCAATTGTGCAATAAGAAGCCAAATAACGACTAGGTGAAAAGATCACGCACCAAATACATCAATGAAGATTAGTTTTGTAATTGTATACGAGGATATGGACAATTAAGATGAGAAAGTTATCCTGATCTTTGGCCTAAATCTGACAAACAATGCCAGATATTATTTAAAACAATAAGAACCTTTCGGCGTTGACAACATCTAACAACGGAAAATGGTGGGGACTTTAATACGCTCAGCGGATTTGAAGCTAAAGAAAGTATTTTATCAATATTTACATCTTTGAAAGTGACATTCTCACTCATTCCCCTATGGAATACAAAAAGGTAGTTTACAAACTGTCTTGTTAATATCTCAGGATCTCGCTAATTATGAACTACAATATAACCAATTGTACCAACCAAAGAGTTTTGTGAATACGGAATAGGAAATTGTTAAATTGGTGTTCTTCGCTGCAAAATAAATGTTGTCTCGATGCAAATGACAATATTAAGTTTTCGATCCATATGATAAACTACCACATTGAACAGTGAAATCTCTGTAGATATTGTAATTTAATTTACTAAAATTAATTCATAAAAAGAAGAAAACATTCCTCTCTTCGCACTTCAAACAAAAGAGTTTAAAAAGCTGGGTTTGTTAGTAAAATAAAATGTCATCCCTTTAACTCTTACAATCTTTGTCTACTGTTCATTAAATTTTCAATGGAGTTTGGAATATGCCACAGTCGGGAAACGCACACTGGCTGAATAACCAAGTAGAAAGACGAAAGAACAATAACTTAAGTAAGATCAAAGCATAGGGACATGTTCTACTGTTCTACTGTCAAAGGTATTCTTCATGGTCAGCATACATTCTTGATATAGAGTAGATAGACATAAATTAATATTAACAAGACAGCGGTTTGAATGACAAACCTATAGACAGTGAAAAAAGGGTAAATAATCAGAAAATTTATTTGCTGAGTTTACATACATTACAAATATGTGATGTTAATGGTTTTTCTGCAATCCATTTGTCAATCAAATTATGTTTTAAATGTCAATATCGTGCACTTAAGGCAAGCGTCTTAATGTTTAAAATAGTTTGCATTCGACATTTGTTCGCTCCTTAATACTATTAGCTATATGTATATGCTATTATGTGACACACCATTATAAGCAAATAGGGTTTATGACCTATGTTTCGAGTGTAGTCCAGATCAACCTGCAACCTGCGCATCCGTGCATCTGGATAAGTGTCTATATACTTCGCAATTCATTAAGATGCATCAAGAAATTGTTTAGATCCTTTTCAAAAAGTGTTAGCAATTTGATCAGGGTCTACATTTATCGAAATATTTATCATAGTGCATCACATGTAATTATAGAATACATGATATATTATTCGTACCAAATACAATGAATTTATGATTATATTAATCTCTTAAAAATCAATGACCGATTAAAAAATCAAGTGTATTGGTGCATTATGTTGAGACATTCAATCGGAAAAAGTATAAAAATTTGGTGATCTAGGCCACTTGAGTTAACTAGTCCTTAAACAGTATTTATATAGAAGCTGGTATACATACTTTCGTGTTAACTGTAGATAAATCAATGACCTAGCCATACCCATTCTCAAGTTTGTTCCCAGAGAAAATTGAAATAACTCCGGACACGACCATCTGCCTGCTGGTGTATCAAAGGCCGACAAAATAATACAATACCTTCATTTTATAGTCTGAAAATCTAAACCTTGTAATTGCATCTTATTTGGGAGGTTTTACAATTTAATCAAACAACGAGCCTGTCACTGAAAATTAACCGTTACTTTTTTTGTAACAAGATATCATTATTTAATTAATCGTTCGTAAATAAGCGACTTAAAAAGATTTCAATAAAATGGATCATAAACCGTCAAACAGCGCTTTATCATTTTGGATCTGCTGATCTAAGTGAATTAATGCGCTAAAGTAATTGCCATGAGTTAGGTATTTTTTAAACCAGGACAATAATGGGCAGGGTCTCATACACTGACAAAGTGTAATAATATGAAAATAATATCTTTCTCTTAAAATCAGTGTTATTAACGAGTACAATAAAATGCCTAACTGGTCAGACTTAGTAAAGGATCATTTTTGAAAATTATTGTAGTAAACACGCCGTTCGACATCCGCCATTTCTTTACAACATTATATGGAAAAATCAGCAAAATTGATTCATAACAAGAGGTGTTTGTCAAACACAAATGCCCCCCCCCCTGACGTGCAAGTGATATCTATTAGCATTGAATTTAAATTTTTGTATGCAAAGGCCACTGTGACCTTGACCTTTGACCTACTGATCCTAAAATCAATAGGGTTCTTCTATTGGTCATGACCAACCTCCACACCAAATATGAGGACTGTATCACAAAGCGTTGTCTAGTTATTGATCGGACAAGGTTTTTGTGGTCAAGGCCACTGTGACCTTGACCTTTGACCTACTGACCCCAAAATCAATAGGGGTCTTCTACTGGTCATGACCAACCTCCACACCAAATATGAGGACTGTATCACAAAGCGTTGTCTAGTTATTGATCGGACAAGGTTTTTGTGGTCAAGGCCACTGTGACCTTGACCTTTGACCTACTGATCCCAAAATCAATAGGGGTCTTCTACTGGTCATGACCAACCTCCACACCAAATATGAGGACTGTATCACAAAGCGTTGTCTAGTTATTGATCGGACAAGGTTTTTGTGGTCAAAGCCACTGTGACCTTGACCTTTGACCTACTGACCCCAAAATCAATAGGGGTCTTCTACTGGTCATGACCAACCTCCACACCAAATATGAGGACTGTATCACAAAGCGTTGTCTAGTTATTGATCGGACAAGGTTTTTGTGGTCAAGGCCACTGTGACCTTGACCTTTGACCTACTGACCCCAAAATCAATAGGGGTCTTCTACTGGTCATGACCAACCTCCACACCAAATATGAGGACTGTATCACAAAGCGTTGTCTAGTTATTGATCGGACAAGGTTTTTGTGGTCAAGGCCACTGTGACCTTGACCTTTGACCTACTGACCCCAAAATCAATAGGGGTCTTCTACTGGTCATGACCAACCTCCACACCAAATATGAGGACTGTATCACAAAGCGTTGTCTAGTTATTGATCGGACAAGGTTTTTGTGGTCAAGGCCACTGTGACCTTGACCTTTGACCTACTGACCCCAAAATCAATAGGGGTCTTCTACTGGTCATGACCAACCTCCACACCAAATATAAGGACTGTATCACAAAGCGTTGTCTAGTTATTGATCGGACAAGATGTGGTCTACGGACCGACCGACCGACCGACCGACCTACCGACCGACCGACATGTGCAAAGCAATATACCCCCGCTTCTTCGAAGGGGGGCATAAAAAGCTAAGAAAACACTGTTCGTATTTTGTCATTCTAAAATTTATAAGTCACAATTGAATTTCATACAGAATTTAAGCCAACATTCTTTTCACTCAGCATGAATGGTAAAGTTAAAGCTGAACATTTATTTGAACTAATAAGGCGGTTCGAAATTGGTTTTAAACTCGAATGTTTACAAATATTGCTAAATTTTTAATTTTTTTTTTACCTGTACGCCCTATGTTTATGTTTGTGACCATTTTGATTGACCGTGTTGTCATCCGAAACACCATCTTTTTGACAAAGCGTGGAATATCTTAAAATTTTGACAGTGTGTGAAAGAGGTAATGGTCAGTTCATTAGTAATTTTTACTCTTATCTCACAGAAAAAAAATAAATATTTGGAGATATGTTTGGTTATTAGTTAGGAATTTTCTTAGTGCACACCTTATCTTATTTCACTCTCTTTCACTATCGGCTCATATACATTCACCACTGTTATAGGCTGGGACTACTTCCAACTACTTTTACTTTAACTCAAAAAAATAGTTCACCAACTACATTTAAAATAGCTTGGGTTTCTTTGGTTTTAATGAAAGATAGTGAAGATTTCTGTCATTCATTATATCACAAGCTTTCAAATCCATATTTATGACCGTATTCAACGAAGCTTCTTAGTTTGGTCAATAATCTTGACATTGAGCCTTTCGCAGAGGTGTAAAGTGAATGTAAGGAACGACAACTCTGCGAAGGAGATTGATCTTATTTATCGATTCTCTCCACATGAATTTCCGGTTTTGCGCACTGCAATCGTTTAAGGATGTACGCCATTCTGGATGCGAAGATCGCTATCGACTAGGAGAACTAAGAAAAACCTTTAATACTTTAGTTACAGTTTACCATCATTCAAAATGATTGATATATAACTGCTGACGAACCAACGATATATACATACACACCTATCTTAATGTATCTGTGATCATTTATTTATTGCTTAGCGAGACATTATTTCAATTAAAACTGTTTAATATTCACCAGACTGTAATTGCTTTAAGTTATTATGTCTTTAGATCTAAAAATGATAGATGTTAATATTTAATTTGCCGGTCTTGACGATCAACAATATGATATATTTGTAAATTTCAGAACAAGATCTGATTTTGTATGTGAAATAACAGCTATTTACGACCAAGAAAAATGTATAATTCATACTTCCGTATTCAAGATTAATGGATACAAGATTTCAGACGGCCACGTGATTGTGACAAAGTTTATGTTATGTCTAAAGGCTCCGTGCGAACCTTAAAAACACATGTTTAGTAACTAATGAGCAAAATACTCCTGAAACTGCTAAGTAACAGTGACAAACAAAGACGAGATGTTCTTTACATCCTCCACAATATCTTAAGCTGTGTTTTTTACATCTTAGTCTAGTACCACAACTTGACATGAAACACATATCCATGCGACACCTTGAGCACGCTAAAGCCGCGTTTTGACCACAAGAAAGCTCGTAAATATATTTTATATGAACTGACGGAAGGCAATAAAGACAAAATAAATTATATAAATCATTGAATGTTGTAAAGGTCTGGTTCGTCAAAAAAACTTTGTGTTTCAGCTGAAAATCTGGCAGAAAAAAACAGATTTCACTTGATCGATTTTGTTTAAGGTTATGACACTTCTTTAAACCACAAATGGCAGTACAAAAAACGTTTTTCAAAAAATGTCTAATTTTATTTACACGACACTAAGGACAAATGCTAAATGCACACCAGACAACTGCACGACACTTGGGACAATATTTAATACCAGATGAAGAGTCGGGGGTTACTGAACACCACGGACAAATGCTACATGTGCATCAGACGGCTGCACGATACTTAGGTCGATGTTGCAACAGACATACCGGACATTTACACGACACTGAGAGAAAGCGGAATATAACGCATAAGGCCAATGTTGTATGCATTTTGGACGAATACCCGACACCAACGACAAGAATACCCGACACCAACGACAAGAATTCCTGACACCAACGACAAGAATACCCGACACCAACGACAAGCGGACAATTTCAACACACCAGTGCAAGTGCTGCATATATATCGGACAATTACAGCACGCCTAAGGCAAATGCTATATACATATTGGATATTTAAAACACACTTAGGCAAACACTACATACATAATTATCGGACCACTAAACGACACTAAGATCAGGCGAACAATTTCCCAAAATGCTACAATTATATAATGTAGGTAACTCTTGGATGGGACGTTATTGAAAAGTTTTTTTTTAACTGATGTTGAGGGACAAGAAATAACCTTTAATAGTAATAACCCCTGGCAAAAACTGGCAAAAAGAACATTGTCTCCACATAACCCAAGTATGTAAATACTAACACATTAACTTCTGAATCCCCTATTACAAAACTGTTCGGATAAGGGTTCTATTATATAAAAAAAACAAAACAAGGATGTGAGAAAATGAAATTCTGATTTACTGACAGAATCATATGTAACTGCAGCACAGATATTTAATAGTGAATCGTCTTAATTAACTGAGAACCGTACATGAATATTAACTTGAAAGTTCTGTTAATGCACATCTTAAAACAAGGAGGGCAGAGTGTAATTTCAAGCTGGATGCAGAATTTCTTGAACTGACGGTAAACAACGAGTTATGGGATGTTTAAGAATTCAATCGATTTTCTCAGAATATAAACATGCTGGGCATTTTATAATTGAAAGTAAACTGAATTCAAAGCGTGCTTGGAAAATGATAATATACATAATTATATAAATATATTATGAAACTAAGGGTAACTGCAGGCATTGTAAGAAGATCTGATCAAGCGATAAGTTTGTCTACAAAATGAACAAAATATACGTTAGAGCAAAGAAAACAATACAGCGTATAAGGGAAGGTACCGACACATACACACCCCAAAAAGGAAACTAAAAAACTACATAAACGCCAATTCGAAACCTAAATCTGGAGATATAAAACGTAATATTCTATATCTATTTAGCACATGTAAAGATAAAAGTTCCAAACAATACTACTGACTACTGGGAAAACACGAACGATATCAGTAAATAGAATCTATATGAATATAAACAGGTTTGCTTAATACGAAATACATCAACATCATATCAGTAATTGTAAGCACAGATTCTAACAAAGGAACGTCCTGCTTCGATAAAATAATGAAAATTAAAACAAATTCCTCTGAGGCAGATCCTGAAACAACTTTTGTCCAAGAGTTGAGATTTTAATGAAACTGCTATGGAGGGTTTCCAGTCATGTTAATACATTGACGGCGAGGGAACGTTCGATCAAGTGCACTGACAATGATATAACGGCTAGATGAAGCAGTTGCTCCATAATGGGATAATTAAACAACTATTCCCAGCATGTCAGAGAAACGTGGGCGACACAGATTTCTTTATTATGTTGATAATTACGACAATATTTTTCTGTTATGTTATGGGCTTTCTACAGTCGTCATTGCACATTCATCAATTAAAAAAAGCAAATTCGGAAAAGTAACAAAATCTCTCTAACGTCAAAATGCAGTTCAATACCATTTTAACATAAAATTCTATTTGCATCCTAACACAAATCTAAACAACACAACTCATGATTTTAATCGCCTAGCTGAGTTACTGAGATTTCTGAATTTGAATGTCGAACGTCTACCATGTACTTATATGTTCTAGAAAACCTAGGTAACCGCATCGCAAACGTCTTTAACATGAAAGATTTGTTTACTTGGCTCACAAGTGGTGATCAGGGACGTAATTTACTGACAGATCGGTCCGATTAATCTAGGCTTTTTCCTGATATTTTATTAAACTAAGGCTTATTGAATAATTAATCAACTAAGTTGAGTTGACCTTGTGCGATGGTCACTATTTGGTTCGTAACTCTGGTTATGCGCACGATTCCAAAATGAAACAATTTGTGAAATTGATCATATTTGATAAAGTTTATTATGCTCTTATTTTACAAAAGAAAAAATGTAACATTCATGATTGTCACATAACATTAGTTATACAATTGGTCATAATTGTTTTGTAGGCTTTTGCCACCCTTGTAAGTATACTGATCAAGTAAAGTAACATTTAAATCCGAGAGAGGATAGAGCCTTTTAGTCGACGACAAAAACGCATTAATTTTGAAGTAGAAGTCTAAAAGAATTCTTAAGAACTAAATAAAATCAAGAAAAACTTTTAAAAAGTAGGTACTTTTTGTAATTTGAAAATACTCGATTTCATTTACAGATTCAAGTGAACTGCAAATCAAACCTCAGCAGTCTTGTTAATTTCTATTACAAGTTGGTACTTATCAGGTTGCTAGTGGAGAATTTTATTTAAGCAACGAAGTGCGGGTTTCTGATAAAAGCCAAAACTTCCTGTGTTCGATTATTAAACTGAAACCATCAGTAAAGAACTGATAAGCGCAATAATTTTACCATGTACACTATTCCAACCTGATACTATGATATGCAATATTTGTCACAGATGTTATAAAATTTAACAAAACCTAAACTTAACATTAACAATGTTCTTCTATACAAAACTGAAAAGTTTAGCTAAGCACAATAGTCACCTAGGCTTAACAATCATGCCACGCGTGGAACTGACATAAAAAAAGTTGATAAACGCAGTTGTCTTAATGTCATTTTCTTCTGACAAAGTTTTATTTTCACAAAAGCTTAAATTAAGAAATATAACGAGAAATTTCCATCTTGATGCTATAATAGAATATTTTATCAATAAAGCTCTGTTTTACGCTGTATTTTCTCTGTATCTCTTTTATTGTGAAATTAATGACCCTTCTCCGACGGCGAATCAATACAAACAGACGTTAAACCGAGGCAAAGAAAATCAGATTGTGCAAAAAACTACAATTTCTCTTTTTCAATAAAACAAATTCGAGGATTCTAATCTTCCTGTTAAAATGATTCCGATCGATTACGTTAAAAATCTTGATGTCCGCATGACAAGAAAACAATACTAACGTTTATAATGCATTATAGCTATGGTGAACCCGAGTAATTAGAATGTTAAATTCTACTAATTAGAATGACAATAAAAAGTGAAATATGCAATAAGTGAGATATGAAATATCAGGAATCGCCACACTCATAAAACACAGCCTCCCCACGCAGCGAAAAAAGAAGAGAGGAAAAGAGAGCATGTGTTCATAAGTATGTCAAATTCAAATAAGACACCGCAAACAATTAACGAAAATGAGAAGGTTTATTACTATAACTGATTAGCGGAAGTATAGCGAAGACTTCTTTCAAGTGAATCTCTTAAAATGAAGGGCTCGGTGAAAACTATTATATATTATATATTATACAGATTTTTAAAAAAATTAGATAGTTTTTGGCTAAATCAACAGATATATGAATATATTTTATGCATCCTCATAAAAAAATTATTATATCTGCACAATAGTTTTTGTCAACTTACTTTGATAGATTTGTACCTTTTCGGTTATAATTTTATTCATATTTTGTTTCAATGTATCTTAGTTTAGTCTTAGTCTTTTTGGTTGGTCTGTGTCATGTGTGTTGTAGTTAAGTTGAGAAGACAATATTTGACAAACAACAAAATATTGTCTTACATAACAGAATCACAATTATGGTGATCGGTAATTGTTAATTCTTTCTAAAGAAAATTAAAACAAATGACTGAAAACACGCTTTCAAGGACGAAGATTCATTTGACATGCTCTATTCCTTACCTGTGTGCCACCCCTCTCTCGTGTAAGAAATGCATAGCAGAAACAAGTTGCCGGAAGAACATTCGTGCTTTTATTTCCGGAAGGCGAGATTCTTTTTGGCTTTTGATGAAGGCAAGTAGGTCTCCGCCGGAAGCATATTCCAAAACAAGGCAGTATAGTGTTGTAGCCTAAAATAGATCAGTCTTTTGTTAACACAAATTTTATATTTCATGTCAATGATATGTATACCGCAGAGTCATAAATCAGCGTCTTTCTGCAACAAAAGTATATGTAGGAACACTGCTGAATTCATCTCAGAAATTTCCTTTGTTCCTGTTATAATAAGTTACAAAAACAACAAATAATTATGTTGAGATAGTATTAAAGACTGGACTTATCACAAAAATACTTCACACTAACCAACATACAAAACAAAGTTTGTCATTAGAGAAAACATGTATCCAAAAATGTCCTATATTCTTATTGATGAAATCTATTCAGATCCCCATCTTTCACAACCATAGTGGTATAACTAATGGTTCGATCACAATGTCTTGTGCAATATCCAACTTATTTAAAGATATAGAAATGTTTTTATGCTATAATAGGGTTAACTTTAAAAAACAACTTGCCATTTGGAATTTGGAATGGTATACAAAAAAATTTCACGTCATTGTTCGAAACTAAAAATTTTGTAATTGATATTTGTGGAATATTAGCTACTCTGTATAGGTCTTGCCTAATGCTCTTGCAAAATACCGGTCTCTCTAACAGTTATTAACAATGAAGGTTTACAAGTCAACGTTTTATACTTACATTCAACTGTGGACTCTGTATTTCACAAAATAAATTTCTGTATCAATAATATGGGGAAGGGTAAAATTATATTTTAAGCATAATCGTGATATGGCTTGTGGTAAAGGGTATAATACTTTCAACTAATGCTTTGAGGCATGTGAGTTACGTTTTAGATGCTTTTGTGCCATGTCTAGGGGGATATAAACAATATTATTTGCAAGGATGTATTAATTAACTTGAATAAGTTGGCACGACATCACACATATTGTACACCGAGCTCAGTGGTCTTGTGAAGCTCAAAACTAACACTGTCTGCTGATTGTCGTGAGCAAATTATTTTAGAAAAGCATCTTTAACCCTTTGTCTGCTTTATTCACAAATAATTACTTCTAAGGCGCGCTGAAGCATCAAAGTCAGCCTAGTTTAGGCCAGGTAGTTTTTCCTTTGATTAGACTGACCAGAAAAGAAGTCATTATTCTTGCAAAATAATAAAATGTTTTATTGTTATTTGAAATTTTTATGTTATGTAATTAAAACTAAAACAAATATCTAACCCGCGATGATTTAAACCATGGGGCAACGTTTTCACGACCAGTTCCTGCCAAATTAATCCAAGTAAATTTAAAATATATTGATCTACAGAAAAGAGAAAATTAAATTAGGAACAAAGCAGTTAAATGGCTAAATGATATGTCATATTTTCATTTTAGTCAGGAATATATGAACTGGGTGATTAAAATGTGATCATAAACATAAAACGAGGTGCAGGGAAACATTATGGCTATGAAGTTGGTGACATATTGATACCTTAACAGCTTCTATCTGACATATTTAGATATAATAATTTTGGAAACAAATGGGATGGCATAAGTCTTTGTAAATCTATAAGTAGTGAAAATATCTGAGTGTATTATTACGTAAAAGTATATAAATTATCAAAAATACTTTCGCTTATAAACCTATATTTCATAACGCCACTATAAATTCATATTGTGTGTTCATTGAATTTCAAAAGGCGTCGTTTAAAATCTGTTAAATGTTCCCGAAAATCACTGAGTATGATATAAATCAACATTATGAATGAATAAAAGATGCTTTTCATGAATATTCAGCCTCTTTTGCAATAAATAAGGCAACATAAAAAGCATTGATATGTCCACAATGTAGGGATTACCTCCTTCACATACCTGTATCAGAAACCCGTAAGAGCCCTACAAAACAAATATGCAGATGTGTTCTAGTTCTTTTGTACTGCATTTGCTAGGAAAATACAGACTCGATAAATTTCCGTGAGTAATTAAATTTCAGCAAAATGACAACCGTAGATTATCAGCAGTTAACTCTAACATTTTTCCCACCTATTATTTTAATGTGCACAAGTAGCTTAGTAGAGCTGTCAAACTAAGCTATCAAACGGCTATTTCATCACATTGTAGATATTATTTTGCAATGCTATTAGCTGCTTATGTTTTATATGTTTGTGTGCTTTTGCATGCAACATTGTTGAGCTGATGGGTGAGTTGGAATCATATCACCAAGACAACTTGTACTTGTTTGTTAATATGAGAACCTGTTGGGGTCAAGTGCACCCTAGAACCTGGTTTAAACACCCAGTGACAATTTGTTTTGCCACTGACCGTTCCAAGGCGGTATCCCCAATGGTTTTCTTTTTTGTTAATTGTTTGTGGCGTTTGAATTCACATACTTATAACAAACATGCTCTCTCTATTCCTCTCTTCTTTTTTTTGCTGCGCGGGAAGGCTGTGTTTTGTGAGTGTGGCGATTCCTTAATTTTCTTCTGGAATCACACAACTTGTTCAATAAAAAATTTATCAGGCCATTCCGCTGTGTAGTCCGATGCTAGAACGGGAGCAGCCATGTATATCATAAAAATAGTCTTAAATTACAGAAAGGAGTAGATTCAAGAAGGCTCAAAAGCGGCCTAAAATATCTAAAAATTTCAAATGACATTTACATCGCAGAAAGTTAGCTTTTTTATAATCTATAATGGTTGTTTCCTTGGACAGATTGCAAAGGAAGACAAACTTATTAACCAAAAGAAAAATTAAGTGTGTCAAATGTGTTCTAAAATATGAAAATGTTGCAAAATATGCATATTTCTGTTAAATTTTCAACATATTTTGGTGATTTTCATATTGGGCACAGGCCTCGACCAAAATAATTTATTAAATTTTAATTGTAGTAACACATGCTGAATTCATGGTCAAAATTTGGTTTTGGTCGAGAAGTGTGCCCATATTGAAATCCTTTAAAATCTGCTCTGAAAATGGAAAAACGATAATTTATACATATTTTTCTAATTTTAAGCAATTTTGAAGACCCGTTATCCAACAGCATTAACAGCGTTTGATATAAAACTATAAGATATCGAAAGTACAACAATTTATGTATTCAAAGGCATTAAAATTTGTGATATGTAACAAAACTTAAATTTTTTAATATTTTTAGGCCAATATTAGGCCTTCGTGAACCTGCTCCTTTGACCTCAAGGGTTTCATAGTTTCGTATTTCCTGTTTCGTGCCTTATAACCGGGAATACTAATGTCAGGAAAAGTAGCTTGTTTATACTTAATAGATTTGTTTCATTTTTGTTTTCATACTGACTTCACTGAACACACCTATTCCATCGATGAAAAGGGGTATTTCATTACATAAGTGTAATAATGGCATATCTCTTTCAAATTTCAGTTTTACTTATACCGTTTTTGCACTAAGGAGACGATTTCAAAAGTTAAATAGGCATATCTGAAATAACAGAAAGTACAGCTTTCCACACAGTTAAATTGTAGAGCGGACAAGAGAGCTTAAGTTTATAATATAAATAATAAAAAACAACATAAGATAAACAATTATTATAAATGGAACCCCCGGGGTTATATAGAACTGGGTCAATGTTGCATTCAAACTTGCATGGGTTTATTTGCAACGAAAAGTGTTGATAATGGTAATTTTGTCGGTAATATCCGTTTTATTTTTCGTAGTATTTGCATTTTTAAGCGATTTATTATTTGGAACGCCTTTATAGTGTTAGTTGTGCTTTGCTGCATGTTTGCAGGTTGAAGTGTTCAATGTACACTCTTGAAAATCGGGTAAACGATTCGTCAAAAAGCTAGGAAACATATAACATAATGAATCAATGCTTAAAAACAGTTTTATCTGTTTTGATTAAATGATATTGCCTCTACCTGGGAGCGAACCCGCACCGTCACGGCGACAGCGCCTAGCCCTGCAATTCCGGCGACACAACCCATTGAGCTAACCGGGACAACTCCAAAAAAGCTAAATCGGATAGCCCTGATATACGTTATCATCACTGCATGACATCGTTAACGGGTTATTTTACTGATATCAGTACTGACTTTATGTATGGGAAGACCTTTTACGACCGCCACACTGCAAAAATAGCGCTACTGTGAATTTCTAATGATATTGCCTTTACCTCGGATAAATAAAACTTGACTATGCAAATCATGTTATACTGTACATTTCAATCACTGAAAATACTTGTAGATAAGTGAATGTTTGTTTATCGATATTTCTAATTTCAAAGAATTCTTTTCCAAAGTCACTCTAAGAATAGTATTTACGATCCCATTAAGGCATAAATGTCCTAGGACTAGTAGATGTAATAGTAGGTAGCTCTATCCCTGCTAAGGATGGAATAATACTTGGACTTTCATATTGCAATTAATTTAAATTTTTTTACATTATTCCATGTTGATCGTCATAGGACCACTGTCGTTAAGGATGGAAATAAATTGGTACTGTTTAATTAGATATTGAGTTGCGCTCAGTCCGGGGATAGGCGGCGTGAGCAATAAATAATAATTTCCCTTACTGCCCAAGAAAAGGCTCAATCAAACAGAGCCTGCAATATTTTTCCCTTTTTCGTTTATTCCCTACTATAGTTATGGAGAAATAAATATTTCTAAAACAATAGAGCCGATCTTGAAATTTTAATAAATGGGCAATAGTATTTCGCATTTTGTTGCCTTTTAATGTAATTATTTTGGCGGTATTACCCTAATTTGTAAAACCTTGTAAGTACGGTTATTAACATTCATAGATAGAATTCTTGCCTAAGAAAACTATAGAACCTGCAAGTAATTACCTTTAACCTTTGATGAGTTTTTATGGATCTGACACGATATGGATAAAATATACACCTACCTATAACATAGGACTCATATCCTTTAGGAAGGTAGATGTTTGAAGAGTGTATGGACCAAGTGAACGGAAGCATTACTCATAAAACTCAGTAAATGCTACCCGTAAGGATGTATTGTTTACTCTCGTAGAACTAAACATCCACCATTAAATCCACTATATTTTAATGGCCCTTCTAATCGTCTTACCCTTAGAGTTCTGCGATACTTTGTTTATGATAGCCATACACTTAGAATACTGATATTGTTTGTGAGTTTGTGACCGTAATAAAGAGCAATACAACCTTAACTGAAAAGCTGTTGACCTTTCTACAGGGACGCATTAAGGTAACAATAGGTTCTAGTATCCCCTAAGATTCGACCATTGTTTAACTGTTTTCAGTCCCTTAAATTAGTTCTGTTTCGCCACTTGCCGTTTCAGGGCAGTACCCCCAGCGTGTTGTATCGACATTTGATCTCACTTCTTAATTTGGTATCTGGGGAGGAAGAGCCTAACGTATCCTGATGATTGTCTGATGATTGAACAAGCGATAGCTAATGCCGTTGACGACTTATAAGACCTTCGACAAGACAGCAATACAAAGATATAGTTTGTGACAATTATAGAAGATAAACAAAGAGGTAATAATAGAAATATTGTAAAAGCTTTATTATACAGGTTTAACGAATATTAAGGAGGGCACTTTCCTTAGAATAATGCCTGTAAATAATCCGCTAGTCCTAAACTTATTAATGATAAAGGCATCGACCGGACATCTAGGGCGACAACGTCTAGCCAGACAACTCCGAGCACAACAATTAAGCTGGGACAACCCACCTAAAAACCTGATCTTCACAAAGCGTATTACTCAGGAGGTGCACTAGTTTTCCTCAAATTCAACTTTTTTGAGTCAGCTTCATTTGTAAACAAACGTTAACAAATGTTTGTTCAATATGAAACCAAATGAAACTAAAATATTTATATTTATGGAACTGTATTTTGCATTGATAAGATCTTGGACCTCACGAGAAGAACCCGAGCGTAACGCACTTTTTTTAACTTTCTCATTTGTTCAATTGAGGTCATTTTCATAAAAAATCCAAATGTTTTTGGCAAAATTGGAATCATAAACGTAATCACTTGTTTGACAGTTATGCAAATACATAAACAAACAATTTAAACATGCAAATCATATTTTACTAAATTTTGTCATCGTATTTTTCCCACTGGTGGATAATTATTAACCAATCTATTCCAACGTAACTTGGCCAAGCTACATTGACTTAAAATACGAAAGCTAAAACATCTTGCTTTGAGTTTTGTTATTTTGTATTAAATTTCTTGATTTCCCTTTTTATATAGGGAGAAGGCCATTTATTCTAATTTTTAGAAGGACGAAAAACAAACCTTATATATTTATATTAATGATTTCGCCTGTTTAAGTAATCTTGATGCGTTTTCATATATAACCGTTAACTCTTTCTGTAAAGTTCGGTAAATTTTCAATTTAAAAATTTAAATCTAAATTTATACAAATGATGATAAATAAATAATCAGGCAAGCAGGACAACACCTTTCCTAATACCGCGACTGTTCACTTATCAGTGATACAGCTTTTTCTCCACAGATCCTTATCGGTGTATTGTTATTTATAGTCCCAGTAATAGCAGTCATTAAGCGAAACTTAATATTCGTTAAATATATAGTAGATCTTTGTTAACAAATACTGAATATATTTGATTAATTACATTGTTACTTTCACCCTATCATTTCCGTTTGTAATTGGCAAAATGACGTAAATTAACCCAATATATCTTCCTAATAAGCCATACATATGTATTTGATACAATTACAGAAGTTATTAAAGTTGTTTATAATAATAAAAATAGGTTTATCATTTAAATTGCTGAAATAGTTTATGCAAAAGAAATTTTATTATTTAGATTTTTGACAATATAATCTGACGGATAAGATTATTCTAGTAATGATTTGAAACAATTAATATTGCTGACTTCGGAAAATTGAAATCGTGAGTCTTGGTATCACTGGGTAAGTGTCATACTGAAACAAAAGACGAAATCTGATCTGGACCATCCTCCACATAAGCACGACGATACTGAGTTATCGACGAAACAAATCATCTTAATTAATTATAGGTTATTATAAATCTTTTCAACACATTGTATGTATAACTCATTTTAAACACTCCGTTGGGTCGAGCTGTGTTTCACGTTGCAGAACGTTACAGTAAATATAAAATATATAAAAATATTGAAAATGAAATGACTGCTACCATTGCCTAGCTCTATGATGGACAGCAACTCCTTATCTTACACACACGACGGCCGAGTTAGATTCCGACAGTACCTCATGTCGCGAGTACAGTCGTGTTTAACATATCCTGTAGCTAGTGTTCACGATGTAACATAACTTGGTACGCCATAGAGGTTCTATTAAAGGTCTGTGCCTTTATCATTTAAAATTAACAAGAGCACTGTTTGCGCATGGGAGGCCATAAAAAGTCTCCCCGTACAAATAAGTTAGTATTGTCATCGTTATAAATCGGACTGGTGTCTTATAACAATGGTCACGTTAATCAGGTTTCAAGGATATAAAGCTGAGAATGGAAACCCGTTTCAAATCTTAAGCATCTGTGCACAAGATCATAAAACTAAATCTGGAGATCAGTCTCAAAACTTAGTTTTATGATCTTGGGCCCTGATCTTGAAATGGCGACAGTTTTACAATCTTCAGCCCTGGGTTATCCGCGTAACCTTTGTTTGGGTTGTCCCGGCTATCTGGGTTAATACCGTGCTCGGAGGTTTATGGCTAGGCGCTGACGACGTTGGGGTTCGATTCCTGATCCCGGTATTTACTTTTTTCTGTTGTCCGAATCTCATCATGTTTTGTTCTATAAACATTCTGTAAAAACATATTTTTTTCACTTACACATCTTCGACCTATAATACGTTTGATTATCAAATTTTGTAAGCTAAGCATTCAACTATTATTTACATAATTGTTCTCATTACTTTTCGAATAGAGATATGGTTAAATATTTTGTTTATTGTACACTTTAGTCAAATGATAATAGTGGCTTACTGTAAGGTACTAACGCCTTATTATTTGTGTAAAATGACGCAGAAAATAGTGTTAGTCTCGGTTATTAACCTACAAAATGAGATCTTGAATACCAAGAAATTAATACTCTGGGTGTTTAAGAGATTATTAAAACCAATAGTCATAACAAAAGCATCATTGTGTTGGCATCGTGTTGACATATATTTTTTAATCATTTCGATGACTTAACCTCCCTGGATTAAAGCTTCCGTTCCTTGTCCTGTTAAATACTTTGTATTTGACTCATTGATAAGTTGTAACGACCTCAGTGCGAACACACAAATATTAGTTATGCAATTATTTGGCAATAACTTTCATCTTAAATATGAATGTAGGTCACGATTTTGATAACTTTTATTAAATTGATGCATTTTAACAAGTGATAAATATGTATATTGAATATTTGAAGACGAGATGGATGACATTGTTCTATTTAAATGTAAAACAAAACTAAGACTGTTAGAGAAAAACAACAAAGTAGATTTCATGTTAATTTGGAATTTGACTCTCGCATCGTACTACAATGGTGTTTTGTTCTGTCGTTTTGTTTTCTTTTTGGATAATCTACGATTTTCTTTTAGGGTGCCAATGTTTTTGTATTAAATTTTATTTTAAAATTTGTCGTGCCTTTTAGTAAAGTTATCATACAGAGATAGATGTTAAGTTAATTGATTCAAATAAATGATAAATCGTGCTCTGGCTTGCACTGGTTTCGGAAAGGTGATCGGGCAACTACCCATTTTGCTCGACAGTGCCATTAGCAACATTGTCGTAAAGAAAAATGCTCCATACATGTACGAACGACATGCATGGAAAACGGAAAGCTTGTAAGCTCTTAAACCAAGTTGAAACCTTGTTGAATCCCCGGATGTGTTTTGCCACTGATCGTTACAAGGAGGTAACACAGCAGGTTCTTTTCTGTAATAGTTTTTGGTGTCATCTCTCTCTCTTTCTCTCTTTCTCTCTCTCTCTCTCTCTCTCTCTTCATTTTTCTTCTTCTTCTTCTGCTTCTTCTCTTCCCTCTATCTTCTCTTCTCTCTCCCTCTTTTTCCCCCCCTCTCTCTCTCTCTCTCTCTCTCTCTCTCTCTCTCTCTCTCTCTCTCTCTCTCTCTGTTATGTTGTAATTTTCTCTCTTGCAAATTTTCACTACCTTAAGCGTCATATTACTACGTAATCAATCATTAAAGATGTAACATCATGTGGCAAGTGCAAAGCGGCGGGCAGCAATACACATTGAAAGTAACTTTTTAAGTGCTCGAGAGTCATTAAGTACTAGAGAAGTCAGAATTCTTTAAAAATGTAATCTCTATCACCTGGGATCATGCACTCATCTTTATTCTCGTCTAATATAAATCAAACTGAACAAAGCTACTTTTTAAAGTGATTGCGATCCAAAGTAACCTCACGTGAAGAACGTACTGTATTAAATTTGTCAAATATGTAACATAAGTAAAAGTTTACAAAACTGATACAGATGTTGATATGTTGTAAAATACTTAATTGCAAATGAAATAAAGTCTAGTAACCTTCGGCCTGGTATAGCTTATGTAACATGCAACTTCAAAAGGTGTTTGTTTGCCAAACAAATTAGAATATTGTAAAAGCGCAGTGGTAATTTGCTTTTTACCTAGGCTAGGTAGGGTGTAACGCAGTTCTAAACAGTTTTATTACTCAAACAAAATACAGAGATTTCTAGGTGGAGAGTCGATTTTGCAAAATAGAACATATTTTCAAACAATTAATATTAAAACAATCACCTCAGGTCACTGACAAAACCAAAAAACAGATATCAAACCAACATTTGAAAATGGCTCAGTGTATGACTTATCATTTCCTTTCGCACTGTGCATTATGACTTACATTTGAAACAATTAACTAAATTATGGCTGGGTCATGTTCACTTGGTGTAGCACTGGACATTAAGTCAGTTTCAGCGACAAGGGTAAGGCAACATTTGAACTGGGTGAGCATTTGCATTTCAGAAACGGTCCACATTTCTTTTGTACGTTCTTGAAGACCACTGTGTAATACAGAATAGTATACATTTAACTTAATTGGCATTTCATGGCTAGGCGCTGTCGACGTACAGGTTCGCTCCCGAGTTTTGGGAATATCATTGTTAAATACTTTGAAAGGGATTTTTGAAAGAGTTCACCGGGCCTCATTGGGAGAAAGAATAACTGTTGTTGTGGTATACCTTTGTGATCCTCGTAAGAATTAAACAACAGTGTCATCTAAATAAGCAAAACTGTAATGGTAGAAAGGGTAGAAAAACTGCTTGAGATCATAGGGTTTAGTTTGGGGTTAATACAAATATTTGAGTCTCAAACCAGCAAGTTGACTTACCTGTACTGTAATTCATTATATGATTAAGCTTAAACTACAGTCATCCACTACATGTTATTTATGATAACCGGTATTTTGTTAAGGTTGCTATCTTGTTTCACTAAATTATGATGTTTGCACCAAATTTAAACCTCAAATTGCCGATGCAAGTAAATAGTCGCACTTTGACATCGTGCCCACCAGAGTTGGGTGAAGTAGGTCGTCGTTTACATCAGGCCCTTTCTAATCAGTAGATTGGTCTATGGCGTAAAATGTTTTAAGTATACGTTTGTTTACAGGTTTGATAGAAAATCTAAATGAAAAGATGGAGACTTTAGACTCGCTGTCTAGACTGTCTCTCTTTTGGCACGCAAGTACAGTTCCTTGTGGTGTTTGAATACTGTAATGTTATAACAATAAATTGATGGCTCGGTGCAAAACTAACCCACATCCTATACAATTAGGAAAGGGATATACACAATTTGCGCTGAATCCTAAAGATTACTCTAAACAATCGGCAAGGATCAATGTTTACGCCCTCTTGCTGTAACGCTATCCTTATTCATTACGCTATAACATCTCATGGGGATTTCAGAGGTTATCTTTTAATCAACGATTTTACTTTTTATGGAGATGTACTTTTCTGTATCAATCTTTGCGGACGGCTCGGCAAATTAAGCGAATTAAGACAAGACACCCTGTTCGCATTATGGGGCGGTAAGTTTTCTCCAATATCCACAGCGATTGCTAAGTACTGCTTTTACAATTAATAAATAAAATGTGAATAAAATAAGATTTGATATCGTAGCCAACAAACGCTTATAAGAAATCAATCAATTTTAATATTGAATATCTCATGCAATACATGGTTGTTGTTTTTTTCCTAGATGGTTTATGATATGATTTTTTAAACAGTCATTTCATTAAATTCGATAGTCTTTTCGGCTTAAAAGATGATATTTATTGAGTATAATAATATATTTTCCGTCCACACGCAAAAACGAGGTTGTATTTGAGCCATTGTAATTTTACGGAGTGACAGGATAGACAAAATACATTAAATGAATTCACTAAGGGATGCGAGAGCGTCAACAGTTCGTGTTTTCAATTGCCCAGCAGTTTTGTATTGTATGTTGTCTTTTTACGGAAAATGTTTGTTCGGGCTTCACGGAAGCGAAAGTGTTATTGATCAAAGGATAAAATGATTGACAATGTAATTTGGCCACAGAGGTCATTCGTGAGTGTCGTGATTTCTAGTTAATTATTTATTTCAGCGTGAATCTAATGACGGCCTTCACATTTTATTAGTATTTAATCAAGGTTTCGCGTATATCCCAACAGGGATTCTTGTCCTGATGCTAACCAAAAACAGCACAGCACAGAAACATAATTGGGTTCAACATTTTTGTAAGGAAAACAAGTACATGTATTCCAATATGTTTAAGCAACCTAAAAATTAATGTTCTTTTTTACCTATATAAGTATACATCTACCTGTTGTTTGAGCATTTGTTTGTCGGTAAATTATTATGCAACTATGCAGAAAGAAACAACGTCAAGAGGTATTATTCCAAGTAATACCGATCTGCCTCATTTCCCACATTGGTGCAGCGAGAACGAAAACGTCATGACACGAGCCAACCACTGGAAATTCTTATTCCCAGACAGACAAAATCAGCAAATACTATTGTGAGGACACGTGTGGCATAATGTCATAGAATAAACTGAGACTTTTTATGATTTCGTTTGCACAGAAATGAGACAATATTTTTCCATACAGCGAGGGCGTAATAATGATCTCGGATATGCATATTTTGATGACTGGGTCGTTCTGATATCGATCTATTGTGAACAAGCATTGCCATTTGAAGCTAGAATGATATATAGGTTGACACTAATGCACGATTGTTTCTCGCCAGATTGTCATAGAATATGAGATTTTTGCAATTATATAGGTTATAAAATATTTTCACTTTTCTCTAAATCTGGAAATAAACAACTTGCATGTGGCAGTTAGTTTTAAGGATAAGACATATTCACACACGTTAATACTTTTGCCAAAATACATGTATGCGTGGGTCATTTTCTTCTCCATTCAGATTGCCGTGCTTCGATTCCATGTTAATATTATCGCTGATCCTTATTCTTGTAACTTTACACATCGGACCGTGGATTTCGCGCAAAACAGCTGTGTGTGGAGTAAAAAACGTATTTATTGTAATAACCCATTAGAAGATTCAGCCTGACTGAGTCTGTAGTTAGTAAGTGGCGGCCTTAATTGACTCTGAGTCTGTAGTTAGTAAGTGACGGCCTTAATTGACACTGAGTCTGTAGTTATTAAGTGACGGCCTTAATTGACTCTGAGTCTGTAGTTAGTAAGTGACGGCCTTAATTGACTCTGGGTCTGTAGTTAGTAAGTGACGGCCTTAATTGACTCTGAGTCTGTAGTTAGTATGTGGCGGCCTTAATTGACTCTGAGTCTGTAGTAAGTAAGTGGCGGCCTTAATTGACTCTGAGTCTGTAGTTAGTAAGTGGCGGCCTTAATTGACTCTGAGTCTGTAGTTAGTAAGTGGCGGCCTTAATTGACTCTGAGTCTGTAGTTAGTAAGTGGCGGCCTTAATTGACTCTGAGTCTGTAGTTAGTAAGTGGCGGCCTTAATTGACTCTGAGTCTGTAGTTAGTAAGTGGCGGCCTTAATTGACTCTGAGTCTGTACTTAGTAAGTGGCGGCCTTAATTGACTCTGAGTCTGTAGTTAGTAAGTGGCGGCCTTAATTGACTCTGAGTCTGTAGTTAGTAAGTGGCGGCCTTAATTGACTCTGAGTCTGTAGTTAGTAAGTGGCGGCCTTAATTGACTCTGAGTCTGTAGTAAGTAAGTGGCGGCCTTAATTGACTCTGAGTCTGTAGTTAGTAAGTGGCGGCCTTAATTGACTCTGAGTCTGTAGTTAGTAAGTGGCGGCCTGAATTGACTCTGAGTCTGTAGTTAGTAAGTGGCGGCCTGAATTGACTCTGAGTCTGTAGTTAGTAAGTGGCGGCCTTAATTGACTCTGAGTCTGTAGTTAGTAAGTGGCGGCCTTAATTGACTCTGAGTCTGTAGTTAGTAAGTGGCGGCCTTAATTGACTCTGAGTCTGTAGTTAGTAAGTGGCTGCCTTAATTGACTCTGAGTCTGTAGTTAGTAAGTGGCGGCCTTAATTGACTCTGAGTCGTAGTTAGTAAGTGGCGGCCTTAATTGACTCTGAGTCTGTAGTAAGTAAGTGGCGGCCTTAATTGACTCACATTTATCTCGTATGTTTGTCAGCTTATCGTGTTCTTTTGTCAGGGTTAAAACGCAGCAGTTCCAGATCTACGTCTATCATAGCCAACATTTCATTATCTTTGCTACTCCGAAAATCTTGCCATCACTGACATCAGTACACTGGCTATGCAATGTATGGTCTATATTTTGTGCAGAGGTTTTGTAAAAACGGCAGTGCTTTATACGGCAGATGCAGTTGTCCTTGTAGAAAACTGACAAGAAACTTTCGATAATTCCCTGAAGTTTAATTCTACCATTGATCCGTAGACAGGTTATTAGTACCGAAAAAGAATTTTTGAACCAGAAAAACAGACACGGATATAAACAAACCAAGGCATTTCTATGAAAAGTACAAATACAGATTTTCAGAAGACCCGATCGGGACTGGTTGCCATAACACCACATTCGCTTTTACCTCGTCTGCCTTTACCCTACATTTCCTGTTATATGAAATGGAATCTCAACCTTTGAAGTTATTTCACGAATACAAATGCACTTGTTTATTACGCCTATTTTAAAACTGATCATTGTATAACCATGCTCTCTTCTCCTCTCTGCGTTTGGCTGTTGGGGAGTGGGGCTGTGTCGAATGGGTGCGGCCATTCTAATGGATGTGGCCATTTCTGATGTGCATAATTCACTTTTTTCATTAGAGAGTGGGTCAGTATGTTAATTTTTCATACGAGTATTTTGCAGAACTATTTTAAAATGAATAACAAAACAGTATAGGTCTGATATACGCTGGCTTCAAATGTGACATTGATCGCGATAAGTAGGCCAAAGGTTCAGCAGAACAGATCTTTGTACGAAACAATGGACTTTACAATTTTAAGGTCAGTATAACGTTAATAACGTAATAATTCAGTAAAGAGACAAATTTCAACATTAAGGCTTTTAATTGTTAAAATTTGACTTTGGTCTCTTAAACTACATCCGATATGCGGCAAAGACCAGCCTGCAATTGCATCTTGATTTTGTATTAAAAATCGTAAAATGAAATATGATGTGTAATCCTTCCGTTAATGATATTGGGAAAGCTGAAACAGCAGGATCTATCAACTTTCTACAGTAGTACAGGCAACGAAGCACAAAAATAAAATGACATGACAATCGCGGCTAAATACATCAGCCAATGGTTTGTTCTAAACGTGTCCTTCAAAGATTATTCCAATAATTTTATTAAATCTACATTCATCAAAAGGCTAGGTTGTTGAGTGGGAAAACCAACATATTTTAATAGATATGATTTATTATTTACGAATGTTTTCGTTAGTTCTTAAATTCAATACATTAGAAATACATCCTATAAAAGCAACTCGTTTTAATGTTTCTCTAGCATGCAATGGAGCACAGAGCAGCTAACTAAACACACAGACCACCACGATTGCAAGATCTCAAATAATCACGTGATAACATTTCTTTTTGTAATCCAACTCTTATGTAACAGAGATGCAAATGGGTCAGTGGTACGGTGTAAAACTAAGGTATTTCTATTCAATTAAATGGGTAGACGAGAGTTTTATTTCACCATTACAAGTGATATAACGGCTGACCTAAATTCTTTCTGAGACCTTTGACAGCTGTTAACTCAGGCTTGCATAGTCTTTAATAACTGTATTAAATTGTTGACACAATCCAATCAAAATCATGCCAATTGTTAACACTAGGAAAGCCATAGATAATGATAAAAAATTCGTCTGATTGAAAAAAGATCGGTTATCGATTTCGCTTTCCATCCGTTACTACACATAACAATACCCACAGGCCCTTGTGAAACCCGACAGGGTTACCGCCTTGGAAAGGTCAGTGGCAAAACAATTTGCCACTGGGGGTTTAAACCAGGTTCTAGGGTGCACCAACCTCACACTTGCCTCTTGAATTATTATAAATTTTCTAACATACTGAGTAGTCTGTGGATGATGCTACTAGTTTCTGCAAGCAAACTTTAAAATCGAAGTCGGCATTCGCTTTTTTCCAGCGCCACAGGTACTCTTTGATTTACCACTAGAATCCATTACCCTAGTTATCAGTCAAAACAATATTGGTTTATGAATTGTCCTCCGAACAATGATAAAGGCGTTTGCATCCATTGCCCATAAACGTTGCTTTCTGATAACCACTTAAACAATATTGAGCCATTATTTTGATAATTTTAATGACTTCGTTGACAATATATGATTGATAAGTTTTAAACTATTATGGATCTGTCTTATCTATAGCTTTTCCCCCATTTTCCAAGCGCATCTACCATAGTTATAGCATTGTATCTCTGCACAAGCCATAAACAACAAACAACATTGTGTCTAGACCGAGAGAAGAAGAAATAAAGTATAATGATTATTATTGATCTGAAAGAAACTAATCAATACAGCAAAATAAAACAAAATTCAGTTCCAGACGAAGCAGTCAGTTGTTTTACGCATAGTTGTAGTGACATATTTCTAAGAGAACTGTGACCCAAGTTATTCATAGCAACAACCAAGTTTATTAGTAAAATATATGAAACAGTCAAAAAATAGAGAAAGCTACAAAACAAAGTTAAGAATATCTGTAAGTAAACTTTTAAGATTTACACAAACAAAGTATGATCATCAGTCTAACATCAAATTGGAAAATGTGCACTTAGAACTTAAAAGTGGATATGAAGAGCTTGGAACAGAGTGCAGACTGAAAGATAGGTCATCGGTTGCGTAATACTGATCATAGCAGATTATATCAGAACGATTTACATGACAAAGACACAAAATGTATTATTTAATAGATGCGAACGCTGATCGGACCTTATCGATCTTAAAGTACAGGCACCCTTATTAGTGGATATCTTACTAATGGATGGCTACTTGAGACATACAAAATACCTAGTACATGTATATAAATGTTCAACCAATAAAGCCATGTTGTTGACGTATATCACCTGAATGAATTAAATAGTGTCATTGTTGTTGTTGTTGTTGTTGTTGTTGTGGTGGTGGTGGTGGTGGTGGTGGGGGCTGTGGTAGTAGTAGTAGTAGTAGTAGTAGTAGTAGTGGTAGTGGTAGTGGTAGTGGTAGTGGTAGTAGTAGTAGTAGTAGTAGTAAAAGTAGAAGTAGTAGTAGTGGTGATGGTGGTGTTGATGATGGTGGTGTTGGCGGTGGTGAACAGAATCATTTCTAATGACAGATGAAGGTCTAAAGAAGAAAGGACCATAACGTCGTTGTCATTACGAGAACCCAGTTGATTTCGAAACAGTCCAGTTTTCGACACAGTCCAGTTTTCGACTTCTTCCGATTGAATATTGTTGAACATTATGAAATCAATCTAGCCAGCATAGTCAATCAAACCCTTTGTGAGAGTTTTTATAACATCTCCTTGTAGGCATATTATCTTTAATATGCCAAGTGTAAACAAAATGCTTACCATCATTGTTAAAACACATAAATTGCCGTCATCACATAAATAGCACTTACAACTTAGAAAAATTTCAACTTAGTAATGAAGCAAATACAATGATCTTATATTGCAGAAGACAAACCAGCTTTTAAACTTGTTAGCCATGTTTCAAAATTCATTTGTCGATGTTTCAAATGATCCTAAATGTTTAGGAACATCTTTGCAAAATGGATTTTTAAAAATATTTTTGTACTAAGCCTTTGAATAGTTTCTACCTAAAGAAATAGTGTTGTTGATTAAAGTAAAAACGAGCAACCTTACTACAATTTGTGGGATCTGATATTAATAATATAGAGAGCCATGTTATTTTTAAGCTTTTTAAAAGATTTTGAATTAATTATACTTAAACTAACTTCTTCAATGTTTCTTATGGATATATTTTCTCTCGACTTTATCAGATCCATTATTTTAGAAAAATGACTATGCTAATATGTCGATATATTTTATTAAACTTAATGGTGGGTCTGGAAGTGACATAAATAGGTAAGTAAATTTTTGATAATATGAGCGATATGGGTACTGTTACTCGTCCAATAAGTGCGGTTTTGTTTTGACCACGATTGTATTTAGCGTTCGAATTACTTATCTAATGACATGCTTGATAGTTTATCTAATTTGAAAAAGATCAACTGTTTGATTCATCTAATTTGCACGAGGAACTACTTGTACATATTGTGACGCATAATTTCCTGTGAACTTGTTCTGGCTTTTGACCTCGTTTCATTGCCACTTCACAGAAATGATTCCTACGTCATCGTTTCTGCTTCGCCAGCAAAAGGTACGTAGGCTGTTTGCCAAAAAAACAGACCTAAAAGTCTTTTAATAATCTTAGATTCTATATTATTTAAAAAAAACTGCTTTATTACTGTTTTGATATGGAAGACGAATTCAATGCAATTTATATATCGATGAAATACATTTGCATGTAAATCATGAAATGATAAAATTTTCAATTATTCAATGTTATTACGCAAAATCAGAATTTCAATAAATGAAATGCATGTTTCTGAAAAATGTCGCCCATAGCAGTCATGTGACAAGTTTCAAGGTTCATATTTGATACGTCATTGATGATGTATCAGCCTTGTTCTCGACTTGATCAAAGTAAATTTGTTAATTGATATACATATTGATGTATATCTGGTGTATGTATGTAGTTACTGGCAATAAGAGTGATTGTTTGGGTACACGGCATATGTTTATTTTTATGTTAATAAAATAACATAAACACGTATAGCTGCTTGGTCACTTTGACGTATATTTACCAAAACAGAAAATAAACCTACCCACATAGCCAAAACGTTAAAAGAAGGAGAATATATGATAATTATAGGATCAGAATATCAGACAACATACGGCAACTTACAGAAACAAAAGAAATTGAGGGCTTGCCACACTGGAACGGTCCTTAGTAGGAACGGTCCTTAGTAAACATGTTGGGTAAAGTATCAATATGGATAAATACTGAAACTATTTTGCTGACATGACTAATCATGATGAAAATATATTACAAGAAATGACAAGATCCGATATTACGGTATTACCTAACACATACTGTACATAGTCGATATAAAAAAGGAGGATGTATTTATCAAAAGTATAAGAATTGAAAACGGTGACAGCTGGCATGTTGAAACTGCTTCCAAAACAGGAAACACGAAACTCGTCAATTTAAACAGCTATTACCTTTATATGAATAATGTATGAAAGTAGTAGTTTTCGTCGTCTGAGAAGCTTGTCCGTCTATAATGATTAGTTATCCAGCTGGCTCGGTTTGCTATGCAAAATTAATTTTCTTAATAGTTAATTTTACTGTTCGACAGCGCAGTCACTCAGTCACTCGCTCTTTAGAAAACTATGCTATGCTTAACTATGCTAAAACATATTTAAACAAACTTCAGCTCTTTTTTCATGAACGGTTTTACTGCAAACTACTGCCAGAAGATGATTATATATTTCTAGGGTAATGCACGGAACAAATTTACAGAATCCATCTTGCTAGCGTTTCAAATAGAAAATATTGATTGTTACATCTGCTGTTTTTCCTTTTGATTTACATCTCAGTTATTTCTCAGTTGATTGTTGGTTTACGTGTTGGCTAGCGTTTGCAAATGTAATTTCTGGTCATTACTTAACAGTTATTCACATTTTTAAACGGACAATGGCATGGCCAGTAACCTGTTGTAAGTCTGTTTATGCCACAAAGATACTGACCATGTAATTACAGAT
Source organism: Corbicula japonica (assembly GCA_038501625.1). Classification (NCBI taxonomy): domain Eukaryota; kingdom Metazoa; phylum Mollusca; class Bivalvia; order Venerida; family Cyrenidae; genus Corbicula; species Corbicula japonica. The sequence goes on from JAZAYU010000008.1 coordinate 11,437,267, forward strand.
TTTATCAAGGATGAAATTCTTCAAAGATACTTATAAATGAGACGCAATAATTTATTAAAATATATTATTAAGTTTGATACGTTCTCTTCGTTTCAGTAGTTCAAATGTGTGACAAAGGTAAATCTTTATCACAACACTATCGCATGTGAGTCACACTGAGTTTAGGTTAAGTGGGGGAATTAACAATAAAACATCTTTTTGTATATAATATATTATCCTTTAGTTTAAAAGTTACACTGTCCAAGTTATAAAATTAACCAAATAGTTTGACAGAATTTGTCACACACGAGATTCCGCATGCACGTAGTAAATTATAATTTCTAATGTCTAATTATATTTTGATGTTCTTTATATACATGTGTCGGTCACTAAGGAGACCCTAATGGTTACTAAACATAATTTCTGAGGTTTCGTGTTTTGACATGCAAAATTGTCATATTATAACACAATAATTACCTTTATTAAAAGTATAAAAAGAAAAGATTAATAATCCAAAAGTAAGTCATTCTTCTAAAACATTTTAACAATAAGCAACCCTTCTTTAAAGATTACAATCATGAAATAAAGAAAGGTGTCAGATAATGTTGATTGAATAATACAAACACTGTAAATAATTCTAAAAATCATTAGAATGAATACCTTTGCAACATGTTTGTACAAAACAAGTAAACATTTTAAGAAATAATATAATTGTGCTAAGAAAAATTATTAACTAAATATTTGTCACAAATTCCCGTTGTGACAACTGCAATATCCTTCGTGGCCCTACATCGCTGGCTGATTCGGAGCTTTTATTCGGGCCACGTGAAATCGATTTATTGATTGAAAATTCACCACAGCTTCCACCTTGCGAACAGACACATGTTTCTAAAAGACAACATTTGTGAATTCATTAACTGACTTATAATTGAAGCTAGCTGAAACAAAGAAGTGTTTTAATCCAGATATGATTCTCATACTGAAGATCGGGTTTTACACGTCAAAATCAATGTAAACACGGGATGACAAAAAGATGGAACAGTTTTAATCATTATTATTGAACATTTGTGTTCTAGAATTGGATCGATCAATATTAAACAACAAATATAAAACAGATAAACGGCATTGATAAAGATATTCAGTGCCCAAGTTTATTAAACTGAGAATGCAAACAAGTGTCAAATCTCAATCATCTGACTGGCTGAAGTGGGATATCCTAGAACATTGATGTCATAAAACGTGGAAGTGTAGGTATTTGTAATCCTGTTTGTAGTCGTATATGTATAGTTTTCTGAGGAGTGAGAAATAGTGAAAGAGATAACCCCAAAGCGTAAGATTGTATAACAGTTACTGACACCAGTGTTGTTCTTAAATATAATATCCAAAATAAAAAGGATAGAATCCCACGAAGCAAAACCTGAACGATAAACTGTTTTGTATAAAAAAAAACTAACACATATTAGCAGACGATAAATACTTATACACAATAACGGGATTCCCTACCAAAGCTGATGCTATCGGAACCCGGCATTCAAAATCGATGACTGATTGTTGTTTATTTTTCAGACACATATGGTTTTGGATTTACGTTGAAAGTCTCATGCACGAATTTTGTAGAATTAATTTAAAACATGGGAATGCAATCTAAAATTTTGAGCCGGGTGAAATGTCAGTAGATTCTACTTGTGATAAAATGAATGTGGTTGAAATTAATACTAATTCAGTAAAGCATATCTTCAAAGTCATCTGATTTGGGTTATTTACATTCTCAGGTGTAAGAATTTATTGATATTATAGAATTTGATACACCTAACGGTATTGCCCTAACAACAGCATGACTAAAGTCTAATGCTGATCACTGACCTGGATTTTCACAGCAAACTGGCGGCCTTGGATAGATATTGTTTGAACCTGGCTGAGTGTAAAGATTGCAAATGTCAGCAAAATATATTTCTCATCAATGCAGTAAAATAAAAACATCAATGATCAACATCTTCAGTATTTTTGTTTTCAGAAACAAAATGAATAACCTTAATGTTTTCATATTTTTAAATAGTGATTTGAAGTATTTATAAAATAGACAGCGTAGAAGCAACCTGTGACGTACACCCATGTCTAATGTTCAACTTATGTTAACTTATATCTTAACTTTTAACCATGCTCTCTCTCTCTCTCTCTCTCTCTCTCTCCCCTCTCTCTCTCTCTCTCTCTCTCTCTCTCTCTCTCTCTCTCTCTCTCTCTCTCTCTCTTCTTCTTGAATGCTTGAATGTGTGGGGAGGCTGTTTTTTCTGAATGTGGCAATTCCTGATATGCATAATTCATCTTTGTATGTGACAGCCCTAACGTGGCCAACTGCTGCTATTGGAAGAAGTTTATCCCGACTCGCTCATATACATCTTCTACAAAAAGAGATTGTGTGATTGATACAACGGCGGTTTCATGTTAAGCATCAATGAACTTTCAATCAACACTTAGTTTTTCTTTGAACGTGTTCTTAATAAGAAAATAGATGAAAAGGGATCTTCGGAAGCCACTGAACATGACAAATATCGAAATATTGCAGGCTCTGTTTGATTGAGCCTGCTATTTGTGCATTTTCTTAAATTTTGGGCTACTGTTCTCCCTAGTTATTTAGTCTATGACAGGTCAATCCGTGACTGTTTTATGAGGTTCGTCGTCAGCTACATTCAGTAATCTGGGTCAAAGTTCATAAAACTGGAATTTGTGATCAGTCTCAAATCTCAAGCATCTGATTTGCTGAAATGAAGACTAATCTGAGATCTGAGACTGGTCTTCAATATCAGTTTTAAGATCTTGGACCCGGGTTTGTACCACTATTTATCCTATGAAGATGGGATTGGTCAAGTAACTGACATTAATTGCTGAAATATTGTTAAAATCCAGCATTTAACACGCCGAAGCAACAATTGTATCAACAATGCAGTCTTTAAACTATTTCTCTGAAATAGGATAAGTCCATATATTTGATTGAACTGAAATATCCGTCTGCAGGTTGCCTTTTTATTCATTTGAAAAGATTTCTTCTTTGTAAACCTCTCTATTGTATTCGTATGTTAGTAGCTGGTTGGAATTTTCGACACCCAGTGATTCACATTTCGTGTCAAACAGGGATACCACCAGGGTAGCCAGCCAGATCACTAATTTGTAGTTGACACTTGACTAACTTAAGTAAATAAATAAATGAAGTTGATCCGTAGTTGATACGTATCTAGATACAGAATACCATTGTTAGCTTCGGTTTCAAAGAGATTTGTTTCATCAGGGTTGTATTAGTCACACGAAGTGTATACCCTGACGCTTGTAGCACCTTGGTGATTATCAACTGGCATTTATGCTAAATGCATTGGTATGTTAATGAAATCAGAGAAAATAATATTATTATCAGGGTAACTGAAAGTAACTGAATTTTGAAAGAAACTGCAATCCGGGTAGCCAGATTGTAAGTTAACCTGTCTAACAAGGGCTCTGACGTCTTGTATCATAGTATCAATTGCAGAATTCTAACATTTATCTATTTGGTAATTTTTTGGTAGAAAAACGAAAAAATTCTATATTTAATTCAGTGAAAGTACTAGTGATACAAATGGTAGAAAACTATGAACTATCAAATAATATGATTAATTAAGAGTCAATCAAGTTTCTTTCATACAGTCAATGGTCAAGACGCGTGGTATTGAAGCAAATGGACGTATGGAAAATAAAAGAATTCTAATCTCGTGGCCAAAGAAAGCGATAGTCAAATTTTATTTAAATGGCTGACCCGACCCATGTTACCAACTTACATCAATCAAAGATGTATCGGGATGCTATGACGCTACGTAAATATCGGTCAATAGCTATTATGTCGGTCAATAGCTATTCATAGCTAATGTTGTGCTTTGTTGTGTAAACACCGACTTTAAATAAAATTTTGTATTTTGTATCTTGTATCTAACTATGACGCGACATATTGTGTTCTTTACGTCACAAAATTTATCGATCCCAGCTGTATGTCCGTTTGGCTACGTCCCTCAAGTTAAAAAGTGTAACTAAGACGACTATCAGCCAATCGGAAGGCGAAATGATAAGTTCCGTGTACTCTGCTTACGTTTGTTTATTGGAGTAGAAAATGCAACGCAGCAAAGTAAGTCAACGATTTTTAATGCGGTAAGTTGTCATCGTTCATCTACCTTTTGATGTTGGACTGATGTGAATTATTTGAAATAGGTCATTAGTGTCATAGTAATATTTGTAGTACGCCCAAACAAGTATTTATTATATATAAAGACTAATTTGCATAAATATTCATTTAAAGAAAAACGGGCCTAAACATAACCGTTTTATACTTATTTCTATTCAATGGTTATATGAGACTTAAAGATGACTTGTAAATACGATAAATAACCGTTATTTTGGAAACCTAAAATTAAATACGTATCTAGGCGTTTAATCTTAAAGCTTCAATGAATAAAGTCTATTCGCTATTCATTTACTAAGACTTTATTCTACAAAGAACAAAGAATGAAATAAAAACAGCAGACACAGAGGATTAGATACTTGCGATACGCATATCCTAACTAAGTTCTTAAGAAATCGCTTCGTAATGGTAATTTTTCTTTTATGGTGAAACGGTAATGTAATATAAAATAGGTAGATTTATCAGTTAATTGCTATCTTACAAAATATCTTGGAATTTGTCATTTAAAATACCTAAAGTCTTCCTCATGAAATTTCTTGGAACAATGTTTGAACGAGCATGACACATATTATCTGTGCCCAAGGTTATAAAACTGAACATCGAAACCAGTCTCAAAATTAAGCATCTAAATGACTAAAATGGCAACCAGTCCGCATTTCAGCTATTTAGATGCTTGAGATTTTGAGACTGGTTTCCATAATAGTATTATCCTCAATCCGCATTATTGTTCTCTCATTGTTCGGAGACAGTACTATCTGAATGCATCTGGTATTGAAGTAAAAGTACATATGAACGATAAAAGAATTCTTGGCATGTGACCAGGTCAAATTTTATTAGAATGGCGAAGCGGAACCAGGGTACCAACTTTGTTAATCAGGATGCTGTGTGACCGTGACGCAACATTTTGTGTTTCTTTCGTCATAAAATGTATCGATCCAGCTGGATTACCTTTGTGAACAACCTTAAGTGAACACTTTTAACCAAGAGAACTGTCATCCTAAAGGATGGCGAAAGTTTCATGTTCTCTGCGTAGCCTCAGCTGAATAAAGACTGGTCGGGTAAAAGAAAAAGGCACGAACAGGATGTTTGGTTACTGTGAACACAAAACATTTGATTCAGGGAAGGTGATCCTTGAACAACTTAGAAAACGAGTATTAGTACAAATAATATAGCATTGACGTCCCAGATTCGTTTCTTAATCAGAACATATTGGTGTACAAAAAGTCGTTTTCGCCCACACATGTTTCTGTTTCGTGTTTTAAAAGCAATATCTACGAGATTTTCATTTCCGACTTTATTCATTTATTTGTCATATCCAGAGATCACGCAAAACAGATATAACAAAAATTCATATTTAAAAAAGCAAAAAGAGTATATAATGCGTATTTACATTTGAATACTGATGCAAAGTTATAACGGAGGATATAGGGTTTCGGTTGTAGATAGTATTCATAAAACTGACAGTTCACCGTTATATGAACCACAGATACGGTGTATTCGGTTGCGTAAAATTAATATTCCCACTCATGAAAATAGGCCAAACTAAAATCTCGTTCTCAAGGCCAAATAAGTAGGGAGATGTTAAAGGGTCAAATCGTAAGTAAGGGATAAAGAAAGCTTATTTAGATCGAGACAGGTAAATATTATTTTAAAAGCAGTAGACATGAGTCAGCCGTGACACGTCCAGACTTAGAATACCATAGGTAAATCTTCTGTAATTTTTTATTATTTTTTTTAAATTTAAATAGAGAATAGTGTTTGTAATGATAGGGTCTAATTGTTTGTGTTTATAATAAGTTAACTTCCTAAGAAAACATTAATCAATATATGTATTAGCCCACCCATGGTGCATGTTTTCGTTCCCTTAATTGATTCATTCTATAACTTTACAACTTGTTTATCCGAATTATTCTTATTTCTGCCCAACCCCACGACCCTTATCAAATGTATACATGGCAGTGTTAATTACCCAGATCTAGACAAAAGTAGACTTTACAACGCATACAAAATAAGCTTAAACGGGCTCATCCAATAACTTAAACCGTGAATAATGTTAAGTTCCCTTCTTTTACATTTTCTCGCATTGTCGTTACAAATGAGAATAAAGATTCCTGATATCCATTGTTTTCTTTACTCTTATTGTCTGCTCCGTCAACATTATTCCATTAGTGATATTTTCACGATATCTCATACCCAAGAGACTGTGCTGTACAGAACTGATGTCACAAATAGATAATAAATCCCGCCGAGATTTTCAGAGATAAAATCAAGTTATAGCTCGATAACAAATAATTAGTCTAATGATTTCGACTTAATTACGTAACAATTTATTGTTTTGTGGACTGCGTTGTTATTTGAGAGGTTAAAAGACATACTAAAATGAATTATAATTAATTTGTCTCAAAAAAAAACAAAACAAATACATATGTAAGGTGCGATACCGATTTAAGTGAAGCACTGATAGAAAAAATATTTTAATATATACTTAAAGAAATTAAAAACGCAACTGCTTTAAACAAAAAATATATTTCGTGATTAAAGAAGCTGCGTATTTAATTTCTCTTACTATATAATATATATTTGAAGAAATTAGAAACGCAACTTCTTTAAATACGAAATGTGTTCCTTGTTTTACGAAGTTGCGTTTCTAATTTCTTCAAGTATAGCTATGTTTGAACGAATTACGTAGAGGATATATTACGATTTCTTTTTCCTCGGCCATGTCATCTTGTGCGAGGGCGATTGTCTTTCAAGTTTCGCTTCATTTCTCAAAGGAATTTGTACAAGAAAAAACCTAAGGGGAGAAAGAACTTTGCGTAAAGTTGGGAAAACCTGCTTAAATGTAAAGAATGTACAGCAGATAATTTTTTAAGACAAGTATTTAATGATTAAATATAGTGAGACAAAAAGTAACACGTTATATTATTCGATGTCTGTTACTATACAGGTTTTCAGTGATATAAACGACTTATTAAATAATAGCAGTTAACCTATTCAGATTAAAGTCTTTTGATTCCCCGCTTTCTTCAAATCGATTGGGTAAATAACGGAGAACAGGTAACTGATTTTCCGCTTTCCGCAGAAGGGACGTTGGAAAAGATCTTACTGGCTTGAATAACTCAAATATTTTGAGTAATATAACAATTATTTTATACAATGAATTTCCATAGCGAGATATTTCAGCTACTAAGACAACATTCTCTAAAATACTGTACAAAAAAGCTATAATTTTACACAATAAAATATGTTAACAACTGTTTAGTAACCCATTTATCCCTTATAGGCCAAAACAGATGTACAAAATATTATATTGTCAATATAAGGCATGGGCGTGATCCATAATTCCTCCAGAAAATATGATTTTGTTACTTTGCTCACTATAAAGTAGCATACGTCTTCCACTCCTATCTCCAACTTGCGAACGAAATGATGGACCAAAATGTGTACTCATCAACTCATCGGGTTATCCATTTGGTTTCTTTTTTTTTTATCAATCTAACGATGACCTTCTGATCCCTCTTTTTATATACTGATTGGCAGTTTTTAGGGAGGCTGTATTTTTGACGTGTTTTTTATGCTTACCTACCATTTTAATGGACAATCCCTTTAACTTCTTATGTTTTATATGTTTGTGTGCTTTTGCGTACAACATTGTCGAGTTGATTGAGGGGTTAAGCTTATTCACCAAGACAACTTATACTTGTTTGCCCATATGAGAACCTGCTGTGGCAAGGTTGGTGCATCCTAGAACCTGGTTTAAACCCCCCAACATCAAATTGTTTTGCCACTTAACTTTCCAAGGCGGTAACTCCTCGGGTTCTCTTTTCCGTTAATTGTTTGTGGGGTCTTATTTTAAATTGATCATTATGAACGCATTTATTTAGTTATTTTTTCCTCACTACTTTTTGGTTGCGTTGGGAGGCTTTATTCTGCACATTTCACTTGTGTATTTAATATTTCATTTCTGCCAATGAACTGGCTCAATAATACCTAGCCATATTACCTTTTAAAGTACTCGATTAACATTCACCAGAGATGGTCAAGGGCAATCAACACAAACAATATGTCCACCAGAACAAAGAAATTTGTTCGTTAGTCAATCTGCGATCTATTCTTAATTACAGAACACTTGTATGCTATCTGAACTTTCTACCTTCTACAAATCAACACATTCAGAAATATTGCAACATTGTTGTTTTCACCTCTAAGGAATATCTCATTCCTATTTACTCACAAAGTGATCTAATTTGCCAACTTTCGTCACCCACATGAGATCTGCCATTTTTATTGTGATAATATTGATAAAGGCGTTATATAGCATCTCTTTGAGCTATGCAATGTATCAAACTATCTGCAGTTAAAAAGGATTCATGTTACCTTTTAAGTTATTTAAATAATTGATACAAGACACTGCTGGTTGTTTGTTTAACTGACTTTTCGCATACACGTGTTGTTGTTTTTTGGAACATCATACATAAACATAGCAAAGTTTCACAAAATTTATAATGTTCCTATATGTTTCTTCATTTTTTACTGATGATTTCTATTAGTTGATTTTTAATATAGATAAAATAGAAACGGATAGGTAAAAGGTATTAAATGACTTCACTTAGATAACTTAACTATGTGTTTGTTAGCCTTGTTCTGCGTCTTTTAGATGTAACATTTCATTTTTCTCTGTACTTCATACAAATACAAAATATAAAATGGCTATTGCAGATGCTATGGCAAATGAATTTTATCCTACACATGAATTTCTGAGCTGCAGTTTGTGATTTTACTTATTCAACTTGATTTTCAAGTCCCAATAGATTTCATCTGTACCCAAGGTTATAAAACTGTGCATGGAAACCATTCTCAAATCTCAGTTTTATAACCTTTGGCTCATTGTCAGCCAATTGTCTTTACTCTCAGTTACATTCTTAGAATTCTTTTTATGATTTTTTAAAGACATACTGTCGGTTCCCTTTTAGTCCATATAAAGACGAGACGCTGTGCCGTATTATGGCACAGATATACTCTCAGCCTGCCCCCACCCCCTATGCACCTGTTGATCCCATTGTGCAATATTACGTCACTGTTTGCCCTAATCACCTGTTCATGTTATACTTTATGTTATATAACATCACGCGCATTGCTCTGAGACTCAGTTATCTTGCAAGTGCCTGTTATGACTGACAATTTGCAGTATTACGTCACGGATACTGCTCTGAGACTCAGTTATCATGCAAGTGCCTGATATGAATGACAATTTGCAATATTACGTCACGGATATTTTCTGTTCCTGTATAAGCGACTAGTCATGAAAGTCGTCGCAGTTTCTAATTAATTTGTCAAAGAGCCACATACTGAGAAACTTCTTGGCTTTTTGAGCGCTCGTCTTATTCCCTTTTTTCCATAAAGATTGGAACGTCTGGCGTATGTCTTGAAATTATTCGATCGATCGGTGTTGCCTGGCAAAGCAAAAGGCTATCTTATGTAATGAAATGTCATTAAATTTTCTCGGTTTGTATTCTGTAAAGATACTAGAAGTGTGATTTATGACTGGATCATAAACATTCTGATGACAAATGAATACTTCCACCGATGTATTATAGTGTATTTCAATATGACCAGAATTGGGGGAGAACAGGAACAACGTTTCTTACCTTGTTCCATGAAGAACAATTTTAAGAATTAAATTATTTTTATGAAAATATTTTTTTAACATTACATTTCATATTCGCATTTTTATTTAGTCATTTATGACGTCATAATCGCTGGAGACTAGTCTCCATTTACTTAAAATTATATCAAATGGAAACGTTCGAATCGGCGTTCGGAAAAAAAAAACAACGAATAGTGACAGTAAAAGTCGGTTTGGCGAAAATATTACAGTTCTAAAACCTTGAGAAAAGTAGTAACAGCTTTATATATATATATATATCGTCTGTATTTGAAGGGGATTATGAATCCTGTTGCAATGAAACTTTTAGAATTGATGACCATGTGAGATAATGTAGACCGTGTTTCTATATATCGTTTAGAATTAGAACTGATGGGAACAGTAACGGTGGTTTTATACACCGTCCACAGTTTAGACGAACAAGACCAGTATTTCTATATATCGTATAGAATAAAGAAAAGTAGGAAGAGCATTTCATCGTATCATTAAGACTGAAATGAAACCAAAGCATCATTTTATCGTTTCGTATCTTCTAGAAAGAAAATATATTGGCACAGCATTTAGTTATTATCACCACCGACATCGACATCATGAAAGTACTGCCGTAAGTTATTTGGAAAAGGATACATGTTCTGTCGTAGAATAATAGCAAAAAGTCATTGTACATTCAGAATAAATGAGAAAAAGGTAAGGTAATGCATGAAACAACATTTAAAGACATCGTTATCGTACCGTCATGTATCGTATCGTCATGTATCGTAACGGCATGTATCTTATCGTCAGATGTCTTAAACGTCATGTATCGTATCATCGTGTATCGTATAGTCATATATCGTACCGTCATGTTTTGTATTGTCATGTATCGTATCTTCATGTATCGTATCGTCTATCGCATCGTCATGTATCGTATCGGCATGTATTGTATCGTCATGATTCGTATCGTCTTTTATCGTATCGTCATTTATCGTATCGTCATGTATCGTATCGTCATGTGTCGTATCGTCATGAATAAATAATTATGTCCAACTTCATGGCGTCATTCAAATACTGACTTAAATAACCCCCAATAGACATAATCCCTTGGTGCGACTCAATGGCTTTTACTGCATACGACAGTCTTAATCAATCAACGTGCAACTAACTTATCAGTCATGCTACAAAACTTTCATCTGTTTTCCTACCGGCTATTTCTTCGTCTTCATTTATTATACCTATAAATCAAGTTCGTATTTGTGTCTAATCAGAGACTTACATTTCTAGTCAAAAAGAAATTTCCCATATGTGGTTCGAGATTCACAGCGAAAACAGATATAAACTGTCATACTTAAACCTATTTATCCAGCAATAAAAGAACTAAATGAAAACAAGCCTTGAATATCAGCCAAAATAAGCCATGAATAATGGAATATTGCGATAATTATATTCAGACCTAATTTAGTCTTCTCAGCTATCCGGTTTTTGTCTCCACTTTCCCTTTCTCGAAAAAGCAATATGCGGACCTGCAACAATAAAACCTCCCGTAAAACGATCTGAAACGCTCGGTTATTGTGTTTGTGTTTTCTCAATTTCGCCATT